>VXBA01001570.1:747591-835674 GCA_013399895.1 Serilophus lunatus
TGTGTGTGTGTGTGTGTCCGGAGCAGGGGATGAAAAAAAATCCACAGCAAATCTGGTGCTGGTCTGTCCCCTCAGCTTTGTCACCCCTGGGATTCCTGGTTGCTTGTGCCTGGCCTCAGGGTCACTCGGTTCATTCCCTGCTGCTTCCTATGGATTCAATAACCTCCTTCTCTCCCCAGAGATCAGCTTAAATTAAAACTTTATCCTTCACTTCAGGAAGCGAGCAGCAGCCTCTCCCCATGCTCCGTTACAGGATCTGGGGAGTTTGCATGTCCCTGTCCATCCCTCTTTCCCTGAGGTCACCAAATGGGCTGCACAGGGAATCAGCAGCTTTGGAGCCACTGGAGCAGGAGGAGGGGGATGTGGGATATCATTTGCCCCTGATCTCCTTGAGATTCTCCTGAAAATCCTGATTTTTAAAAGCTTCCCCTGAGGGCAGGTATTTCAAAATGCCCTGGCCAGGGAAAGGGAAAACTGCTGGTTTGGCTGGTGTAGGAGCAGCCTTCTGGGGACATTGCCAGGATGGGTCACCTTTCCCAGAGGTCCCTGTGCCTGGTGTCTGTGTATGGGTGGAAATGTCACTTGTCTGCCTGCAAGAGCAGGAGGGTTGGCATGGCCATGAAGGCCACCAGGAACTGGCCAAAACGGGGACCTCGAGGAACAGCCACAGTGAAATCCAATCTCCGACCAGGATCAAATCCACGTGTAAAATCTGCCTGGAAGATTTAATGTCTGCTGGCTTTGCCTCCTGGAAATGCTGTAGGAGGGAGGTCACCTCTCCAGGAGGCACGTTCAGGCCTTTAATTCATGTTTTGGGGCTCCACATCTGTGTCATAAAGGTTGTGTTTGTTCAGGTTGGAGTTGTTCCAAGTGGGAAGGACGAACAGAACACGCAGGACGTCCCCTCCACACATCTCCTTTCCCCATGTTCAGCAGAGACAGCCCCAGCCAGGCAGGGAATTCCCTCTTGTGTTATAATATAATCCTTTGTGAGTGATTTTTTACCCTTTTTCCAGCAGAAACTGCAAAAATTGGAAACAAGGAGGAGCAGGAAATTCGTGTGTAACGAAGGAAAGTTTGGGATGAGATGAGGGAGATTCTGCAAAACTTAAGACACCTGAGGAGTGTTGGGCCTGGGGGATCTTTTGTCTTTCCTTGTGTTGCTGTAGCCATAATGTCAAAGGCTATTGAACTGCCTTTGGAATTTTGATTCCTTCTGTGTGTTGAACAAAGTGGTGGCTGAGGGCCATGGCAGTGCAGCAAGCCTTGAGTCTGCAGGGTTTCTGAGGTCAGAAAGCCTTAAAACACTGAAAAAAAAAAAAGGGAGAATGAAAAATAAGGGATAAAGTTACAACTCCCATCCTGACAAGGGGTTTATTTGAACTTTAGCAGCAAAAGGCAGAAAAATTTGGGGGAGGGGACGGGGAGGGAAGAAGTGACTGTAAAAATGGGAGCAGGGAAGTGAACAGCTGTGTTGTTCTGTGAAATGGGAGCTGCTGGGATTCAAAGGATTATGGCACTAACCAAGAGCTGGTGTTTGCAGTGTGGCTAAAGGCTGGAGCCCCAGGCACAGAGGCAGGAGGAAAAATCAGAGGTAAAATCGATAAGGTTGGAAGGGACACACAGAGGTTCAGGCAGCTCCAGGTGGGTCAACTGCTGGAAATGGGCTCCAGTAGCCAGGAGGGCTCCACCTTCCCCACCCCCTGTATTCTGTTGTGGGTCTTGTGGGTCCTGTTCTGGCAGTGCTGCCTTGTACTTGGAGCACTGAGTATGGAGAAGAGGGAAAATATAGTTATTTGCTGCCACTTCTCCAGCATTTATAGATCTGGTGCCTTGGATGCTCCAGGAGGCCATAGGCAAGTGCTCCCTGCCCCACTGCACTGATCCAGCCCTGCTGCATCTCCTCTGCCAAGCAGAGGTGGCTTGGAGGTAGGAAAACCTTCACCCAGACAGGTAATTCCTGTGGAGCATCTGCTTTTGGGTGCTGCTGGACTAAATGAATCACGGGGTGCCTCCAGCCTGGCGTGTTTGATGGTTCCAGCTCTGCCTGCCTGCAGGGGAAGGAATTGTACTTCCCTTACCAGGAGTCCATTTCTCCTGCTGAAGGTGGAGCTCCCAGTTCCTCACAGCCAACCTCACTCGTGTGCCATGAAACACTCTCCTGACAGCACATTCCAGAGCAATATCCCAAGGTGAAGGATGGCCCTGTGCTGTGCTTTATGCACTGCCCTGAGAGGTGGGAATGTGTAAATCGCACCATCTGAGTGATTTAGCCCCAGGGAGAGTTGTGATTCAAAATGAATTCCTAGCCCTGCTTCTCCCTCGTGGAGTCACTGCTCGCTATAAACCAGCAGGAAATTGCAGCAGGGCTGTGCTGGGAAGATGTGGCTGTTCCACCTCTGTCCCTGCATCCATGGTCTCTTTGGGATGAAGGGTTTGGGTTTGATACCAGTTTTTCTCTCTCTCTCTCTCTGTGGAGCTCATCCCAATCCATGTCCATCCCTAAGCACGGAGCCACGGCAGTTTCCATCAGGCTTAATAGGGAAGATGAGTGACATGTTAAAAGTGGCTTTAGGTTTTATGCAAAGCCAGTGATGCTTAAGACAGCTGGGGGATTGTAGGGTTTTCAGCAAGTTTGGTTGAATAAAAAAATCCTTTGGAGAGTTTCTCTGGTCCAATGTGAAATTTTGGTGGAGATCAAGGTGATGGGAGTGGGTGACTTGTGCTTCACACCTGGTTGCCACTCTGGGGAGGTGGTTTTCTTCCCTCCTGCTTTGGAGAAAAAAAATATCAGAGTAATCAGAAAGACACATTTTAATTTGTGGCAAGGAATGAACATTAATATTAACACTTCTAGGGATTTTTTTTCTTTAAATTAGTTTTGCTTATTGGCTGGCACCCTCGTTGAGATCTCCTGGAGTAGCTTTGGAAATGTGAGTTTGGACAAATACACAGAAAAGATGAAGCATGGACTCCACTCTGCGGTTGCCTCAGGATTTTCAGAGCCCTTCTAGTGCTTCACTGCTCTCCCACCTCTGCTTGATGTCCAGGAGTTGGTTGTTCCTGAAAATTTAAAGATCAGAGGTACTGAGAAAGGTTAAACCCCAAAGACTTGATCCCTGTCTGAGGCTTTGCCTCTTCTCCTAGCACAGACATGGTGTGGGTACTTCCTCAGGGAATTTTTAAACCTCCCTGTGTTCATGTCACTGGTTTGAACTCTCAAAGTTCAAACATGCCTGTAATTTCTAGAGGAAAATATGCATTTGCTGTTCTTTGCCTGTGACCAAGCATGGTTGTGTGGATAGCCAAATAAAATGTTCAGTTCAAAGTGTTTCAGCAATGTGTTAAAGTTTATGGAGCATTTAACAAACTTTTTTAGTGTGCAATAGTTTATAGTGCCAGCAAACAGCCAAGTGTCACATCAAAGTTGTAGTCTTTTCTCACTTAATGGCTCAATGTTTAGTGCTTTTTCAGTTTATCTTGGGTGGCTTTTCAGCCCACAGCTCAGAATGGCTTTTTCTTTCCTTTTTTTCCCCCCCAAAAAACCTCTAAAAGTCAGATTGTGAATACTGATTTAAGGCCCACAGTTCGAGCAGAGTGCTTGGATTTATTTTTATCTTAAAAGAAAGAAAACCACCAAAGGCAAATAATCCCAGTGACTTCAGTGGAGTTCTCCTGGGCAGTTCCCTGCTGGGCTGGGAGAGCAGAGGAGTGAAATGGAATCTGCTCCCACTGAAGGCAAGGAGAGTTTTGCCATCACCTCTTGCAAATCCCTAATGATTTTTCCTTTTAAAAAAGGCTGGGATGTGTCTCTGCAGCTGAGCCTGAGCCCATTGACACCAGTGGGGCTGAATATTTGCTGTCTTTCATCTGGATTTTGGGAGTTCCTCCTCTTCTGACCTGGAAGAACTTCAGGGATCTCTGCAAGGGCTCTCCTCTCCCCCAGTCATGTAGGAGAGGAATAAGGAATATACAGAGTTGAACCTCCTAGAGCAGCTGCTTTCAGCAGGAATATCCTGGTGTTGGGGGTCTGTCACTTCTCCTAAATTTGAGCTAAATAGGTGTAAAAACTCCATAACAGTTTCTAGATAATGCATCATAAACTGTCTGATTTACTTTATTGTAGATTTAATTATGATAATGCACAGACACATAATTATGTCCTTGCACAAGATCTATTCAGTAGTAAAGGGTTTATATAACGTTATAAATAATGAAACCTGAGCTGTATCAAGAGCTCCCTGTAGTATCCTTCATCATACCCTGGAAGTGGGAATTCTCCTCTTTAGTATGAGTGACACAGGGTTGGATTATTGAGGTTCAGCCATTTCCAAGGGGTTGGGGTGTGATTTTTGTCACACATTTCAGTCTTGCTTTGCTTTGGAAGTTTTCTATGGAGTGAAAAACGGTGTCAAAACCTCTTATTAATGCTGATGGGATCTGGCATCAGCAGCACCCACTGAATTGGTGTATGAGAGGCATGTAAACAAATTTGAAACCAAAATAATCTGCCTGTGTATTATTAAAAAAACAAGCCAATATGCAGCAATAGAATCTGAGGAAATGCCATGTTGAGTTTCCAGCGACAAACCCTTCGCACGTTCCTCCCATGATTTATATAATTGGCAAATCTCTCTGATGGCTTGATGGAATTACAGCTCTGCATTTCCACGATGGATAATCAATCCAAATAAACTGTGTTTCCCCCTTTGCTGCAGCGTGTGTTTCAAACAGACACATCCAAGTGGGAATGACTGTGGAACGCTGGAGTTTCGGCTGTGATTTGGGGATCTGATATCTCTGTGTGAACCTGACCTCACCTTGCAGGCTTCGAAATCCTGCTGGCTTCAGCAGGGGCTGTAGGAACTTGCTTTTTCTAGGGTGCATGTAGGAACATTTCTGCCTAAATATGCAGTGGGCTTGTTTGTTTAAATAGCAGAGAAAATAAAAAAACCGCAGCGGGGAGGCAGAAGGTGCCAACACCTGAGCTCTTTGTCAGGGCTGGGGAAGGCTTGGAGCCTGAAATTCTGCCTTTCCAGGTGAGCTTGGAGTTGGTCATGGCTGATAATAAACAGGCTGTTCCCTGCCTCATTTGCTGCACAAGTTATTGGAGTTTTAGGCTCTGGCTTTAGAGGGATTTCTTACCCTATTTACCAAATGTGCTGTTGTGAAATGTGGAAGCCCTTTTTTCTGCTGGTTTGCTGGAGTAAAAATTAAACCCAGGCTTTGTAGCTGGGATGATGTATCAGTGCTTAATATTTGTATTTAAATAGAGGGCTTTGCAGGAGATGAGGCTGTTTCCTGTGGCACAGAGAACACTTGTATCCTTCAGAGGGTCTTTCTCTCTTGCCTACCCCCATTTCCAGTCTTTCCCTGTTGTCAGGGGTTTTTTTGGGGGGGATGTCCTGGTGCTCAGTGTTTGTTTGAATGGCTCCCCTGGTGTTGCAGTGCCTTCAATCCATGGGCAAAACCTGCCAGATCCTGAAGAAAGGAGAGCAAGTGGAGGGGGCTGAAGGCACAGCTCTCACTCCTTCCTCCCCACAGCATCTGCAGCTCCATCAAGGGGGAATTTTGGGGTGTTCTCCTTCAGGAGGGCGTCTGTCCCTGGAGAATCCCTTCTCCCTCCTCGCCTCGCTGTGAGGGGATCACAGCTGCTGAGTAAATGTTAAGATAATAGTGTTATTACAGAGTAATTATACTGCAAGTTATTGAATTAAAAGTGATGAGGCTGCTGGTGCTGCCGAGGAGGGAGAGGCTGGGTGGGAGAACACAGAGCAGGGGAGGTGGGGAAGAGAAAAGAAAAACCCTAATAAATTTCCTCTTGTGGAGAGCCCCTCGCTGCCGGGACTGGGGCTGCGACTGAATGAAAGGGAAGCTCAAAGAGCTAATAAATAAACCATTTCCCTGAGAATAGAGGGTATAATTAGAAAGCGTGGCCCTGTGGTTTCGTGTCTGCCCTGGGGTGGAAGCTGCTCGGAGCTGTGCCGCGGTGATAAAACAGGGAGACAATGCGCAGATGATGTCGCACAGTTGTTAACTTTTGAGGAGGGAGATGCTTTGTTCCTCTCCTTTTCCAGGAAAAAAAAAAATAATAATAATAAATAATTTAAGCTTTATGTGGCAAAACTTCAATAACTGACTATACCCTGGGGCCTCTCCATCAGCAACTCTGGCTGATCTTGCAGTTTTCTTTCTGTGTGTTTTCTTGGAGGGGAGGGTGGTTTTCACTGTAGACCTTAGAAAACTTCATTTTTCTTTTTTTTTATTCCCTCAAGAGTGCCAAATAAACTTGATTTAGGTGGGTTTTTTCCCTATCTCAAGCTGAGATTTACCTACAAATTGAACATCTCTCATTCCTCTCCTGCTGTAGCACTGGTATTACTGTGCTGTTCAGGATGCTTTGCTAATTGAGGGTACCCATTCCTGTGAGCTTTTATTTTATCCTTGCTGCTCAATCTCTGCCCTGGAAGATCCCACAATCCTGGCTGGAATTTGCCACAGGGCCTCCCACCACTAAACAGCTAAAACTTGCCCCAAAAGGGGGATAATATTATGTTAAACTCAGGTTTGCACTTGGGCCTTGGGTCTCCCTTTATGCCACAGGGATCCTCCATGAGTTTGGACAAGAGGTGATTTCCCAAGGCTGCCAGAGCTCCAGGAGTGTTGGGACAACACTCTCAGGGACAGGGGAATTGTCTGTGTAGGGGCTGGAGTTGGACTGATTGTCCTTATGGGTCTCTTCCCACTCAGGATATTCTGTAATTCTGTGATTCTGTGATTCCATTCTGCATTTTTGGGATGGGGATGCCAAGTGTGATGGCAGATGCACAGAATGTTGTGGACTCTTCAATACATGCAGCAGTAGCCATGTACCAGGGATACATGGATATAAAAACCACAGGGGCTTTGGAAGCCTTTTAGTTACCAGGAGCAGAAGGAGAAGGGAATTTGCCCTGTGCTCTCTTTAAGTCTGGACAGTCCTCAACAGCACCTAAAATACACACCCAGCAACCCACCAGACCAGGGTATATTCATGAAACTCTTACATCCTTGTCACATGTCTGTTACATATTCATTACATTTCCTGAATACATTTGTGTGTGCTCATTATTTCCATGGATTTACATCCTCATATCCTTGGATATGTATAGGGGGCTTTTGAGGGTGCTGGCTTGGGAGCATCGCACTCCCCAGATTTCCCTTTTATGGTTCTGGATCTTCTGATGAACCTTTTCTCCTTGAGAGCATCTCAAATACGTGGTCAGGTCACAACACACTTTTCCCATTCTTTGCTCTGACACACAACCCTTGTTCTTCCAACTAAGACAGCTCCCAGTGCATATTAATCACTGATATAAATACCAAACCTTACTGTGCTGAGGTTAAAAGAATTTTCCAACATCTTCCCCTTTCTGCAGAGACTCCTTTTTAAAGAAATATCGTGTGTTTGGTAACACCCTGAGCTCCGCAGAGCCACGAGGAGGGGGGGGGGGCGGGGCTGCTCCTTTTGTTTGGAATAATCGGTGGATCTTTAAAGAGAGGAGACAATAACTGGTGATGAAATCCGGGGGAGGAGGGAGGAGTTTTGCTGCTGTTCAGCCTCCGAGGATCTTGGGTGGCTCTGGATGAAAAGGATGTGCTGGGTTTGGAATAGGATGGGTCCCCCCACCACGGGTGTTTGTGAAGATTAAGTAATTATTTCTGAGAAGCTCTTTGGTAGGTGTTAGAGAAATGTGGAGTGTTTACCTTACTTTAGAATCTAAAAAGCCTTAATAAAATATACAACAGGAGTATTAACAATGAAACTATTTTGAGGATTATTGAGCTATTATAAAAGAATGGAAGAAAATCTTCCTGGCATTATGTTCTGTGTCACTAGATATTTAAATTAATGCCTTCCTATAGCAGCTCCTTCAGAAATCTTTAAGGCACTTAAACATCTTCAGTGAATTAGATACTTAAGGAGCTCTTCAGCAACCTCTATTCATGGGGCACAGGGGGAAACTGAGGCAGAATGACTCGGGCAATGGGAAGGATGAAGTGGAGATCTGATTCCCATGGGTGTACAAGACCCTTTGGCAAGTGATGTTTGATGGAAAATGCCCTTGTCCAGCAGTGCTTCCCACTGCCTGGGGATGCTGGACCACATTTCTTCCCTCTTTCCCACCTCACCCTGCCACTGTGGAGCAGAGCCATGCTGTGGGCACCAAGAAATTCCTTATGGATTTGCCTTTTGCCTGTGGGATGCCATGGGAATATTTACAGCTCTGCCTGTGCTCATCTCAGGGAGGCCCATAAACCCTGATATAATGTTATTTACTTGTAAAAGGCAATTTGTAAAGGTCTGTCTGGGGGCTGCTGTCACCATATCCATGGGATTTATTTCCTGTGTATTTATGGTTTGTGCTCATGTGTCTGCAGCTCTTCTTTCCCATCATAATCCAAACCTTGATTGTCCCTTGGACTTGACTGTCACTGTCAGCATGAGCTGAGCAGGGCCCAGGGCTGCCTCTCTCATGCAGGTTGGGTTTTATTGTTATTTTCTATTTTGAAGGATGAAGAAGAAGCTCTGTAGGCATTGCATCGACCTTGGCCTTGAAATTCCCTTCAGGAGGCTGCAGCTGCCAGGCTTTAGAATGGAGCAGAGCCCCTGCACCACAAAGGCTGCGTGGGAAATTCTTGGCTTAGATTTGGGTTAATAAATGAAGGATTTCCTGGCTTTGATGGTGCACAAATTGTTTTATTTAGGAGCAGCTGATTTTAAGGGGTGGTTTCTCCCTGGTCTCTGCAATCTGTTTGTGATGGGATGTGGGGACTCTTCTTGCTTTATGTGTCCTTATGAGCACTGAGTGTAGTAGGTCAATACCTGGAAATACATTAAAAGTAAGGTTATGGCATCCAGCAAAGGGGCCTGATGCTTTAAAAGTCTTCAACTACCAAAATTTGATGTGTGCTCAAGCTTTGTACTTGTTTTCACTCACCCAAGAGAAAGGATCAGCTCTTCTCCATGCTGGATATCCTTGGTGGAAATCAAACCTTTGCCTTGAAGGGAAACAGGCACTTCAGACCTGGATCTTCAGCATCAAGGTGCAATCCCTCCTCTGTTGAACAAACCTTGAAACAGATCCTGGCACAGCCACAGTCCTGGGCAGACATCTGAAGAGTTGTGGTCACTGCTGACCCAGAGGTGCTTTCTTCAAGAACCAGTTCAGAAAAGGGACCTGAGCTGGAGAATTCCTTTGGTACGTGGAGGAACACGCTGTAGACACTCTGAAAAAACAAAATCAAATGGGAGAACAGGTAGTGGAGCTCTTTGAAAATTGTTCAAAGGGACTCCGTCAATGTAAAACTCCTATTTATGTTTTTTTTTTCTGCCTCCTCCTTTCTTTTGTTGATACAATCTTGGAAGTGGGAGGAGGATTTACAGAAATGCTTGTGTTTTTAAGCTGCTGCTTCAGACACATTTTTTCCCTTGTAAATAGTGTGTAAGAAGCTGAAATGAAAAACACAGAAAGCAAACATGGAAAAGTCCTCATCGGCCGCCTCCTCTGATCACTTCAGAACCTGAAATCAGATTTATCTTGGGATGTGCCATGAATGTGCCCCAGCAGATGCACCAAGGATACAGCAGTAAAACCATTGCTTGGACCCACTTTTAAGCCAAACCAGTGACTCCTTTGAAGGTCTGCTGGGACAGAGGCACCTCCAGACTCATCAGCCTGAAGGTCCTGCCTCCAAATCCTTCTTCAGGTGGAGCCACCCTGCTTCTGACTGGGAAGGATTACTTTGGTGTGTTGAAGGGCATCTAAAAAAGGCCTGAAGTCAAAGGAAGAGGAGCATCCTTCAGCCTCCCCTGGAGGAACTTTCAGACCCCCATCAGGACATCCCTGAGGACAGAGATGAGGACTGTTCCAGCAGAGAGAGGGCAGCCAGCACTTCAAGCAATAAAAGTGAGTTTTTGGAAGGTTTTCTGCCACTGGTTTCAGTGGCAGCAGCACTGGGGTGGTGTGAGTGATGTACAGACCATGAAGCCAAGGGGAACTGAGGAAGCTGTGAATTAGCACCGAAAGCTTTGTGAGTGCTGGTTTTTTTGCCCATCAGGTGCTCACTGGTCACTTGGAGGCCTTGAATGGGCTGAGCAATCTCAGGAGAAAGTTATATCAGGGCAGACATAGATTTTCATGTAAATTAACAAGGAAAGGCAGAACTTGTGGGGTCCCCTGGCTTTTCCCTCCCCACCTGGCTCATGGTAACTCCATATATGCTTTGGCTGCTGGGTGATGCTTGAACAAACTCACCCTAAAGCCTTGCCAGCCCTGGATTTGCAGGGTGCAGGGCTCTTAAATAAATGCTTTTATTGGGGATTTGCATTGGTTTGGCTGAACTGTTTGCAAAGGTGCAAGACAACAGGGAGAAGAGGGAATGGCACTGCTCTCCTCCCTGGATCTGTGTGCTGGCAAGGTAACCCATGTGGCACACGCAGCAGGGAACAAGCAGGTGGTGAAGGATGGAATTACAGGGAAGGATGTGGAAACCAGTGTGTTGAAAGGCAGCACGATTTGCCCAAGGACATGGGATGATGGAGCTGGGCTTGGAGCTCCATTTCTGGTGTCCAGGCTGGTGCTCCTCTCTGGAAGTGGTTTTGGGGTAGATTGCCAATACCTTCGCTTTGATTTTTCTGGCTGTCAAAAGAACCATAAAGGCCTGGAGGAGTTGTGTGGTCGGGATGTCTCTCCCTGGAAGGTGTGGAAAGTGGTGCTTGCAGTCCTGTTTGAACTTGTTGGTTGATGAGTTAAAAGGTTGTTTTGACCCTTGGGGATATTTTTTTTTAAAAAAAAAAAAAAAAAAAGCATTTCTTTCACCTTCCTTCTCCCAGTTTAAGAGAGGGCCAAGCCAAGAGCTTTGTGTTCAGCAATAGGAGTGTAATTACAGCAAGTCCAGGCCAGTGATCCTCCCCCAGGGCTGTTTCAGAGTTGGGTTTTGCTACACTTTTCCCCCCCCTCGCCCTGCTCCATGTTATTGTTCTTCTTCCTCCCCACACACGTGTGATGCCACAGCAGCTGCAGGACCCCACTCCTTCCCCCAGAGCCCTGGTGGGAGTGGGGCCGCTTGGCCAGGGGGGATGCAGGAAGCAGATGAGGCAAATTGGAGCTGGAAGGGAGCAGGAGGCAGCGGGATGTGTTGCCAAGCCACCCCGAGCCATGGCAGGGAAGGGCTGGATGGGACCCAGTGCAGCTGCTCTGGCCGGGGGAGCCGCGTGTCTGTGCAGACGGAGCCGGGCAGGACCAGCGGGCACACGGGGATGGAGCTCTGCCCACCAGGGATGCAGCTCCCAAATCCTGCTTCCCGCAGCAGGGTGGGTGTGCTGGGTGCTCAGAGAGCTCAGGCTTTGCTCCTTCGTGCTGCTTTTGTGCCCCAGCCCTGGAAGAGTTCAGGGCCAGGCTGGACGGGGCTTGGAGCAATCTGGGATAGTGGAAGGTTTCACCCATGGCAGGGGGTGGAAGGGGATGAGCTTTAATGTCCTTTCCAAGCCAAACCAGTCTGTGATTCCATAATTCTATTTCATGAGCAGAGAAGGTTCTTCTTTTTTGGTTGCCTCTCATCTTTTGGATAGTGCCTGTCTCCTGTGTCCCTCCCTGTCTGTCAGCTACACGTCTTTGTGTCTTGAGCTCTCCCCTGGGAGCACCAGGACAGGGAATGGCCAGGGAGCAGCCTGGTGTGTCCCTATCTTCCAGTTTTGAGCAGATGTGAGTCTGGTTAGAGACAGCTGGACATTTTGTGCCCTGCTGGAATGATCAGAGTGTTCCAGGCCAGGCTGGGCAGGGCCTGGAGCATCCTGGGCTGGTGGAAGGTGTCCCTGCCTATGGACACGTGAGATGAGTTTAAGGTTCCTTCCAACCCAACCCATTGTGGGATTGTATGAAGTACCAAGGCTGTGTGGGTGTTGTGTCCAGCCAGGTGCCCACAGCAGGGCATGGAGGGGTCAGAGGTGTTTGGGGGTCTGCAGAGCCCTCAGAGCATTTTGGAGCTGGGGTTCAACCCATTCCCCACCCACATCTCTCAGGCCAGGTTTCTTTGTCTTCCAGAGCTGTGCTTTGAGCCCTGTTGAGTGGTGGTGGCTGGATAAGCATGAAGTTGTGTCCAAGACCTGTGGCATTGGCACCTCCTTCTGCACCTGGGGAACGCCAAGTTCGTAAATCCTTAACTCCTCCTGGGGCTGAGCTGCAGCCATGGCTTGGCTTGTTTTCCATGGCAAAGCCAGTGACTTTGAGGTCTGATACTCCCCTGTGCAAGTGTGCCTTTCCATCTCATCTGGCAGACTGGATTTCTCTTGGAATAAACTGGATGCAACCCCAGACTGGTTCTGCTTCAAGAGCAGTGATTATCAAAGTCTCCTTAATTCTCAATTAGTCTGCCTGCCCAAGGCTTTAAAATTGGTTAGATAAACCACATTAGAAGCTAAATCTGAATTAACCTTTCCCTGCACAGGCGACCCCTTGGGGTCCTGGTGGCAGCAAAGCTGGTTCCCTTTGGGGCAGCCCCTTCCTGGGGCCAAAGTGGGAGCATTTGGGTGCATTCCCCTTGCAGGACACCCACCATAGCAGGGCTGCCATGGGCTGACCCTTGGCACAGGGCTGCCATGCCTGGGGTATTTTTAGAGAAGATAAGAGTGGTGGCAGGACAGAGGGCTCCTTTCCAGGGTGCTCCAACTCTTTAATTAAGTTTTTGGTTTAGAAAATTATATGGTTACTAAAGCATAAATAGAGAACACACAGAAGGTAATTGCACCTCTGGGTGCAGATGAGATGGTGGCAGGGAGAGGCCGTGTGGAGTCCAGGATCAGCAGGAAGAGCTGCAGGGAGAGGGAGAAAAGGGCTCCTCGAGGTGGTTGCACCCGCCTTGCCCTGGGCTCCTTGCAGCCCATCCTCTCCATGGTGCTTATGGGGTTACAATCTACATTTCCTACACAAATCCCACAAGAACATGTTTCAACAGTCACCTTAATATTGGAAGTAGGAGAATTCTTTATAAACAACCAACAAAATATAACAATATAAAACGTAAAAACTGAAGATTTTTTTAAGGTGGGGAGAACACCCTCACCCACATAAAAATGGAGATCAGTCCTGTGAGTCACCCCATTGTCTTTATTCCATGCATTTGGGGGGCAAACTTGCCTCCAGGGGCACCTCCTTGGGCCCTCCCTGTGTTGTCCACAAAATCAGATTCATTATCCAGTGTGGAACAAGCCAATAATGACAGGCTTGAGAAAGACATTGATTATTTATTTCTGAGTTGCCCAAGCCTGGGTGCTCAGTGGGATTCCACAAATCCAACGCTCCAACTATCAAACAGTTTTTCTATTTGTACATTTTGGCAAACAAAGGAATTAGTGTTCATTGGCTACAAGTTACATAGTTCTCTTATTAATTAGTATTCTGTCTTCTACTGGTTAATGATTCTCTTGTGTCTCATGCTAATTAGTCCCGTGCTCAGCCTTTCCCTTTCTTTGGGTCAGGGGGTTTCTTGGGTCAGTGGTCTGTGAGCTGGTGGTCGTGATCTCCCTCCCCCTGCCAGAATTACCTTTTACCCAGGCAGAGCTGATTTCAGCACAGTTGCTGAGTTGGCTTTATTGGTTTCTTCCTTATCTTGGGAGCTGTGCCAGATGTCCTTGAGGCCCGTAAATTCTGCATTCTTTGTGTCCACTAGTGGTACATCCTTCTTTCCAGGCTTTGTTAACCACCTCTGTGTCTGAGATCATTGAAGCATGTCCAGCCCTAAACCTTAACAAGGCAATTCTACCAACAAGTCATTTGCTTTTCTAACACCTGGACATCACTTAAAGCTTGTTGGCTGCTGTTTCACAGGTTGAACCTCCCTTCTTGTTGATTAGGCTTGAAACTATACAAAAATCAATCATCAAAGAACATCTTTCTTCAAGAAAATTTTACATATTTCACATTTTGCAACACCTGGGCACAAAGGCTTGTCTGGGTTTACTGGAGATGGTGGAAATGTGTCTTGACCTGGCTGCACAGGGAGGAAAGACATTTAAAAAGTGTTTCCATGCTTGTCCTTGCCACCCTGCCCATGTGTGGGAACCTGCAAGGAGAGCCTCAGTTTCCTCTGCATTTCCCTTTCCTTCAGAGCAGCCTTGGTTCCAGAGGTGATCCAGAAGTTGATGGTGTGGGGTCTGGGCCTTGATGTGCATCCCTTGCTGCTCTGTGCTGCTCAAAATGATGCTCTCATTCTGCGCCAGGAAGGGCAAAAGCAGGAGCTTTTTGTTTTAGGTGCCTTTTTTTTTTTTTGTATGGACGAGCCTAATATTTGGTGTGTGCTTTTCCTTTAAAGCATTAAATTTAAAAGCACCCAAAGCTCTGCGTTCCCTCTCCCTTCCCTCTCCCCATGAAAAGGGATGGAGGATCCTGCAAACAGACAGGTGTGAAGTTGGGCTGTGCCATGTTTGCCCAGGAGGATGGTGAAGGGTTGGAATTGGCACTGCTGAGCACGGCTGGGCTTGCAGAGCCTTCATCTGCATTAATGAGGAGCCCAAACCTTCGTTAGATGCAGAAACATGAGCAGCAACCTGGGGTGACCCTGTCCCCACGTTTGCATAATTCCCTCTGAAAACACAAGGAGGTTTCTCCAGGTGGGACCTCGTTGTTCATGCACTTCCCACTCCGTCCTTGGAGTCCTGATGTTTTTGGGATCTGGAGCCTGTAGGGGAGTCCAGCCAACCCTTTGCTTGAAAGAGAAATCAAAGGTCTTGATGATGGGAGGGAGCCTGGCAGCTGGAGCTGGGAGAGAGGAAGGGGACTCTGGAGAAAACAACTGGGATTGGATAAGGACAGTTGAGCTTCCAGTCCATCTCCAGCTGCAGTTTGGGGAGCAGTTTTGCAGAGCCTTCCTCCACCCTCCCTCCTCCAGTTTAACCCTCCACCCAGCCAAGTGCTGGAGAAGGGAGATTTTCTCCCTCCTCCTTCCTCACTGTTCCCAGTATAAACACACGGAGCAAAGCCACCAGCTCTGTTTATTGAACACAAATAGAAGATAAAATAGTGGAAAACTAATTTTTTCATGCTCATTGGTGGGAAAGATTAAAATTATGCAAATCCTCGGCAGCGAGCTTGGTGCAGAGATAAGGGGATGTTCAAGTCAGCTGGCTGCCTGCTAATTCACCCATTGGAAAAGAAATGAGCAGGAAAGCTCTGAGCAGCGTCACCGGCCCCTCACGGCACTCACGGGCTGGGATTTCTTTGCTGTGCTGGGAGGAAGCTGAACAAAGGAAACCTTTTCTGGGGAGACGTGATGAGATTCTCACCCTGACATCACTTGTCTCTCCAGTGCTGGATGTGGTTGCTGCCTGGTGAGCTCTGAGGTGCAACACCTACACCTTGGCCAGGGTGTTTCTGCCCATCTCCAGGCAGTTTGCCATGAGCTGAAACCCCCTGACGTGGTGATTCTGGGGATGAATCAAGTGGAATCTGCCACTTTGTTCCTCCCATTGGATCCCATAAGCAGAGCAAGGCTGGGAGTAGGAAACCATCAAGTATGAGTGGTGCTGGTCTCGGTGTTTTCTGGTGCACCAGTGTGGCTCTCGAGGGGCTGCAGGAGGCAAAGTGGGGTTCAGCAGGATGTTCAGTAGCCCAGTGTGAAGAGTTCTGCAAGGCAGGAGAAGGGCAGGTCCCTGCTGTGTGCTGGGTCTGGGCTTCTCCCCACGATCCCAGTGCTGCCATCGAGGAACTGGTGCCCATCTCTCCCACCCCTCTCCCCCAGAGACTCCTGCTTTGTAGTGGAAACCAAGTCTTGAAATTCCCTGTATGGGCATGTTAATTAATTTTTGCAAAGCAACAGTGCTGTGGGGGTTTTCCCGGGATGAAAGGGCCGTGTGTGTCTGTGGAGGATCAGACTATGTGCAGATGTGTTTGTGGTCAGGAAAAAGGGAGTGAAGCAGCAGCCCATCACCCTCTGACTCTGGGTCTGACTCAGCCCTTGGCTTTGGCTGAAGGAAAATTTAACTCCTTTAGACCAAACTGAGCCTTAACTGTCCCCCTCTCCCCTCATGGAGAGATATTAGGGTGAATAATGGGAGTTTTTTTGCTCGCCGTTGTCCTCACTTTGCCCAGCACAGGCTCCTCAGTCCATGCATTTATTTTGTGAGCTCTCTCAAGAGATGCCAGTGCAGGTGCCTGGCACAGGGAAGGCCAGTAACCCCCACAAACCAAACCCCCGAGGCTGCTCAAGCTGCCGACCGTGCAAAGGCACCCATGAAATGATGACGGCTGCTCGTTGTGCTGGGAGAGGGACGCGGTGCCAGCGAGTGTTTTTGGAAGGGTTTGTCTCACTTCCTGTCAAATCAATATTTATTCACAAATCTATTTGTTTGCTTTTGTCACTGAAAACTCTTGTGGGCTTTTTTTGTGTGTGTGTGTGCTCGTGGTTTTGTTCCCCTTGTGTATTTTTGGCTGCACAGTGCTGGCGAGAGGGGCTACTGCAGCTTTTCCTGGCTCCGGTCGTTCCAGCTGCTTCTCCTAACCCGTGGTTTTGAGCCTCTTTTGTAAGGAAGGACCTGGCTGGCAGCTTCCTCCCCGCTCCCCTCACATGCCTTTGGGTGGAGGTGATGATGGATAGGAAGGGGTTGACCTTAGGGAAAATGAACAGTGTTTTTCCATCGCTGCGTTACGGATCATGGTGGATGAGGGGTGTGGAAGAGATCAACTACTCCTCCAAAATCATAGAATCAGAGTGGTTTGGGTTGGAAGGGACCTTTAAAGGGCATCTTGTTCCACTCCCTGCCACGGGCAGGAACACATTCCACTATCCTGGGTTGCTCCAAGCCCTGTCCAACGTGGCCTTGAACAGTTCCAGGACTGGAACAGCCACAGCTTCTCTGGGCAACCTGTGCCAGGGCCTCCCCACATTGCAGTGACAGCGTTGCTGCTGGCTCTGCACCTGTGTGCTCGGTTTTCCTTCATCTCCAGAGCTATAGCCAAAACCAGTGCTGGTTTATGGGCATGATGGGATCATGCTCAGGGTCCTGGGATTGTGGGATCCAGACAATCTCACCTGGTGGAGGAGCTGCCTGGATCCACATGGCTGTGCCACAGCCTCGGTGCCTTGCCTGCCTTTCCCCAGCCCTACTCAAGTTTCACCATCCTCACTAACCTTCCCCTTCATTTATTTTCCATTTTACTGTGAGTGAAACAAATAATGGCTGGAGCTTTGCCCTCCCTCAGCCACTCTCCCCCTTCTCTCCTCCTCCATCCCCTGACTCGTTCCCGACTGCCCGAGCCCATCCTACTGCTGTTTGTTCCCTCCCTGCCTGTGCTCTCACTTTCTTGCCGCTTCAGTGCTCAGTGTGTGGATGGGAACAGGGATGTAGCACCTCTCCTTCCCTCCCAGCTCCCCCTCCCTGGCTGTTTGCAGAGATCTTTACACCTGCTGAAAGCTGCAGGATGGAGACGGTGCCGTGGTGGAGGCACAGCCTTGGGCCCTGGAGCTGCAGGTGGAACAAACCAGGGATTTTTAGCAGCCAGATGAAGACCTACAATGCTGCAGAGCACCCGGGGTGGGGGGAGAGCTTTGCCTCCTCCTGGGTTTGTCTGCAGAGCCCCATAGCTGGAATATTATTTATCTGCCCCCAGCCAAATCACGCAAAGCTAAATTGAGCTGTGGCAGGCGAAAGTGTGAAGCGTATTATTAGGAACAGGGAGCTCTTGTTCCACAGCTGCTGCTGCTGCTGCCGTTGGTAATTAATGTTTGAGGAATTGCAGATCTTCATTAGGAGAACAATTAGATTAACGAGAGAACTCGAGCCGAGGCTGTAGTGGGAAAGGGCTGGGGGGAGGCTTTAAAAACAAAATAAAATCCCTCCCTGGCACCCTGCCTTGCTGCTCCGGAGACGTGCCGATGCTCTGGGAGGCACTGGGAGGAGACTGGTCCTTTCTGCCCGAGCAGTGACAAGGCACTCACAGACTCGTGCTGGGGAGGGAGCATGTGGGGGCATCGTTATGGGGAGGAAAGAAGCAATCCATGATTGTCATAAATATTTAAGGCAGCCCAGCACCCATCTCTCAGCCACAGCACCGGGTTATTAACAGAGAGAGCTTTGGGCAGAGGCTGCTCAGGGCTCAGCAAGGTCCTGGGCTTGCATCCTTAAAAGCCTTAATTGGTGTCCTTGTTGCTGGAAACGCTGACCCCTCCAAGGCAAGAGCACCCTGGCCACAAGGCCTTCGAGGTCTGGGCTTAATTCAGGCCAACAAACAGGCCTGAAGTTGTGGGATTTAAGATGTTTCTTGGCACTGTTGTTCAGCAAGAGGTGTTTGGGGTTCCTCTCACCCCTTATTTTCTTCCCTGTGTGCTGCCCCCGTGCTGGCCCTGTCCGTGCCCCTGCAGCAGCTTTGCCCTCACACAACGTGGCCAGAGGAAGGTGCTGCACAGCTGGCTGATGAGCAGGATGCAGCAGGAATTCACTCAGGATAAATGAACCATTTAGAGAGGTTGTAAAATCATAGAAAGTAACGACAGAAGGGAGGTTGGAAGGTCAATTAATCCCTCTCGCTGGCCCAAGGCAGCATCACGCATTTGGAAGTTGTTGAAGGCAGATCATGCCTGGCCTGCCTACAAACCTGCAGTGATGGTCTTTCCATATCTGGGCTGTGCTCCCTGCCTGCCTGTGCTGCCTGGCATTCCTAAAAACCTGCAGTGACAGTGTTTCCACCCCTGGGCTGTGCATCCTGGGTCCCTGCCTGCCTGACCTTCCTAAAAACCTGCAGTGATGGTGTTCCCATCCCTGTCCTGTGCTCCCTGGGTCCTTGGCTGTGACCCCACTGCCAACTCAGCCCCATGTGGCCTCTCGTGTGGGGCACCAGCAATGTTTTCCCACTGGGAGATGCTCCAAGTGCCCCTCTGGACAAGCCACACCGTGCCCAGCTTCTGATGGAAGGCATAGAATGTAGGGGTTTCATCTCCTCTGTTTTAGGAAGTTTAACCACGAGAAACTCATGTTTTTGATCAAGGTGGAACCCCTGAGTGGTGGGGACAGATCTGAGCTGGGATGGCTTCCACCTTCTAGTGGAACTAGAGCAGGGACTTTGAACTAGATGGTCTTTGAGGTCCCTTCCAACCCATTCTGGGATTCTAAGGGAGAGGCTCCCAAAATCAGAAAGAATGGAAGTTTGAGGAGTTATAAATCCCAAAGGTGGTATGGGGGGCTCAGCTCCCATTCACCCATCTTTTCTCCCCAGTGCCAGGAGAAAGTGGGAAGTTTTGCCTTTCAGAGGATTGCAGATTTTTCCCTTCATTAATTGATGGGGACAAAAAAGTTGCATTTCCTGACAACTCCAGATGGTGCAGTGACAATAAAAGCATTTTCTGCAATATGGTGGCTTCTGCTTGTCCGAAGGAGAGATTTGCTGTTGGACCTGTTCCTGTTTGGCTCAGTGCCTCCAAAGATGGACGAGTCATTCCCGAGCTCTGGCTGAGCAGGCAGAGGGGTGGGGGGTCCTGGAAAGCTCCAGTTCAGCAAGTGGGAAAGAATCTGCTGCTCCAAGGCTTTTCCTTGTCCTGCTGAAAATGGAGGACACACAGCATCCTCCTCCCTGGTCCTCACCTGCAGAGTAAATATTATTGCATGTTTAATTCATGGCCCGCTCCTCGCTTGTGCTGTTTGGCATTGCAAAAACATTGCCATGAACACTGAGCCAGCCTACCCTGAAAAATCTCCCTGCCTGGTCCTTGTCAAGATTGACTGCCACAAAGACACCGAGATGATCTCAGCAGCCTGTCAAAAAAAAATCCCTTATGCTGGTTTGAAGTAAAATATAAAGTGACGTGCAGAGCAGGTGGAGACTTTTTGAATCCTGGGTAATGGGAAGGTTCTCCCATGGTGCTCTCACGAGCTCCTTCCCTACAGCCTGCTCCAGGAGGGATGTTACCAATCTCTGAGTGCTTTTAAATGTTTTAAGCCAGCTCTGACACACCACTGGTGTGGCTGGGCTGTGCTTGTGTTGCTGTATCCCATCCAATGGAAGAGCCACCTCTGGGCTCAGCAAGGACCACGATGTTACAACTGCTTGGAACAGAAAGGGAGAAATATCATATTTAATAGAAATAAACCAACCAGGTGGGATCACGAGGATGGTGTTACTGCCATTTCTGTGTCTTTAGCAGCAGCCTCTTAATTTTGCATCTCCCATGGAAGATGAAAGTGGCAGCAGAGCCCTGCCTGGATGAGCTGCTTGTCCCAGAATCGCTCCTGGCTTGTGCCATCCGGGCATGGCTGCATGTTGGTGTGGTTTGTGGGGCTTCAGTCAGTGCATGAAGGTAACTCCTGGAGGCACCCAGTGCAGCTGGGGCTCTCTGCAAGGATGTGACAAGAGCCAGAGGCTTCCCTAGACAGACAGCTCAGAATTAAATCGGAGGGAAAGCAAGCACGGAGCGTGGATGTGGCTTCCTAACCTCGGTGCTGACCTTGAGCAGTGCAGCCTAAGACTTTCTGCAGTCTGTTGTGGTGACTACTGGTCTGCAGGGCTCCACCAGCCTAAGCAGTGACCCAGCATCCTCCCAGCTTAGCTCTTAAACTCCTATGAGATCATGGCAGCAAGTGATGGATGGGTTTTTTTCTTTCTCTCCTTCTTTCCTAATCTCCCCTGGCTGGTGGGTCTGAGACACAGGATTCCTGCCAGATCAGGGGAAGGGATTTGCTCATCTTCTGTCTTGCAAGCTCAAAACCAAATCCTCTTTATGGAGTTTAACCCCCTGTGTTGGCTGGCAGGGCTGGAGTGCCTGGCAAGGAAATGGTGAGGGAATGAATGCTGAAGGGTGAGCTCTAGAGAGGAGGCCCAGGAATGACATCTCAGTGCACTCTGAGTGGGACTTGATGGCAGCACCCTTGATCCTGGGCTGGAAAGAAGACACTTGGAGGCATTGGTGGCTGTGGAGCCACATTGCCCTGTGTCCTCCCAAGCTGCAAAACCCAGGGAAGACAGCACTTACTAATAACCTTGATTAGCTTTCCTTGCTGGTCACTAATCAGCAAGATGCAAGTCGTGGTGATGAAGCCAGCTCTGTGCTCTGGACAAAGAAAGACAAGCCTCTTTATCCTTCTTACTGCAGCTCAGGAGCCTGTCCTTGGCTCGCAGGGGATTTGAGCAGCCACTCACCCTCCCTTCCCCACTGGAGCACAACTCTGCCTCTTCCATGGGCTCTGAGGAAACCAAACAGCTCATCAGCTGCACCGTTGCCACAATCATTTTCATTTACCGTCAAATAGCAATTAGGAGAAACTTTGTGTGTTTGCTTCACTACTTTTATTTCCTCTCATTTGTTTTTCACTGATAAGCAGAGTGTGTGTGGCTCCATCCTTCCCCAGGGACTGCAGTAATCCCACGGCATCTCCCAGCCTGGCTGCCCAGGGATGTGCAGACAGCAGTGACCATGAGGTGTACAGGCCATAAGAAGGAAATTTATTTCTTTCCTTTTGCACTTCCTGAGGCTTTTGGCTTGCTTGTAGGTGAGCTTGAGATGTTCCAGCCCCTGGGGTTTAATTGCCTCTTCCAAAATGAGAAAGCAGGGACAGTCCCTCAGCATCTCAGCCATGGGGGACTCTAAAGATGATAAACAGGGGGTTAAATTTTCCTCTGTCTTAGTGTAAATCTGAACCTACTTTGTGATCCTCAGCAGGATCTCTGTGTTCCGTGGGCTGTGAGGGAGCAGAGTCCTTGCCTCGTTCTGTAGTGGCTGGTTGAAATTTTCTATGTTGTAGTGCTTGGAGACAGTTTTGATTTTGGTTTTGGCATGAGGTGTATGCATGTCATGTGGGGCCTTTGGGAGTTATTTTCATGACTCTTATTACTGGGGTCTGTCTACCTGAGGATAAAAATGAGTTGTGCAAAATGTGGGGCTGTCAGTGCTCCCCTCCCTGGGGCAGTGCTGGTGGTGCCTGGCACCGTGGTGAGCTCTGGTGGGAACAGCAGGAGTGTCTTAAAATCCCATTAGGATGCCTGGGGTTGGGTTCAGTGGAGGATCTGAGTGCTGATGAAGAGAACAAATGGAGGCAATCGATCAGCAGTTGCCTGTAATGAGAAGGTCGTCCCTGTGAGAGGGCTGGTGACATCCTACCCCCACCCAGCACTCTGAGCTGGAACTGATAAAGCACCCACATGCTCCTAATTAACTTTCTTGAATGTTTTTTCTTCCTTTCGATTTGTCATCTCCCTTTATTTTTATTTTTTCCCCTTCTCCTCGGGCTGGAGGCTGGTGGAAGATGCTGTGCTTGGACACAAGCTCACAGCAGCTATAGGTGGGTGGGTTGCCTCACTTGGCCACAGTCCTGCCTGGAGTGATGGACCTCTGTGGGGCAGGATCTGGCCCCCTGTGCTCCTGGCCTGGCTGCTGGGGCTGGAGACCCACTGCTTCTCCTCAGGGATGCACAAGACTCGTTGGTAGCAACCACCTATTTTGTGAGGAAGCTGCTAAAGTTGTCCTCAGAGGGCAGCAGAAAACTGTAGGAGCTGGAGGAAGGCCAGGCAGGTTTCTATCAGCGGTTGAGCTCCCATTGGTGAGGAGCAGCTCTGTCAGCCTCAGGGATGGGGTTTGACCCCCTGTTTGCATGGGATTTTTGGGGTGATTTCCTGCTGATAACACAAAGGGAGTCCCCATGCAGACCTGGCAGAGCGGACTGGAGAGTGGAGAAGGTCGCAAGATGCATCCAAGTCTCTGTGTGAAGAGAGCAGTAAGCCAAAGCTGGAGGGATTAGCCTGCTCAGAGGGAATGGTGCCATCTGGATGGGCTCTTCCCAGAACAGGTCATCCTCATGCCATGCTGTAAGGGCAGGAAAGCACTGGCTCCTCATTGTTCAGTGGTTTTCTCATATGTTCCTAGTTGGACACGCACAGATGTGAGTCCAGGCAGTCTTTCCTCCCCAGGAATGTGGAGCTGATCTGAACCTGCATTTGATCTGAGGTGGAAAAAGGCTTTTCCTTAGCTTGGACTCCAGACACGAGAAAGGCCGTTGCAGTGTGGCATTTTATCCCTGGTTTTTAAAAGGTGCAGTGATGGTCATGAATGCATTGTCCATGTCAGAGAAGGGATGGTGTGATGGGGAGAGGTGTTAGTGGTCCTGCCAGTACCAGAATTTCAGAGGGAGGACTTATGGAACAGGACACAGAGGTGCAGGTTCCCAGTGACCAACGTGACTATGGATGATGTCACATCTCTTGGGAAATATGGTGTGTATATGCAGGAGCTGCATCCTGGTGCTTTTGCTGTTGGTCAGAAGTTGAGTGTATGTTCATATCATCATGGAATAGTCTGAGTCAGAAGGGACCCCCAAGGACCATCCAGTCCAACTCCTGGCCCTGCACAGACACCCCAGCAATCCCACCCTGTCCCTCAGAGCGTTGTCCAAACCCTCCTGGAGCTCTGGCAGCCTTGGGGCTGTGACCAAACCCTGGGGAGCCTGGGCAGTGCCCAACCCCCCTCTGGGAGAAGAACCTTTTCCTGAGATCCATCCCAACCCCCTGACACAGCTCCAGCCATACCTTCAGGTTGTGTCCCAGAGAGAAGAGATTGGTGCTGCCCCTCATGAGGAAGCTGCAGACCCCGAGGAGTCTCCCCTCAGTCTCCCCTGCTCCAGCTGAACAAGCAAAGCTCCCTCAGCCACCCCTCATACGGCTTCTTGTCTAGACCCTTCCCCATCTCCATGGCCTCCTTTGGACACTTTAATAACTTCAAATCCTTCTTATATGGTGCCACCCAAAACTCCCCCCAGGACTCGAGGTGAGGCCATTTCCTGAGCACATCTCAGTAACCCAGTGTCACCCATCAGCCCAGCTCCCAGGCTTGAGGTGCAGGTGCTTTGGGAGGGGGATGCTGGTGGTTTCAGCATTCTTTCCTGGCAGAAGCTGGTGTTTATTCCCCTGGCTGAGCTGACGGACAGTTATTTACCCAGCGCTGTCGGTGTGCGCGTGGCGAGCGCCGACACGGGATGTGCCCCAAGGAGCTCCCAGTCTGTCAGGCAGCTGAGCTGGGGCTAATGATGAATGACTTCCTAAATAAATAAATAAAGCTCGGAGGCCTGCGAAGAGAAATGCAAAGTATTACCCCGAACCACAAGGCAATTTAGCTGACGATCGCTGATGCCGTCGGGCGCTCGGCAGAGATTGCCTGGGTTTGTTGGGAAATGCTGAAGGATGTGTTTGTGTGGGAACGAGGGGAAGGGGAGTGGGGTCCTGTGTTGATCCTTCCCTTAGTGCATCCTGGAGAGCCCAGCTCTACTCTATATGCACACAGGAAGATGAGAAGCCACATCTTCAGCCCAGATCTGATCCCAGGAAGATGCTCCTGGGATTTCTGGTTGTTCCAGCATTGCCTTCCTCTCACTGGTGCTACCACTGACTTTCTGCAGGGGTAGGGGTCCTTCAGGGTCCTCCTCGGGCTGCAGCTACAGCACCCCAGAGCATGGATGGGCTTGGGCTTAGCAGGAAGCTGTGCTTCCTCCTCCTCCTTCTCCTCATCCCCTCGCTGTCAGATCCCTCCGGCTGCGGTGATGTCCCCTCTGCCCTGTCCGTGCTGTGCTGCACCTGCTGAACAGCCCATGATACATCACTGCCTGTCAGAGCTGTCACTGCGGGGGACAGGGTGGGGGGAAATTAATTTCTCCTGACCATTGGAGCCCAACTCGGAGCTCTCCTGTCTCATTTCTCCTGCAGTGACCGCAGCTTAACCCTCGCTGTGCCATCACACCCCGGGCAGGGAGGAGCATCTCTTACAACACCCCAAAATGCCCCTTTTGCTTGTTGCTTGGGCACTTCACACATGAGGGAGAAGCAGAAATTTTGCAGGAAGGAGAAAAAAGAGAGTGTGTGTGTGTATGTGTGCGTGCAAACGCAGTGAGCTGTCTTACTGTGTAGCTTCCTCTGGTTTCCCACATTGTAAAAAGGGATAATACTGTCATATTAAAGCACTTGGAGATCTGGGGATGAAAAGCAACGAATAGGACCGAGACAGTCCTGATCAAAGCTTTCTTTTTTTTCTCCATCTGTGTTTGTTTCCCTATGGAAGATAATACTCTGCCTCTTTCTTGTAAATATTTTTTTAAGATCTAAGTAACTCGGTGATAGATAAACAGCCGTGCTTCACTCTGAAGGATCTCTGCTGCCTGCTCTAATTGTGTTTGCCAAGCCCATGGCCTGTGTTTTGAAGTGGGTTGGGGAGTTGTGTTGGAATCTTGAGGAGCTGCTGTGTCCAGCAGCTTTGAAGGGACTGACTTGGAAATGCTCCACCACCTCATTTTTTGGGCAGGATCAGGCATCTTCTGAGATCAGTCCTTTCCACACAGCCCTTCAAACTGGGCAGCTAAAGCCACCAGTTAGTCTTGACTTTGGTGGTCCGTGGGGGTTGTGTTTGTTTAGTTAAGGTGTATTGAAGTGCTGTGGGAAGGGGATCCTGTGGGAAGGGATCCATTAAACAGGACTGGTCTCATCAGTGAGTTGGGAGGAGAAAATGAGTGTCAGGAACGTGTACCTTGAAGCTCTTTTCATGCTCTGTTTCCCCAGGAAAAGAGGCGAATACTTGGCCAGCAAAGCAACCTGAGTGTGGGTGTTCCATCTCTGAAAATGTTCAAGGCCAGGTTGGATGGGGGCCTGAGCACCTTCCAGTGAGTGGCAGCTCTGCCCATAGGGGTGGAATGAGATGCTCTTTAATGTCTCTTCCAACCAAAGCATGGGCCTTGCAGGTTTCCAGAGCCAGCATCGTGTGTTGGCAGCTCCTTGCTCCCCAGAGCCCCTGGGGAAGGTCCCAGGATGGGCTTCTTGGCCAGGTCCAAGCAGGCAGGAGCCCACCCTGAACACGCCACCAGCACCAGCATCCTTATCCCAGCCCTGGTGAGGTCGGGTTTGCCAAGGACAGGGTGTTGAGGAGGAGCAAGCAGGAATTGTGGGGTGGTGAATTCAAATTTCATCTCTGCCCTCCCAAGGGGAGGTGACAAATGAGCTGGTGGTTGTGCTAAAAGCTTTTCTTTCTCTCTTTAAAGAGGTTGCTGGGAGGAAATGAAGTGACCCACTGACCTCTGTTAATACACAGCACAGACTAAGCTGGTGCTGCTGGAAAGAAGAGCCCTCAGTGCAGCCCTGTGCCTGCAAGGTGTTTGCTTCGATTTGATGTGTCTAATGGGAGCAATTCTCCCACAGCAGCTGCTGAAAATGAAGATATTTAATAATCTCTTAGATCTGGGGGGGAGCTTTTTGCAGAGAATTTCTTTAAAATCACCCTTCTTCTCATGGGCAGGTGGAACAGAAGAGAAGAATGCTTTTTTATTTTTTTGGTGATTTTTTTTCAAGTTTTTATATTGTGATGAATCCAAAATAAAAGCAAGGTCCCTCCTTCCTGGATATTTTTTTAAATGAAGAGCAAATGTTTCAATTACCATCTCCATGGGGACTATGAAAATGTTGCCCAGAGAGGTTGTGGACTCGCCATCCTTGAGAGTGGTCAAGGCCAGGTTGGGCAAGCCTTGGAGCAACCTGATCTATAGAAGGTGTCCCTCCTCATGGCAGGGGGTGGAACAAGATGATTTTTAAGGTCCCTTCCAACCCAAACCATTCCATGATTCTGTGAAAATTCCTGCACAGCTCTGTCCCATCCCAGTGTCCATAACTGTGCAGAAACTTGTTTCTAGCAGCTCTTTAAGCAGTGAGGACAAAGGTAACCAACCTGATCTGTAGATGAACCCCCTCCTCTCATATCCCCTTCAGATGCCAAAAGTAGCTTAAGGGCATCCAGGGCCCTCTGAAATGAGAGTTGCTGGGAGAAAAATCTTCAAAAGCATCTTATAGCAGCTTAGGTTAAGTCCCTTTGACTCTCAGAGGAACTTAAGCTCTTATGAAATGTAGGTGCTTCTGAGCACTTCACCCTCTGTGCCTCACACCCTTGGGTCCCTGCAGAGCCCTGGCTGGATCCTGGCTGGAGGAGCCTCAGTGGGAAGCTGCTCCTTGCAGACACTTCCCACTTGTTATCATTTTTAATAGCATTCCTTAAGACCCCTTGCTCAGAGCTTACAGGCTGCGCACATGGCCTTGCCCAGAGCTAGAGATTAGGCAGCACACAAGAATGAATGTCTTACAGGAGCTCTTTTACTGTAAGAATTAATCTTATTCCTGAAATGTGACTGTATCTAGCACAAATCTGACCCCACTGGAGGCCAGGGCTTCACTTAATTGCATTCTTTAGCAAGGATTGAGGTCTATTAGGTGGTTTGCTTGTGTTGCAGGGGATCCTGTGCCAGAGAATTTAGTGAGGGTTTGCAGGTCTGTGGACCAGCACAGGAAAACTGCCATTATGTTGGCTTGGCTGGTGCCAGGAGCTTGGCTGAGGGCTCAGGGACAGGCAGGAGTGAGCAAACCTGTTCCAAAGAGCACACACAAGGTAAGCTGTGCCACGGGGAGGGCAGAGGAAGGGTGGCAGAGCCCTTGTGATTTGAGCTTTCATCAGAACAATTCTCAGTTTTTCAGCCCCGCCGGGAGGGCAGGAATTCCTTGCTGGATAGTAGCTGTTTCCAAACACGACATGTTCTGCGCTGTGGGCAGGAATTGTGCGGGGAATGGATGTGTTCCCTGTCTCCCTATTGCCAGGGCACTCCCAGGAAAGCAGAGCAAGCTCTGTCCCAGCCTGTCCCTGGTATCCACAGGGGAACCGGGTGGGTGCACATCCTGCTGTCCCAAAAATCCCGTGTCTGGTGGGGAGGCAGCCAGTGATGTACCTGCTCTGAAGGATGAGTTGCTGGATTGAAGCTGACATGTCCTAATATCTCTGCCAGCACTTTCTGTCTCCATCAAGGGCTCGGGAAGCGCATTAGCACCGGAGTGGAAGTGTCACCCTCTGGCATCTCCTCCTCTCATCTTGGAGCTGTTGCTGGATCCCCTTTACCAGACCTTCTCCTTCAGAGCCCATTATACGGCATGAAAAGCCCTGCTGGATGTGGGAGAGTGGAGCTGCCAGGCTCCTCTCCCTGAGGAGGAGGAGGAACATTTCCCTGACATTCCTGCTTTCGGCTCCTTGGAAGACTTTGAGGATGTGCTGCATGGAGCAGCACGCTCTTGGCTGCTCTGAGCTGTGGAAGATCATTGGTGCTGCATTTGGAGAGCAGACGAGGCTCAAGGAGATGTCTGGTGGCATTTTTGGGACTGTGGGGAGGATGTATTGCTCTGATAAAGAAAAATATTTGGAGAGCAGACAAGGCTCAAGATGCTTGGTGGCATTTTTGGGATTGTGGGGGGAGATATATTCCTCTGATAAAGAAAAATATTCGGAGAACAGACAAGGCTCAAGGAGGTGTTTGGTGGCATTTATGAGACTGTGGGGAGGATCTATTGCTCTGATAAAAAAAACTTAGAGTTTCTGGAATGGTGGCTGAGCCAGCACTGGTTTGTTTGGTTTATTTTAGTGTAGGGAACTAAAATGGTTGGGTGGATTGTTGCTCCCTCCAGCTCGTGCCCTCTCCCTTCCAGCCTTGCTGGTGAGAACTGGGAGCTGCGTGACTGAAACAGGAGGGAGAGCCAGTGAACAGCAACACGGCTCCATTTGTTGTGCTGGCATCGATACCACATCCCCAGTTTAATTAACAGTTACCATCACAGCTATTCATGATGTTCCCTCTCTCTGTAGCAACAAAAGAAACCCCAATGTGTTGTGCTGCACCCTGGAACCCTCAAAACCCCGAGTTAAGTCTGGCTGGAGCCTCTGTGTTTCTCTAAGAGTGTCTAGAACAAACATTTGAAGAGATTCCTGGTGATAGAATCCAGATTTCTTTCCTTTTTTTTATCAGTATTTGTGCTCAGTTTTCATGAGCCAACACTGAAGCTCGATGGATCCAGACTAGCACAGAGCACACAGCAGAGGCTTTGTAATCCTCAAAGTGCAAGTCCAAAGCTTCTGTCTAAAAAGTTGCTCTTTAAGGCTGAGTACATATGGGGACTTCTTGTTTATCTTGGCTTTTCTTTTAATTCTGTACAGTTCAGCCTTGGAGAGTTAATGGGACAGAAAAAGATTAAATTGCTCCTTCACACTCCCTGTCCCGACAGCCTCCCACCCTGATGTGTATCAGAAAGCTTAAACAGCCTCACTATCCCCTTAGTCCTTTCCAAGCCTTTGATCATGGTACAATATCTCCTACCTGGCTTTTCTCCAAAAGGTGATAAAACCTGGGTTTGATTTCTAATTGGGGTAACGATAGCGGGAAGGAATCTGTCAGATCTGAGCATCTTTCCACAGCTCTGGCCCATTATCCCAGAGCTCAGTCTGGCTGCTGGGAAACCTCTGAGCTGCTGACCCTACAAGGAGGTTGTGGCTGCAGTTTCCACTCTATTTTCAGCCCTTCTGGGGCAAAGCTCACCTCTGTGCCTGGCATTTACCAGTATTGACACACAGGACTGGGGTGGTGGCTAAGAATGCAGCTCCCTTAATGCCATTCCAGCTTTGCAGAGGGATCAGGATAAAGCTGTAAGCTCTGTTTGGAGCCAGGAGTTGTCTCCATGGAAATGTGCTGGCAGGGTGAGGGGAGCAGGCTGGTGCTGAGTTCCCCCTCCCCTGTCACAGCCGTGCTGATGTGCTCCTTCTGTCCTGCAGCCACGTTCTGCCACGTCCAGGCCAGAGGTGATCAGGAGAAAAATCTCTCCCACATCCTTTGGAGGCTGGGTTTGCTTTAACCCATCAGGATCGACCATGGTGTTCTCTCCCCCAGTTCTGTGTAGCTCAGTATCATCATTGCTCTGTGTGTTTCAAGTGAGGAAACTGAGGCATGGAGTGGGTGGAGGCTCTCAGACATGAGATCCCAGCCCTGGAAAGAAGCCTGGAGTCTTGCCAGCACGTATTCCCTGTGCAGGGGGGGCTCTGGGACACCCGCAGGCCGAGGGTCAGGGTTGCTGTGTTGGGTGAGTGCTGCGCAGCACAGAGGGTCCCTCCCTGAGCCACGCAGACCCTCAGCAGCCAGAAGGGGACCCAGGAAAAACATCTCCTGCTCCACCTTCCCTCTTGGCAGGGAGGATTTTTTTGTGTTCCTTGCTGTGTTTTCCGTGTGCGAGGTTTCAGTTTTTCTCCTTCGCCCTGCGCTTTTGTGGAAGAATCGCCCTTTCCGAGGGTCCCTGGGCCCTGTCGGGTCGGATCCCTTCACACCTCACTGCCCAGCGCTGCCTCAGCCGGCGGGTGTTAAACTTTCAACACGGGCTCTGTGGGGTTGGTGCCTCCCAGTTCCCCTTCTTGCGGCGCCGTTCCCTCCCTGTGTGAGTGTGTCAGGGGGGGATTCTCCCTAACCTGCCTCGTGTCCCCATGGAGCTGGGCAGGTCCTCCGTGGCATCGTGGAAAAGAGCAGGGACCATGGGCAGCAATCACCTCTTGGGTTCTGCCCCCCCACATCCCCCTCACTGCTGTCCCCTTTGTGCCCCCACAGGTGCTGACAAGGCTGGGGAGACGCTGTGAGTGCCACTGACCCGGAGCCTTCCCGGCTGGGGTCGAAGGCCAGTGCAGAGGATGAGGATCCTTCCCAGCCCTGGGATGTCTTCGCTGGTCTCCCTCGTGAACCTCCTCTCTGTGCTGCTGATAGACTGTGTAGCTGAAAGTAAGTGGTTCTGCTCTTCCTCTGCTCTTTTTTTCACCCCAGCAAAATATCCCCCTCTCCTTTTCAGTGTTCAAGAAGTGCTCAATACCTGACCACGTGTTTAATGCGCTGACTCCTTTAGCTTTCCACCAGCACCTTCCCACTGTTCCCAGTCCTGCCTCAGAGGGACACAGGGCAGCTGGGTGCTTACAGCCTGCTTTGAACCTTGGGTTGCCCCCATGACTGCAGAGAGCTGGAAGGAAGGGAGGGAGCTGCCTGGCAGCTCTTGCCAGAGCCTTCCTCCCCCTTCTCCCGGCCCCATCTCCACCCAGCTCGCCCATATTGTCCTCTCCTGCTCCTGCCTTTCAGGATCTGTCAGACACTGGTGACCGTTGTCATGTTACTTTCTGGGGCTGGATTCCAAACAGCATCTGAAGAAAGAGTATTATGTTCCTCCTTCCCCAGAGTGAACCAGTTCCAGTTTAACACAGTTTTTATCTTTGCTGCCTTTCAATTCTTGCTTTAAAAAATGAAAAAGAGGAAGGCAAAAAAAAAAAGTGAAAAATCTTCAGCGACTTGAATGTAATGTTCCTTCGACATGAAGGCTGATCGCTTGGGATCAGTGGGGAATAGACTTTTCCAAGCTGATTGAATTATGACTTTTTTTTTCCTCCCCTGCAAAGCTGCTTGAAGCTGGTGAGAGGGCTGCTCTGGTCAGCATAGCCCTTGACAGCTTTTAACGTAATCGCTTCGTTATCGGGGTTTATTACGATGACGCCGTCGCTGGGGATTGAATGGACCCACGACCTTTGGTTGCTGGGAGGTTTTTTTGGAACAGTGCTTTCTATCCTCTCTGCAGTAGGCAAGGAGGGATGTGTTTGCCCTTGCCTCCCTCCTGAGTTTTGCTGGGTTCATGCTTAATCCCTCTTTGCAAGGAGAAACGCTCATGTGCAGAATGCAGAAAGATAATGTTTGATTTTTTTCCTTTTCATTTCATAAGCCTGGGAAGCAAGCTGGGCTCTGGGAGGTTCACTGTAGGGCCAGAGCTTCAGTTTGAGCTGTCCTGAGGAGCAGGAACAGTGCAGAGCCTGGCAGCAGGGAACCTGGCACAAGCCTTTTGCATAAGGATTTATCCAGAGTCCTGCTTGGGTTTTGGAGCTGATGCTTTTGTAGGGTCCTTATGTGCACCCAGGGTTGGTGGGTGCTGCTGTGTTCCACTGGGCTCAGGGTGTCCTTGTTGGCTTGGGAACATGGGCACCAAGAATCTCCATTCCTGGCTCTTTGTGCAGTGGAGCTGGGAGAGAGGATGCAGTGGAAAATCCAGTGCCAGGACTCCAGGGTCTTGTTCTTGCCACTGGTTTGCTGTAAGACTCCTGGCAAATCACTTTGTTTGCAAAGCCAGCAGTGTAGCTTTGCAGGTGTGGATGGAGACTTTGGGTGTTTCTGTGCTTCTTTGTGCTAGCAGAGCCCTGAGTGCCTGTGAAAACTGGGGTCCATTTTAATTTTAAGTGTACACCAAGCTCTGTGTGCTCACTGCTGGGAGTGGGCGCTGCAGGATCAGGGCTTTCTCAAAATCATGGCTATGTGACCTCAGTTGTCCTGTGGTTTTGGTTTTCCTGGGAAGGAACGAGCATCTTGTCTGTCCACCATCTCTGGGGTGAGGTTTTCTCAGAGATTACAGCAGTGCTGGGAGGTCCCACATGCTGTCTGACTGCTACCAAGCCTTTCTGGGGAAATGTACCCCCAGGAAAGGCTGATGCTGCTCAGATCCAGAAGGCACAAGTTGTGAGGCCTGATCCCTGCTGAAATCTGTCACTGCTCTGCAGACACCTTGCTGCTTGCAGCCAAGTTTCTCTCTCCTGTAGTTCTGCAGTGTCCTTGGATCCTGAACTGTGAGGTTTTGTGGGTTTTTTCCTCTTGCTGCTCACAGATGTCCATGCAGGTTGCCCAAGGCAGGGCCGCTCTTACCTGCTTGTTGTAAAGGTGGAATGGGAAAGGTGTTGTGTCTTCTTCTGACCTGTAGAGCAGGTCAGCACCTCCCTGACCTGTGCCCTTGGGAATGCTCTCCTTTCTCAGTTGTTTGAGTTGCTCTGGGGCTGTTGCTCTGCCTGGTGGTGGTGAGTGGACCAGTGTTCTAAGAGGGGCCCCTGAATCCTGCCTGGAGAGATCCCATCTCAGTCAGCAGCACCCGAGCTGGTCTGTGCTGCTCCCCACTGAGCCTTGCAAACAGCCAACAGCTTTGTGTGTCACAACTACAGAGCCTGTGTGAGGAGCTGTCACTCTGTTCTGACAATGTCCTCTCCCATCAGATGGCCCTGGGCTCTGTCACTGCCTCTCCCGTAATCCCTTGGCCGCTTTCCATTTGGCCACAGCACTGACCCCATTTCCTGCCCTAATTCACCAGAGGGGCTGCCAAGGCCCTGCAGCCCCCCAGGCACACAGAGGTGATGCCCCTTCCACGATGGGAACCCCACACTGGAGATAGGAAATCCCTGGAATTCTGGCTTTTGGAGGGCATCACCCTCCCAACTTCACAGCCTGGGCTGGAAGCTGGGATTTGCCTCCTCTCCCAGTGCAGCACTGGGGAAGCTGTGGCCTCTGCAATCAAAGGACCATTAAAATACTTCCCTTGTTTCTGAGGCTAATTGATCTCAGGCAGTGATTTAAATCTTCATGTGGCAGGAGCATTCTATTTAAAGGAAACTGCCATTTAAATTAAAAACCCAAAGCACCACACTACTCTCTGCCTGCTGTTCCTCCTTGGGAAGCTGAAGAGGACAATAATTGAAAGGTGTAATGCAGACATGTTCCTTCTCCTTCTCTTTGCTTGCATATGGACACTTTCTTTGTGTCTTCTGTGTGAAATTGCTAATTCCATGATTATTTACAGTGGTCTCATTAAGCAGAAAGTATTATCGTTTTATTCATTATTATTTAGCTGTTTGTGTGGGTACCAGGAATCTTTATCACTGAAGGGAGAGAGAGGAAGCCTTCCCAAGAGCTGCACAGCCAAGGGCAGGTCCTGTGCCCCTTGGAGCTGAGAGAAAACCCCACAGCAGAGACAGTTGAGGCCTGGATATGAATCCAGGGAGGAGAATAATCCCCAAATCACTGATGGACCTGGGCACAGCACCCAGCCTTGATGTTCCCTGTTCATACCCAGCCTGAGCCATAAAAACTCTGCAGTGAGCACCCTAAAACACCTTATTTTGTGTGTTCACAAAATCAGCCTCATCTCGCTGGTGGAGCTGGGCAGGATCTGTTCCTGCCTGTGCTGTGCAAGGCAACAGCTGCTTTTTGGCTGCTTTTTGAGCTGAGGGCAGTGGCCAGGTCCTCCTGCCCTCCTCTGCCACCGAAGGAACAACGTGCCCTGTCTAAGTGCTCCTCAGCTGCAGATAAAAAGCCACTTACTGTATAGAAATGTGGCCATTTTTCTGACTGGAATCAGCACACTCGCTGTTTTCAAGTGGATTTTTCTCATTGATTAAAGCTTTGTGCTTTACAATAGCACTTTGCTAATTGGTACTTTGCATACACAGAAGGCTGGTGTGTGGCTCTCTCCGCCCCAGCAAAGATTTAATAGCAGCAAATGTTACTTATTACTTAGGTTTCCTTCCTTTTATAAATCATGGTATAGAACTCTTTACTAGCACACTCTGAAGTATTATCATAAATAATTAAATCTAAATTGCAATTGACAAAATAAAAGAATAAAGCCCCTTTTATGATGCATTACCCTGGCTCTCTTCCCTTTTAATTGCCCTTGCTCCCTTGTTAATTTGCACAGGAATTCATGGGAGGTGCATGTTGGGAGGGGTTCTTGTGCTTTGTGAACATCCCTGGGGCTTGGAGAAGACAGCAGCCAAGTTTGCACCAGGCATGTGGGACTCATAGAGAGGATAGAAAACGTGTGGTGGGATGGGAAAGGAGTTCCTGTGGGTCCATGTTCAGGCTGACAAAGCAGGGAGCTGGTACCATGGAAAAAGGGGTGTGATGTGGAAGGTGTGGGCTTGGCTCCCTGAGGCCCTGATCACAGCGACTTACAGGTGTATCTGACTCCTCTCCTGAAGGATCTCTCCCATGCTCACATTCCCAGAGGATTAGCCTCTGGCTCAGCTCACAGCTTTCTGCTCTGGAGGTCCCAGCTTTGATCTGCCATTGGCCAAGACAGCAGTTGTCAGATAAGATGGGAGTAAAAATCAAGGAGGCTCCATCTTAGGACTTGATAGACATGTTAAGTCGACATCAGTGGGAAGGGAATCTTTCCACAGTGGGAGAAAGCTGCTCCAGTTTTAAGTGTTTGAGATGGATCATGACAACATAACAGTGCTGTCACGAGAAAAGGAAGATGTCAAAATGTGAGGATAAACTTCCCACAATTTGGGTTATAGACCCCAATTGCTAGTGGCTCCCCAAAATGACAGTGAACCTGATGGGCGCTGAGGAGCCAAGGGAAAGCTGCAGAAAGGCTTTTTCCCCTTGGTCAGTGGGCTGGAGGGGGAACAGAATTTGAGGTGGGAACATAGAGGAGGTTGTGTTGGTAGGTGAGTGGTGGAGTTTCTACTGGATGTTGCACATTGTTCCTCCAGTGAGTAGACAGTAATGGTGAGCAAGAGGAGACAGCAGCTAAATTGCATCCTCCAGAAGGCAGAGAACCCTACTTCCCTCCCCAGATCCACTTGCTGCTCCTGTTCCCCACACACCAGTTGCCTTTGGAGACAGGAGACACCTTGCTGTCCTTGTTCCTGAATTGTCCTTTCCTTCCCTGCCTTCTCCATCTGCCAGCTGTGATCCAAGCCTGTGGTTGCTGAGGGTTCTGGACTGGTTGTTGTCTCACTCAAGGACACTGAATTAAGCTTCTGTGTCACCTTGTTTAAGTGCCTGATTAAATTAAATCTTGCCTGACTGGATCGAGTGATGTATCTCTTCTCTTTTTTTTTTTTTTTAAGATAACTCAGATTGGAAAGTTTGTGTCTTCTGCAGGACCCAGAGAAGAAATAAATCATCTGTTGAAGGAGCTTCCTTGGGGTCAGGGGGGGCTGTCACTGCCCAGGTCTCAGCTGGGCCCCACGCTGTGAATGCTCATTAGATTAATCTCTGCTGAGGAGCTCCTGGGGACAGTGTCAGCCACGGGTGTTTGGGACCCAGCCATGGATGTCTCCTGGTGAAGGATCTTTTCCCAATCAGAGGTTCTTGCTGCTCAGCTTCATTAGACGGTTAAGTTAGGGGAAAAGAGCATCTGTTTGTTGTGTAAACAAGCAGCATGTGTGAAAATGTCATCTACAGAGGATTTGAGAGGCAGGGAATGTCTGTCTTCACCATACCTGGATGCCAAAACTGGGGCTGTTCCTCTGTGTCGGGCTTTGCCAGGAAGGCAAGATTTATTTCTTTGTGACTTTTCCCTCTGAGTGTCCTTTTCACCCTGACAGTTCTTGCAAATGCTGCCAGGGAGGATGAGATCTTTCTGGTATCTCCCCCAGACTCTGGGTCACATCATCTTCCCATCTGTCTGGCAAGGTCTGTGTGCTCATGTCTTTTCAAGACCAACTAAACACGAGCCTCCTGGGTCACTAAAGAGAATCTGTGAGGGTATTCCCACCCTCCTTGTGGCCTGGCAAGCCCAATATTATTCTTAGAAGGCAAGCAGAGTGTTTTTCAAGGACGCCCGACCAGAGGAATGTCGTTCCTTGGTGCGTGGGATGGAATCTGGGCTTGAGTTGGCCTATGAGACACAATCTCCTAAGAACAGTTTTATTTACTCTGTGCCACTCTTCCCCTCCAGTCAAGGATGTTCTCTTGCAACATAATTGGTCCCAGTTCCCACCTTAGGAAGCTGTGATGTTCCCTGCACTGCAGCTGCCTTTAATTTTTTGGGGATTGTTAAAGTTCATGAAAATAGTCACGTTTTATACCATCTGCTGTGTGCAAAGAGCTAAGCAATGCATGGGCTCGGGGCCAGGGGCTGGGCCAGGAGTCAGGAATGTCCTCACTCTGTAACTGCACCTTCTCAGCCCTCCTTTAGCTTGTCTAGATGGGCTTCTTTGAGCAAGGACTGCTCTTGCCATGTTGTTGTCTGGTGTAATTAGTCCCAGTCTTGGTTTGGGGATCTGTCCTGGTTAAACCACGCTCCTGCAAACACTCTACAGTCGTGTTGGGGTTTGGCAGAGGAGTCTTCTGCTCCATCCAAGGGCACAGCAGATAACAGCGTGACTGTGGAAGAGATCACAGCTAACCCAGACCTGAGGAGTGCCAGGAGAGAACATTATAAATACATTTTGGACGTGTACTGCAAAGGCTTTGAAAGGGGATATTGAGATGAATGATTTAAGCAGTTGACATGAGGGACTGTGGATTGACCTCTTTTCACAGTAGAGAATTTTGAGCATGTCCCATCTTGGTTGTTGCAGACATGAAACATTGCTGCTTCATACGAGCCTGGTGGAAACCAGCGCCGCTCGTTTCATCTGCAATGCACAGAATCATTTCTGTTTCCTTTTGAGGCCGAGAGGAAAAGCAAAGCTTTAAAGAAGGAAAAAAAAATAAATAGAAGGAGCTGCAACTGGTTTAGCATTCTACAAAGTTTCTCTGAGTCCTCCAAATCTTTAATTGACTCAGGAGCATAAAATTGAGAAGGGGAGAGAGTGAGAGAGCGTGCGGAGTGGCGCGAGTGATTTGAATAATTTATTGTCCTTTGAAGTTGCAAGAGAAATTTCAGCTGCCTTGGGGAGTAATTTCTCCCCCTTCTGAAAGGGTTTCTCCTTATTTTAAACTCATTCAGAGGCTGATAGTTTTGCATTTTCTGCATAATTAATGAGCATAGCTCCCCCCACTCTCACACAACCTCTAAAGAATGGTGGGGTGATGAAACTTGGTGGTTTTTTTAATTAATAAAGTCAAATTAATTTGACTCTGTCCTCTTCCTCCCTCACCTCCGTTGGAATTCATGGATTTATTCTTAAATTAGACTGAGCATGCTGCTAAGATTTACAAATCTTTACCCTGGACTTTGATTTGTTTGAATGGATTTCTAAAACAGGGTGTAAGGTTTTTTTTTCAGTTGGGCTTTTAAAGATCACCTTGAGACTGGTTCCAGTGATCTCCCAGGGAGCCAGGAAGATTCTTCAGCTCTTGTTCCTCTTTTGGGGAGGATCTTCTTGGTTGTGAGGGCTTTCTGTGTGTATTATTTCTGTATGAGTGCTATGAAATGTCCCTTTCCTTCTAAGATCTGCTAATTGTGGTTGACTCCAGTAGCTGCCACTTGAGGGATTGCCTTCTCCTGATGGAAGGGGAGGGGATCTCCTTCCTGGTGCCTGGAGGGGCTGCAGGACAGACTCCTGGCAAAAAGCCATTCCTTAGCAGGTGCCAGACATGAACAGAAACCATTCCTACTCAAAAAAACCTCACCTTCCTCAATTACTGTTTTATATAGAAGAATTTAAGGTGTCTTTGCTGCTGCTTTTCCATGTTTCCATTTCTCTCTCACTCATATCTTGCACTGTTTTTCTGGCTCACCGAGTCTCTAGTTATCAAAACGCTGTATTCATCACAATCCCACAGCTGTCAGTTCTCAGCACTGTTGTTGGACTCTCCCTGTTTTCTGATTCTTTTGTGTTGATGTGCCCACTACAAATCTGAATGATGAGTGATGTGGTTCAGAGACAGAACTCGTAGTGACTCGTGTGGTACGAGTCAAAGTTCATCATTGTTAAAGGTTGTATTCACCAATTAGTCATGGCTTTATTAGGTTTTGGGTTCTTGTTTTCAAGCTCTCCCCTCTCTAGCTCCCTTGACATCTCAATCTCAGTATGATAAGCATTACAGGCTCAAAATACACTGTTAAGGCTCAGTGTTTCAAGCTTGTATATCCAGAATTTCCTTTTGTGCCATGGAAAATGTGGGCTGAAGTCTCTTACCAGAGGTCACATAGGAATGATATAACAAGCTTTAAAAATTACCCCAAATTCTGCGCTCTAGGAATTGTACCTCTCCCTGTTCCTGTAGACCAGAAGTCTGAAGGGAAGAGCAGACAACAGCTAGTAAGTTCAAGTAATACAGCTTTTATTTGCAGGATTAAAAGAGCAGAGCTTTACCAGACAATATTTTATTTGCCTTTCATCCCCAAATGATCCCTACATGCACATATGAGCTGGCAAATGTTGGTTGGGGTCATCCATCCCATGATCTCGTGCATGGAGAGCTGCAGCCCCTCCTGAGCTGGGGATACAACACAGGACTTAACTGTGTGTTTACAGTTTGCAAAGCTCTGTGTCACATCCCTGAACTGAAGGCTGGGGTGATCTCCCTGCTCACATCCTTGGGGCTCCCAGCTCTGCTCTTTCTCGGGAGGACCATGAGCTGCAGGAGCTTGTAGCAGTTTGTTTTCCCTGTTATGCTGACTCTGCTGTCACTTTGTGGTGGTGCAGGACTGAGCCTGGGCTATATTAAGATGGCATGGCCCCCTGGGAGCTGGATCTGGGCTCGTTAAGCTTTTTCTTCTTGGAGGCTTGTCCCGTAGGAGATGGTTTTTCATGTTCTGGTATCCCCCGTAGACTCTGATTCTTTAGTGACTCAAACAGAGCTGGGGAAGTTGAGCAAAGAGCCAAATCCTTTCTAGCTGCCTCTTTTCTAAGTAGGTGGTGAATCAAGCTGCTCCAGGATGCCAATATCTATGACATGGCTGGAATGGAAGCTGTCCTGGCAACACGGCGAGGGCAGGGAGAGCTCCCTGCCTCAAGCTTCTGATTGCAAACAATCTGGGATCATTGTTGTGACGCTGATGGACAAGGGGCCCTCATTAAGTGGCCAGGACAGTTCCCTGGGTCTCTGACTCTGCTCTGGGTTGTTATGCCTTGTTATGGGACTTGTTGACAGATACGGAATGAGATGTTGTTACAGCACTTGTGTACCCCCAGGGTCCACGTTGCTGAGGCCACGTGTGCTCCTGTGCTTGCTGGAGCTTCCTGGCTGATCCCAGGGCTCATCCTCCATGACTGCAGTGCTTGTCTCCTTCAGCTCTTGCTGGTCACAAGGAGCAGCTTTCTTCCTGTGTTGTAGTGCCAGAAGGTGAAGGAGAATCCTGGCCAGGGGTGCCATCTGCATTCCCACAAATTGCTGCTCTGCCCCTTGGTTTGGTTTTTTTCCAGGGAGGGAGGGTGAAAGCAGAGAGCAGCAGTTGGACACCTGCAGTGCTCCCCATCTGAATTGGTAAGAGAAGGAGGTGAGGAAACTGGGAAGGGCGTCTTTGTGGAATGTGGACGGAGAATGTGTGGAAAAGCAAACTCAGTCTTGCATCTTCTAGATCACATTCCCTCCTGCACATCCTCCATGCACTGCTAAGTGCTGCCTCTTTCCCATCCTTGTGTGCAGGGTCTCATTCTGGTGCTGGGCACCAGCTCCCTGCCACATTTGCTGTCTTTCCCTGCCAAATACAGACCCCTTCACCTCCAGTGCTAATCCTCCATTTCTCATTCATTAAACACAAGCCCAGGTGATGCTCTGAGCTTCCATCGTGCCACAGCTCTCACAGGAAGGGTATTTTTTATGTGTGCTCTCTACGTGGTGTGAGATACCAGGCACCAGTTTTCCTGTTAGGGAGAGAAGAAGGTCCAGACTACCAGCATACCATCCCACTCCCTGCAGAGCAGGGACATCTCCCTGCCCTGTCCTGTTGAGCAGTTTTCATTCTGAATATGTGTATCTTTGCACATGCCCTATCCCACTGCATAAATCCCAACTGGAAAAAGGTTTTCCTTGGCTATATCGAGGTACCAGTCACTGGAGCTGTGTCTGATCCATGGCAGTGACAAATACCCTTTTTGCCATGGAGAGAGGTGGATCCTTTCCAAGCACAGGGATGTGTGATGGTAGCCTGGAGGAGTCCTGCAGAAACAGGATGACTCCATCCCAGAGCTGTTCCCATGCGATAAGGAATGGTCCCATCCCTGAAAGCCAGCAGTTTAAATACTCCAGAAGGAAGGATTATGCTTCCCCTCCAGCAGGCAGGATAACATGGGTTTTCTCACCTTGGATGTCAGAACTAGGAATAGATTTTTGGTAGCCTCAGTCTCCTCCTGCCTCACTGCTCCAGGCTTGTACCTCCTCTTCCAAAGGGTCTGTATCCCAGTGCATCACAAGTAGGAGCTTGAAGCCTGTATGGATGTGCCAGATCCCCAAAATTACAAGCCTGATGGCAAGAACAGCTTGACATGGTGCTGGCTATGAAGGGCCTGCTGCCTCATCCTGGCTGAGGGGAGAGGTGGGAGCTGGCAGCACAGGCTGGTGTTGGAAAGGGTCAGGTGTTGGGAATGTTGGACAACCAGTGTCATAAAGGTGCATGAAATGAGTTCTTCATCTTCCTCATCCATTCACTGCTTGTGTTAACTCCTGTGCTGGGTCACATCCTTCACTGCTGCTCTTCCTTCTCTGAGGCCTTTCAGAAAGGAGAAGGGATAACCTTCCAGGTGACATTCCCCTTGTCCATGGGGGAACATCCTGCATTCAGCTGTGGTAGCTCAGCTTTTCTGAGTCAGGGAAGGGCTTTGGTGGCTCAGCAGCAGGGGAATAGCAAGGTGGAAGTGTTTCACTTCTGAAAAAACGTCCTCAATCTTTTTTTACCCTCCTTTGCCCAACCTTGCCAGTCCTGTCTCCCTGAAGGGAGCCAAGAGCTGCTGACAGTAAGAGGAAGTCTCTGTCTAAAGCCTATAATTATCCTGTCTGCCTTCCCAGAAAAGGCCAGTTGGGGAGCGAGCGTGCTCCTGTTCCACGGGCCAGCCCTGCCTTCTCCTGCCTCCCCAATTACTGCCTAATGGACTTTTTATGATGATAAGACGACTGGGTTGGGGAGAAGTTATTGATGGGGAAATGGAAAATAATTCACTCCCCATTTGTTTGTTCTGTCAGAAAACCCTCATTTTACTTTTATTTGTGAGGCACCGAGAAACAGCCCTTGGAAAGAAAAAGTGCAGAATCTGTCAGTAAACCCCTGGATTTCACGGGGAGATGAGTCTCTGCAGGACCTCTCCAAGGGGTGTTCTCAATCTTGTGGAGTGTCTCCATAGAGACTCCTCCCCAGTCCTGCTCCCAGTTTGCAGCTCTCACTCTCCTTTTGAAGAAAAATGTAAATTCTGGAGCTGTCTTCCTTGCCTCTACCCCTCTCACAAGCTCCCCCGCTCCCTAATGCCACTGCTTTGGAATACGGACCCATTCCAAACAGCGCATTCTTGCTCCCCACTCTCCATCTGTCTCAAATTTGGCTGCTCTCTCCTGTTTTCATCTGCTCTGTGGTTTGTCTCCTCCATCTAATCTTCACTTCCTTGCTCTGGCTCTGAACACCTCCCTCCTCTCCAGCTTGCTCCAGTTCTCTTGCATAGAGTCATGGAATATCTTGACTTGGAAGGGGCCCACAAGGATCATCGAAGTCCAACTTCGGGCCCTGCACAGGTCAGCCCCAAGAATGTGCCATTTTCCTTGATGATCTCTTCTCATTCCTACTGATTTTCCCATCCTCTCTACCCTCTGTTTCCCATTTTATCTCCTGGTTCACTGGTGTGACAGAGCTGCTCTTCCAGCTGTGCCTCCTGGGTGTCTCCCACTGCTCCACTCTCCCGTCCCATTGCTCCAAGGCAAGACGTGGATCTCCCACATGGAGACAGACCACAGCAGCACGTGTGTGTCAAACACACTTCCTAAAGCAGCAGACAAACACTGGGAACATGGCTGGACCCTAATCCCACATTTCTGGAAAGGTTTTTCGGGTGGGAGATAAAAGTACAACCACCCAGGCTGTGGCTGGGGTGTACCTTGGGCTCCTTCTCCGGTTGTGAGCCTGTCAGCAGTTGTGGAAAAGGGAGATGGAGTTTCACTAGATCAGCAGAAAGGTTCAGCCCAGAAACCAGAGGAAGAGGAGAAGAGGAGGGGGGTTTAACCCTGTGCATGGCAGTGGGAACACTGTTGGATTTCTTCCTGGTTGTTGTGGAAGTTAGTGGAGGGTGAGAAATGACAGGGAGACATGTCTCATTCCAGCTGACGTGAGCTGGTTGTTGGAAGATTCTGAAGCTTTTGTCTGGTTTTTGATTTTTATCTCCTTCTCCCCTCAAAAAGTACCTGTTGGAGAAGGTCTCCGAGTTCTCTCTAGTGATGTTTTTGTGCTTATTTTATTTGTATTTCAGTCTTTAGAGGCTGCAGCTGTGTTCAGTACCACCTGGGGTGCTGAGTGCTGAACAGATCTGTTCCGAGACCATCCCTACTCCAAACTGTGTGCGGTGTCTAGACCAGGACAGACAGGCAGGTGTGAGAAATGAGGGTTGTCACCTCCGCGCTACGTGTGGCAGCCTGAGGTGTGGGGAAGGGCAAGTTCCCAAGGTCAGCCGAGTTTGCACCAGAGCCAGAGCTCTGAATCCCATTTATGGGAATGATCTGGAGCCTGGAAAAGCAGACTAGGGTGTGCAGCTAACGGCAAAATAACACTGACCATGAGTGGCTTCGTGGTCTCATCTTTCACCTTTGTTTTGAAAGGTGGAGGTGCATTTGTGTGTGTATATATGCAGAAAAAACAGTGACCTTCCATGTGCTGAGTGTTTTTGAGCAAGGATAAAAGTTGTCACTGGCTAATGTGCCCTGAATCTCTCCTGTAGGGCAGATCCATGGGGGAAAGTCAGGCTCAGCACCATGGGGCTGTTTGCTGAAGGTCAAACGGGAACGGAGAGCTGGGAATGTGTGTAGGAAGACTCATAAACCGGCCAGGCGGCAGGAAAATGGCCTTCCTGCTGTGCCCTTGCTTCTGCCTCGGTTTCTGTGGCACTCTGGGGTACAGAGGAGAACCTGCTCCTTCCCCGGGGTGGGATAATGAGGGTTTACTCACCGGAGAAGGAGGGGCTGGAAGCGGCGCTTTGTGTGTCGGCAGGACGGGCGCGTGGGCTTCCACGGAGCTGTCAGCAGGCACCAGGGGCTCCAAAAATGGAAGGAAAACCTTTCAAAATCCGTGTTTTGTAGCTGGCTTTCTTTTGTCTCCGTGGATTGCTGCCGCTGTGGGCGAGGGGCCCTTTCAGCCAGGCTCCTGCTGCTCTGTGCTGCGGCCAGATGGAAGAACAAGTGGGTTTGTCTTTATTTGATGTCCATTGTTGAGGTGCTTTCCTGGGGGTGGCAGGAGGTTAAGCACAGATGAGTTTTGACATCTGAAACCAGCACCAGGTCCCTGCTGTGGGGCTGGAGATGAGAGGAGAGAGCTGGAATGGGGGGTCAGGAGGACACAGAGGTACAGAGGCACCTCTGCAGCCCCCTCAGGGAGGGCCTGGGGGACAGAGAGACAGCACCACATGCCCTGGGGCAAATGCACAGTGATGCGGTCAGGGAGCATCCTCCAGTCTTTTTGTTGACATCTGTGGGGCCAGATAGGCCTGTTGCTGTGGCAGTGGCACCTCTAGGCCTGTGGAGAGTGGGTGGAAGAGGATGCATCCCACTCTTTGTGGGAGCAGCTTCTTGCTTCGACTGTCCCAAAGCTTGCAGGTGTAGCTCAGGAGGGAGCAGCAGTTTTACGGCTGGAGTGCACTGAGGTGGTATGGAGAAAGCTTCTCCTGCCCTGTGGTGTGGTCTGTGAGGCTCAAATCCACCCTCAACCTCTTGGTCCTTCCATAACCCACCTGCAGTGCCATGGGAGGGGCACCCAGCTCTGACCAGGCTTGGGGAAGGGAGGGGTCTGTGGTGCACGTTCAGAGCTGGCCATTCCTTTCCTTTCCCCCTCATCCCACTCCCATCAGCTGTCAGCTCCGATATGTGACGCTCATTTGTGCTCCTGCCTCTCTCCCACCCCTCCAACCACCTCTGGGTTCCCCATGCCATTCTCTGGCTTTGGCTTTTGATGTTTCAGACAGGCATATGGTGGCCAGCCTGTCTCCCTCACTGCTCGTCCATCACCCGCTACTCACCACAGCAGCCGTTCCCGAGGGACATTTGGGTTTAAAGGCTGAGATGTCCCCTCCTTTTCCCCACTCCTACATCTTTCCAGCTTCCTTGCTGTAAAGCTGCTCAGCCCGTTGTGTCATCTGTTAGCAGGGAGATGTCGGGGTGGTTTTTACATGATTGCGTTTGAAGATCTTCTCCTGCTTTGGTGTCACATGAAAGAGGGAAGGAGGGGAGAGGAGGCAGCAGCATCTTCCTCTTCAGTGGGGAAACTGCCTCTGTGTGCAGCCCTAACACGTGGGATGATCTGTACCTTGTGTCTGGGGGATGAGCAGGAGCCCCTCACCCTCCTCACCTCACAGCTTCTTCCTGAAGTCTGCATGAGAATCCCAAAATCCCTTACGGAAAGCATTTAAAATATCCACATTTGGTGTGGACACCAAAAGATGTGTGTATACACTGTTCAAATTTAAGATGCAGTATTCTGGTTTAGAGGTGTTTCAGGTTCACCAAAAGGGCTTTAAACTGAAAAATGGGTTGAAACTCAAACAGAGCAGGTTGCCTCTGAGGGTGGGGAGGCCCTGGCACAGGTTGCCCAGAGAAGCTGTGGCTGCCCCATCCCTGGAAGTGTCCAAGGCCGGGTTGGAGCAACCTGGGATAGTGGAAGGTGTCCCTGCCTGTGGCAGGGATGGGACTGAATGGTTTTAAAGTCTTTCCAACCCAAACCATTCCTGGCTGATGCCAGAACTGCCTGTGGCTCTCCAGACCTGTGATTTGGGAAGTGGAACCAACAAGAGCTTGTCTGTGTGGAATGACCAGAGTGGGATGAGCGCGGGGTCCCATCAGCTCCCAGAAGATCCATCAGGAACACTGGGAAGGATTGAAGCAGCTGCCAGGGATGGCAGAGGTGAGGCCAGAGGCTCTCAGTGTGTGCTGATGCAATTACAGAGCACGGGATGGGTGAGGAATATCTGCCTCTTCCTTGCAAGCTGTGGCAGCTCTCCAGCGTGTCGCTTGCCCTGGCTGATCCTTTTGGGAAGTGCGTAGGAGGTGGGCAGGAGTGAAAGGTTCAGCTTGACTTGATGGCTTTCCATTAAGCTGTAAGGAAGGATCACAGGTACACAGCAGCCATCCGGTCTTTTCAACCTTCCCTCCGGAGACCCAGACCCCGCAGGAAGCCTCTTGTAGGAGGAAAATTCTTTTAAGCTCCAGATTTTTCCATTCCTGTTTTGATATTGCACAAAAAAAAATAGATTTTGCTGCTTTGTAAGCAGAAAAAGGGGAGAAAAAAATTCTCTGTGACCACTGGACTGGGGGAGCTCAGACTCAGACTTTGCAAACCTGGCTTGTTCTCGGCTCTCCATGAGGGAGGGTTGGTGAAGTGATACAAAATCCCCTGGACTGTGAGTATGTCGTCTGGAAAACACGTTTCTTTGATTTTTATTTATTTATTTCAAACTGAGGTCCTGCAATCTTGGCAAACGAGGGAAACACCTCAGGCTCTCTGAGTGGGCTGATAGTGTTTCACATGGCACCTTGTCCCTGCTTCTGGAGGCTTTCAAAGCCATTTGCAGGGCTGAAGGCTGAGCTCTAAGTGTGTATTTCCCTGCAAGCTGGACCTGGCACGGCAGAGCTGCGCCGGTCCTACGCAGCACTGAGGGATTGGTCTCAGCTTTGGATCATCCCCACCTTGGATCATCACCACCTTGGATCATCACCACCTTGCCTGTGATAGCTCTGGCTCTCTCCTCCCAGAGGGTTGCTCTGAGCTCGCCGTGGGCTGGTGACAAGTTCTGCAGTGACTGGGGGTGCAGAGGTGGAGAGCACGGGGAGGGGAGGAATCAAATCTGCAGCTCAGAGGCTTGGGCAATTTAAAAATCAGCAACTCAGCTTTGATTTTCACCCATTTTCCAAGTGAGTAGTAAAATCTAATAGGTTGGTTGGTGAGGATTTTTGTTTGGTTCCTTTGGTCTCTCGCTGTCTAATGGTGTGTCTTTCGTGGGCAGTTGGGAATTGCAGGAGCTGAGGAAAAACCCATTCACAGACAGCTCAGCTTCCCCATCACCACACAGTGAGGCAACAGAGGACCCCCAAAAGGGATGCTGAGCAATGACTCCAGGTTCAGTGGTTTTTGGAGCACCATCTCCTTCTTCAGGATGGAAATAGAACCTTGTTTTCCTCCTTGGCTGAGCTCTCATCATCCTGCACCCATTTAAATGTATACGTGACATTAAGGTTTATTAGGGGCTTTTATTTTAGGAAATGAACCTGCATCAATAAAGTGTTCTTAAAAGCCCTGGATGTTTTTAGCTGTACCTTCAGAATTGACTTCTGCAAACTCCTCAGATATCGAACGGAGGTGAAGAGAGGAAGGAAGTCAGGCTGTGGGCAGAGTGAGCATTTATATTTTAGCCTGGAGCAAAGTTTGGGTTTTACCTTTCTCAAATGGAAGACAGATTCCCCCAGTGCCAATTCCTCCAGTGGGACTTGCTTGATAACCTTTAGCTGTAACATTGCAAAGAAGACTGTGACCTCTAAATATAGATTTGGATATTTATAAATTCGATGCTTTGTACACACAGCATTCGGTGGGACATAAACAGCTCCAGCAAATTGTATTTACCTCCAGCATGGAAACAAATGCTTGATTGCATCACATGAGCTTGCTCAGTGCCTTTTATTTATATACTGCTGGCCACACCAGACAGGGAAGGAGAGAAGGCTTCCTTTTGTCTTTCGACCCCTAAAAGACCCTGGAGACTTTTCTCCAGCTACCATTTGCCCTCCTGTCAAGCCCTGTGGGAGGCTGCCTGCATCTCATTTTATAGACTCTGAGTACGTACAGATAAATACACACATTTCAGAGTCACGTGCTCTGCTTTTCTCAAGAAAAACAGACGGCAACTTTATGATCTGAGTGATTTTATTTGAACACAGCTGTGGCCTTGTGATTTAAATATTTCAATAAATTTTGAACTAACTAGATGAGAGGAAACTGCGCAGGGAAAACAGGTTAGAGCATGGAAGGAGGATTCCCAGAGGGGAGAACCAATATGAGCTCTGCACGAACACTCGTGGCCTTGGCTTCCTGTCATGAGCAGCCCCTTGACACCTTCCTTGGTCAGAAGGCCCATCCCAGTATCCTCCTGTCGGTGCTTTGGAGTGGGAAATCAGGGAATGGACTGAGGGAAAGGTGCTGTGAGCTGAGGTGTTGCTCCTTTGGGCCTGAGTTGGCTCCAACACAGCCCCAGGCTCTGCACCTTGGAGCAGCTGGGTATGAAGAATTTGAGGAGCTCCTTCCTTCAGCAGCAGGAATTCCATGTTTTTCTGGGCTGTCTGATTCTGGGCAGAGGGAAGGGGAGCTGCAGGAGGGACTGCAGGCTTGGCTGTGCTCTAAGGCTTGACAAATGTGCTCTTTTGAGGTGATCACAACTTTGGTTGGTTGGGCTGTGTCCTGTCACTCCCTGTTCCAGGGAATGATGTACCTGTGTAAATGTACCTGTGAGGGCCGCAGGGAAGATTTGCAGATGGAAGCAGAGGTGCTACAAGCCAAGGAAGTTTCACATCCTAAAGCCACTGGCATCAGCCTGTTTCACACCATCTCCCTCAAGACCTCTGTCCTGCTCTATCTATTTCATGGTCCTTCTCCCCCTTCCTTGGCTATACATCTCCCCCATTCCTGAGTGTTTTGATCATCTTCTAGGACCTGGGGAGTGCGATTCAGTGTTTCTAGGTGTTGTTTCCAGCTCTACCAGCTTTTGATGATGCTCATTAGATGGGCTTTGCAAGGGCAATTTCCCCTGTGCAAAACAATTTAAAACTCCACTTTTCAGGAGTAAAAGAGGCTTTGCAACATTGAAATCTCTTTGTAGGATCAGACTCTTAATTATTTCACGCTGGAGCTTCTTCTTATGTAAAATGGAGGTAAAGACTGTTTGTGCCTAAGAGGCCAAGAGGTTTAATTTCATGTGGGATCATTAAGAATAGCAATGACAATGCTATTATTTATTAGTGCTTATTAGAGTTTGTCTTTCTTTGTGCCAATGATGATGTTTCCTTTTTTTTTCTTAAAGGTCCCCCTGTGTTCATTAAAAAACCCGTGGACCAAATTGGTGTGTCAGGAGGGGTGGCTTCCTTTGTGTGCCAAGCAACTGGAGACCCAAAGCCACGGGTCACCTGGAACAAGAAAGGGAAGAAAGTGAACTCTCAGAGGTTTGAGGTAAGAGATGTCCTTGAATCTGTATTTGTGTGAAGAGAGAGACTGACACAAAGCAGCCACTGCTCCTCTTTGGCCATTCTCAGGCCTGATAATAAAGGGAAATTTGGAAGGGGAGGAGTTTTAACAGCAAGAGGAGTGAAATGCAAGCTCTTGACTATGTCAACAGCTGGGTTTGTTCCAAAGCAAGAAAGAACTTTGCTGTCTCATATTATTGGAGTTTTTGCTTTGGTTTTGTTGTTTTTCTCCCCTTCCTGGAGTATAATTTAATTTCTTCCGTTCCTTAAGAAACCCCAACTAAGCTGGTGATACTTCAGCTCTGTAAATGCACCCTTCATACCCATCCATGGCTCAGTATTTTAATCCTGGGACAGTCTGGAGTAAACATCACAGTTGTTGGCAACCAGACCCAAGCAATTGGCATTGTTTAGATCTGAGAGCAGAGGAACAAGGACTGGGAGGTCATCCTGTGGAATTTGCTGTGGGACTCAGCCCTGCCAGGCAGCTGTGTGCTGAGAGGAGCTTTGTGGTGTCAGCTGCCTCTGCAGATGGAGGAACAAGGCGGGGGTTCATTTTTATTTTGTTTTCCTTTGCTCTGTTTCCTCCTCCTTCTTCACAGTTGTGCTCTGAACACCCACCCCACACCCCATCACCACGAGAGAGGCTTTGAGAGGCACATGGTGGGTTTGGTGGGTTGGTGGGCACTGAGAGGGTTTGGCTGGGACAGTTCTGTCACCCTGAGGTCAGTGGAGAGCCAAGCTGACCACGTTGGTTACGTGTAAGGCTTGTAGGGAGTGTGTGTGTCTCTTTAGAAGCAGGAATGAAGCTTCTACTTGCAACCTAAGGAGACTTACTACATGTATGTGTCTCTCTTTCCTCCTATCCTCCAGACAATTGAATTCGATGAAAGTGCAGGTGCTGTTTTGAGGATCCAGCCCCTCCGGACTCCCCGGGATGAGAACATTTACGAGTGTGTTGCTCAGAACCCTCATGGGGAGGTCACTGTCCATGCCAAGCTCACCGTCCTCCGAGGTAAGGAGCACCCTGCCTGCATGGAAGGGACCCTTCAGCTTCTCCCTTCCCTCAGCTGAGTGGGAAAGCCTTTAAAAAATGCATGGCCAAGGCACAAAGTCCTCCTGTTTCTGGTTTGTTCTCACCTGTCAGATCCATTTGCTGTTCTTATCCCAGAGAGACATAAAATTGCTGTGTAAGAAACAAAGCTAAAACTGGACCACTTTGGGAGGTTTGACTGGATGATGTGCTGAGGTTCCTTCTAACTTGAATTACCCTGTGACTCTGTGATCTTCCCTTCCCTGCAAAAATTCCTTTCCCAGGTGTAGGAGCAGAAATGCAACACCAAGAAAACCTTTTTCATTTGGGAATCACTTCATGGGTTGGGGTTAAGATGATTTTTTATCTGCATGGGTTTTCACACAGTTGGGAGCCATGGCAACCTCTTTTCTTTGTGCAAGATGCCTATTTTGCCCTTTTGGGCATCTTCCCTTTTTCCAGAAGTCCTTTGCTCTGTGCACTCTCCAAGAAATCAGTTCCCTTCCCTGTTTTGTTCTGGTTCTCTTTTCCACTTGTCCCCATTACAGAGGATGTTTACATGGATCCTCCTTCATGTCATCTGTTTGAAATATGCTCCCTGAACTGGATGTGGGGGAGGGAACAATATGGTGTTGCTCTGGGTGCCTCTGGATGTTTGCTGTTATTGCCTTGGAGATCCCTAAAATCACTGAGCAAGGCTGGGTGCTAAAACTGACCCAGTTTAGGGTTTAGGACACCCATCAACCATGTTCCCTGTTCAAACCACAGGTGATCCTGGCAGGAAGGGGCTGGTGGAAAACTGTCTGAAAGCTCCCAAAGGGAGTTTCACTTGGGAGCATTGGTTAGGGATGAAGCCATGGGCTTTTTAATAAGGGCACTGGTAGTGAGAGCCCTTTCTGCAGCACATCTAACAATTTTAGGAGCTCCAGACAGTTTGTGATTCCCCACAAAGCTGAGGAACAACTCTTCCTGTGGGCCAGTTGCTTTTCCTTCAGCAATTTCAGTGTTCATCTTAAATCCTTTTGTTTGAACAGGCCACATCCTTCATAGTGCAAAGTGAAATTGGAGTGCAAAACCCCAGGGCAGAGCAGCAAACAGAGACCAGACATGAGGGGCATGTGGCAAAGCTCTCAACCTCCCCTTGGAGCAGGGAATGTCCCTTCTGCTGCCCCCCTGGCAGGCTCTGAGCTGTCAGGATGCTGCTGTCTTGGAGCAGGTGGGCCCATGGTCCAGTCATGCCTGCCAGATTTGTGTAGGTGCACTCAGATCTCAGAGCAGCTCCTCTGCCTGGTGTGGCATTTAACCTTCTGTTACAGAAACAGGGTGGGATGGATCTGTCAGGAGCTTGGAACGGCGCAGGATGACAAGAGTGTGTCTGACTGTGGTTATCCCAGGGGGCTGAGAGCCTTATTCTTCACACTTATTCCCTTATATGTTCCTTGGGAGCTGTGACAGTTTGGGAGAAGTGCCCCTGCAGTCTTATTCAAGGTTTGTACCCCTTGAATTTAGCTACAAGCAATGGCAAGGGAAGGTTCTCCAGCTGCTGCCCTCACCAGTCCTCTGGATTCTCACAGTGATTTTAAGATTCTCTCCACCAAAAGCTAACTGGAATGTGTGGAATCGTAGAATCTTGAAATCTTTAAGTTTGGAAGAGACCTCCAAGGTCATTGAGTCCAACTTGTAGCTGTCACCTCCTTGTCACCCAGCCCAGAGCACCGAGTGCCAAGTCCAGCCATTTCTTTGACACTTCCAGGGATGGGGACTCCAAAACTCCCTGGGCAGCCCCTTCCAATGTCTGACAACCCTTTACATGAAGAAATTCTTCCTAATGTCCAACCTGAACCTCCCCTGGTGCAATTTGAGGCCTGGTCCTGTTGCTGGTTGCCTGGGGGAAGAGACCCACTTCCCCTGGCCATGGCCTCCTATCAGGGACCTGTAGGGAGAGAAATGGGAATGCTGAGCTGAGCTCAGGGCCTGTCCTTGGGGACCACGGCTCTTTGTCTGTGTCTTTGGGCAGCTCTTCCTTGCAGGATCAGCATCATCCACATGTCAGCCAGAGAGACAACTGACAACACAGGGGCTGCATCTTCCCACCTCCTGGCTAATTCCACCCTTTGCTGATCCTAGCAGGACATTCTGACTGTGTGCTGTGCTCTCAAAGTTTCTCCTGTTCTGGCTGGGGCCTGGTTTGGTGTCTCTGTTTCTGACTGTGCTGCAGCAGTGAGGATACCCATCCCTGGAACTTGAAGGAGCAGGAATTAACTGCAGGATGGGTCAAGATAATGTTGAAGAGCATCAAGGAAACAGATTTTGTAGCAAAACCTCCCCTTCCCTGCCCAGCTGGAGTTACTCCATCCTTAATCATCCCTCAGCTTTCACACTGCAAAGATTGTCCCCTCTTTTTCTGCATTTTTAAGTGCTGGGAGAGTTAAAAGCAGCAAGCCCAAAGGCACTGATGTGCACAGTGACAAAGTGAGCATGCTGGCATCCATTCCTGTCCTTTCCCTCCCCTCTTCTGCACTCACCCACTCTCCTGTTTGTCTTTTCTCCCTTTCCTTGCACGGCCTCCTCCTCCTCTCTGTCTCTGCTCTCACTTGCAGAGCTGGTGCTGAGCATAGAGAGGGGGCTGCTCCACAGCCTGGAGATGGATGGGAGCTGTCACTTGCAGAACCTGTTACCTTGGCACACTCTGGAGTACAGAAACCTGGGCCCCAGCTGCTGCAAACTGCACGAGGGGCTCTGTAACTCTGCAGCCTGTTGTCTGTGTGTTGTAATCAGACATATGTGTGTGCACCTTCATGCAGGAACATTAGAGGATTTCCTCCACACCAGAGCTGTCTCAGGAACAGAAAATAACACAGAAAATATCTTCTCTTTTCAGGAGAGAAAATAATGCTTTCTTCCCCACCAATGCAGCTGCTGAAGGGATTGATAATAAACCCCTTTTTGCATATGCACATGATGACTCCTGGATCAGACCCTGATAGAAACTCATGTGCTTTCACTTAAAAACAGGAAACTGCAGGAGAAGAAACCTTTGGGAGCTTCTGAGAAGCAGAGCTGTGATGGACAACGTTCAACTCACACAGTCCCCTCACACCAGCTCTGTTTGTTTGTCCTTCCTGCTCTGCTTTCTCCAGGGATCCCAGTTTGGTTGGGCTGTGGAAACTGGCTGTTCTTTCCACAGCTGGCTGGACACAGTGCCTGCAAACCTGACTCCTGCAGAGCTTGAAGAAAAAGAAATTGGGTTATGGAAGGGTTTTCCAGTTGTTGTTGACTCCAGCTGCTGTTATTTTTCATTCTAACTTAGGCAGAAGGGAAAGCAGTTGGCACAAGCACCACAGCTTCTGGTTGGTGGAGTTTCTCTAACTCTCCACTCCCAGGAAATATATTTGTATCTATATGTCTTGGGATAGATATACAGACAGATGTAGAGAAGTTGTGGACTCCCCATCCCTGGAAGTGTTCAAGGCTGGGTTGGATTGGGCTTGGAGCAGCCTGGGATGGTGGAAGGTGTCCCTGCCCATGGCAGGGGGTAGGACTGGATGGGTTTCAAGATCCCTTCCAGCCCAAGCTATTCAGTCAGTCTATCTATATATATTTATATCTATAGATCCATATTATGCTGATTATTATTACTTCCTGTATACAGATTATACTTTCCCTGCAATTCTTTAGTAGCCTGTGGAAGCTGATAGAGTTCTGTGGAGGTTACCCTTGTGAGTTGTTAGTAAATGCAGCATGTTCCCATAAACCCCAGATTTAGTCCAGTTCAATGTAATGGAACAGGATTTACTGTGCCCTGATCCACCACTTGCTGCATCCTGGCCAGTGCTGGCTGTTCCTAAGGATTGCTGCACTCTAGAAAATTGAGGAAAACAGGCTGTTAGGTCTGTCAGGTCTGTGGTATTCACTACTGGAGTATCACTGACAGACATTCAGAACTTATTCTTTCAGTGATTCTCTCTTGATTTCCTTTTGTGAAGTATTCAGACATTTCTTTAACAATTCCAGCCCAAAATTTCCCTCACGCATTTCCTACTCCAAGACACATCTGGTGTGTGCATGTATAAAATTCTAGCAAGATCCCTGCTGTTTTGTTGATTTTTTTTTTTTGTAATTGTTGGTTTTAAATCAGCCAAAGGTAAACAACAAGCAACTCTGGATGCTCAGCAGAGACAACGAGTCCCATGGGAGCACATGGGAGAGGGAAGCTGCCCCCTCTGAAATGTTACCTTGCCATTTGGAAAATTCCTGGCAGTCTTTCTTCAAACTTGACTTGTTTTGCTTCTCTTGTAGTGACCTGAAAATTGGGCAATGTTGACAGCAGATTAGTTCTGTAGCTTATGAATAACATCAAAGTAATTTTAACTCAGATGCCTGTAGAAGGAGGGCACATAGGGACACATTAGTGTAGGGAACACAGGCATTACCTGCACTATTTTGGACTCCAATACACATATCTAAGTGGGTATTTATTGCCTGTAAGCCTACAAATTTTTAATAACACTCTTAGGCTATTACTGTTTTCATAGTAAACCTTTCAGCTCCAAAGAAATGGAGTCAACAGACAGAGCACATTAGTGAGACTCCTCCCTGCATTAAAATTGCCTTTGGCTGGGAAATAACGGGTAACTGAGGCACAGACACAGGGGGTGGAAATAACCTGTTGGTGTAATTTCACAAGTGCCAAGATACCTCTTGGGGAAGGGACAGATGGAGATGTTCATAAACTTAATGAAAAGAAGAGGGGTAGAGTCAGGAGTGTTGAATTTTGATCCTGATCCTGCTTAAAAGTCGTGTCACTTGTGCTGCTGCTTCTCTGTGTTCCTGGTTCTTCCACCCTGAATGAGGACAGTTGACTGTGTAGAGACCATCCAGCATTCAGATCTCCAGAGAAGAGGGAAAAATCCCTCCTCCTTTTGCCTTCAGAGCATCCTCATGGCTCTCTGCACAGAGTCCATGGTGTGTCTGTACAGGCTCACACCCTCCTTCTCCTCTAAATTATTAAACAACCGTGCACACCCTGCGGGAAAGAGAGCAGCAGCAACACCAGCTTTATCTTCCTTTTTCATCCTCATTTCCAGCACAGCTAATTAGCCAAACCCAGAGCTGCCACTTCCCAGAGTGACAAGAAGACAGGGAGCACCCCTGTCCCTGCCTGGGGCAGGGGACCCTTGTTTGTGTGCACATCCCCCAGCACAGAGCGTATCCTTGGGTTGGATTCATTATAACTGAGGCCTAAAGTGCTCTTTCCCTGCCTTTCTCCATCCTTCCTCCCCTCTCCTTTCTCACCCTACTTTGTTCAGTGGCCTTGAGGTGATTCGCCAGCTTTGGTGGGGTTTTAAACAACTCAGTCTAAGCTCAGGTATGAACAAGGTGTTGGGATGCTCCATTCATGTGGTACCTGCCACACAGGAAAGTGTTTTCCTGCCTGAGCCAGCACCATTTCCAACAGCAGCAGCTGCCCAGATGTGCCCTTGAAGCATCTCCAGCTCATGGCTGCTTCTTTTGTTCCAGCAGTTGCCTGAGCTGCTTTCAGAAAGAGAATTCACAACTCAAACCAATTCTTATTTATTCGGGAGCAGGTTTGGGGATTGATGGGGAGGGTGGCAGGGCATGTGTGTGCATGTCTTGTGGGGATTGTGCTGAGGTTGTAATTGCATTATTACAGGGAATCCAGTTGTTAGGGGATGGAGGCAGTTTCACTTCCCTGGCAGGAAGGAAATCTGAGCACTTGAATCAGAGCAGTGTGTGATGTTCAGAGACGCTTCCTGCGCTGATCTGATCCTCAAATCTGATCACGCCTCGAGTCGCAGTTGTTTTAATTAAACTCAGAGGAATTCTGCACATTGTGCTGCAAGATTAACATTTTTGTTTAATTAGAAACACTCGGTAATAATAGTTGTACCAGGCCTCCCCCAACACACACACACACACGTGTGCAAACACACACACACACACACATGCACACCCTCTGCCAAGGCAGAGGGTTGCTCTTTCCATGGATTAATCGGTTCATGGAAGGAAGGGGCTGGGGCTGGAGGCAGGTGGAGCAGCTTCACCAGGAGAAAAGCAGTGATCAATAATGATGTCATCTGCAGCCAATGCGGCAGCGGCTCCTCACAGCCCAGCTCGGCTGGAGAAAGAGCAGGAGGGGAGGGAAGATGCTAAAAGCCTGGCTGGAAGCTGTGCAGAGGCACAACAATTCCCAGGGCCCCCCTGTCCTGAGCTCACTCCCGGGGAGCTGGGGGTTTGCAGCTGCAGGAACACAAGGTTTGGGCCTGGGCACAGCCTGCTGAGCTCAGAGCTCACAGAGCTGGTTCAGTCCCTGGTTAAAGATGGTCACAGTTCAAATTTAGGATGCAGTGTTCTGGTTTAGAGGTGCTTCAGATGCACCAAAATGGCTTGAAACTGAAAAGTGGCTTTAAACTGAGCAGGTTTAGTTTAGAGATTAGGAAGAAATTGTTGCCTCTGAGGATGGTGAGGACCTGGCACAAGTTGTCCAGAGAAGCTGTGGCTGCCCCATCCCTGGAAGTGTCCAAGGCCAGGTTGGATGGGACTTGGAGCAGCCTGGGATAGTGGAAGGTGTCCCTGCCCATGGCAGGGAGTGGAATGAAATGATCTCTAAGTTCCCTGCCCACTCAAACCATTCTGTGACTCCATTACTCCAAGAAATATATTTTATAATATTTTATATATATATGTGTGTATATATATATATATGTATGTATATATGTAAAAATAATTATTCAAGTGTTTATTGCATTACTCCAACAGTTCTAATGGTATGTGGTGCTGCTTGTGGTCAGATTCCTTTGCTCCATGAGAAGTGTGGTTAATACATTTCACTCTCCAGTGAATCACAACAGATCCTTTATAACTCTCCAACAATGGTCAGAGGCAGGAAACAATGCACATTTTTAAGCACACAATTGAGGCATTTTATCCTTTTTTTTTTCCCTACAGTAGCTGTGCACTGCTAATAACAGGATTGGACAGCATTCCTTGGCCTCAGATATCACAGCATCACACACACCTTTAGCTCTGACTTTGTGATTTCATAGATTTTCAGAAGTTGAGTATTAGGAACAGCTCTTGTCCAAATCATGTGGGTTGGAAGCTCACACAGAGCTGGGATCTGGTGATTCTGCTTCTCTTACAAGCTGGGGCTCTGAGCAACCTGTAATAGTGGAAGGTGTCCCTGCCCATGGCAGGGGGTGGAATGACATGAGCTTTTACATCCCTTCCAACCCAAACCATTCCATAATTCTATCAAAAGGCACTCACCACAGCAAGGCCACTGGGTTTCTGTCTTGTCCCACCATCTCTGGGTTCAGCCATTTGTCATTTGGCTCCATTCCTCCTGCTCCATCACGTGCCAGCCTTAGGAAATGAGCTCTTGGTGTGTTGGCAGTTGGCAGGGTGGTTCCCCAGCAAGGGCAGGGGTTTCAGCCTCATCTCAGTGCTGCTGTGAGAGCTCCCATCGGTTTCACTGGGGAGCTGATTGTGATTTATGTTGCTTTTTAAAGAATCCCTCCTCTTTTAAATCCTCTGTACTATTTCCCTTCTGTTCCCTCACCTGCTTTTGGGATGGAATCAATGCCACAGACTCCCGAGGCTGCGATTCCTCGACACGGCTCATTTGAGATGATGAAAAATCCCTCTCAAGTCTCACCCTGGTGCTGGCATCCTCCTTCCAAGCTGCCCTCCCCCAGACACTCACTTTCTGAGGGGAAAAATGGCATGCTCCTGGGCTCTATCAGCCAGCACGAGACAGCTCTCTTCCATTCCACGGGAGTTAAGAGGTGGTGACAAATGTGGGAGAAGCACTTGGGTTTTGTATGAGTTATCACAAATTGGTCAGCTTTGGTTAGGATTGCCCTCCTCATCCTCATTAGTAAAGCAAAGGCAGGATTGAGAGGAGCAGGAAGTTCAGTGGAAGCTCAGCTGAGCCTCTCTGTTGGGGGCTGGTGCCACATCCCTCTCCTTGCAGGGCAGCACCACTCAGAATTAATAATTCTAAAAATCACACCCTGGCTGACAGCACTTGGCGTATTGTTGTCATGTGTGTCCCCTCTGGTCACTGCAGCTGGATGAGATTTTTCCTCTCCTTTCTCTCCCAGACCCACTGTGTCTTTGACAGCCCTTTCCATGTGGGTTCTTTCATTATTTCTCTCATGCAGTTTGTTTTGTACTGTGAGGTTGGAGGGGGAAGGTGAACCCTTCCTTTTAACTGTGGCTGTACAGACTGTGTTCTGCAGTGCAGGGAGCTTTGCCACCCCTGTGCACAGTTCTGCTGCAAAAAACAGTTAAGTGCCAGTCACTGACCTGACAGAGCTTCACCTGGAGAGGCTTTGACATGACGACTGCAACATAAATCCTGTGAGGAGCAGCTAAGGGAGCTGGAGGTGCTCAACCTGGAGAAAAGGAGACTCAGGGGAACCTTCTTGCTCTCTACAACTCACTGAAAGGAGTTTGTGGCAAAGTGGGGGTTGGTCTCTTTTCCCAGGTAACAAGTGATAGGACAAGGGGAAATGGCCTCAAGTTGCCCCAGGGAAGGTGCAGGTTGAATATTGGGAAACATTTCTTCACTGAAGGAGTGATTAAACACTGAAAGAGGCTTCCCAGGGCAGTGGTGAAGTCACCATCCCTGGAAGTGTTTGAAAAATGAGCCAACATGGCACTTGAGGATGTGGTTTAGTGGACAAGGTGTGACTCAGTTGAAGATTGGACCTGGTGATCTTGGAAGTCTTTTCCAACTTTAATAATTCTATGGCTCTATACTCCTGTGCCCCAAAAGCTTTTGAAAAGTGGCATTTAAGTGTAGGATCTTCTTGTGAGACATTAGATAATCACACAGCATGGACAAACTGGTAAATTTTATTGTAATCCCATGTTTTCACAACCCATGTAGGACCCATTTACTGTTTCGACGGAGCAGCAAGTCTTCCTGATGCTTTCCTTGGTGTGTTCACTGAACAGCTCCATCACCTGCCCTGGTCCCTGTTTAACCCTTGCCCTTTGTTCTCCACCTCCAGAGGACCAGTTACCTCCTGGCTTCCCCAACATTGACATGGGGCCCCAGCTGAAGGTGGTGGAGCGGACCCGGACGGCCACGATGCTCTGTGCAGCCAGTGGGAACCCAGACCCAGAGATCACCTGGTTTAAAGATTTCCTGCCTGTCGACCCCAGTGCCAGCAATGGGAGAATAAAACAGCTGAGATCAGGTAAGGCCTGGCTGTGAGGCTGGAGGAGTTGAGACCAAACAGGGACGTGAAGAGACTGTTCAGAGGTTTCTGAAGCAGAGGAGAGGCTGATAGACACAGGCCCCACTACTGTGTCCTTTTTTTGTTGTTTTGGGACTCCAGTTCTTACACAGAGCGTGTTTTTTCTCTCCTGGACTTCTCTGCTGCCTAACTGACATGAATGCAGTGACAGCAGGGAAGCTGGTGCCCATCCAGGAGGCACTGTAACTGATCTCTGGATCATGATGTTTTGCAGCTCAGGTGGGAGCTGGGGCCTGGACTGGGGCTGAGGGTTTGCTCCTCAGACCAAGACCTGGGTAAGGAAGAAAGAACCACTACACCAAACATGAATTTTAAGCCTCGCACAGCTGGTGTAGGACCCATGGTTCAGGCAGCCTCTTGCTGTCAAGACATGATGGTGTAAGGGGAGCCTCTCAAAGTTGGTGTTGAAGAACAGCTCTTGCAGGATCTCTCCAGCATCACATCCCTGTGGAGCCCTTGTGAGTGTTCTGGAGTGACCCCTCAGTGGCTCTGCCCATGGAGTCGATCCCCACCAACAGATGTACCCCAGCTCTGTGGCTCTTGTCAGTTTTCCATCTTTCCCCATCTGCTTGTCCATCTGTCTCTCTTGTTTGTTTTATGTTTGCTGTTTTGTGTGTGTGTGGCAACGTGACATCTCCTAATATTCACGTTTTGGGAGCTGTTTTTGTACTTGTTAAATCTGCCAGTTCTCTGTGTGAGAGAGTGTGCAAGGAGGGCATAGGTGGATTTATTTTTGAGTACTACTGATAAAACACCTCCATTGAGAGCTGCAGAAATTAAGCAAGATTTGGAAGTTTTACCTTTCAACAGAAATTAACCCAAGAAATAATCCTTTTCACTTACTGCTTGGACTGACTGCTTAGACCCAGCCTAAAGAAAACATGTCCGTGATTGGACCTAGCAAGGACCAGCATCACTTCAGCTGATTTTAAGATCTCTTTGGCCAAGAGAGATGGACCATCTTTAAGTCTTTTTTTAGCAAAAGAATTATGTTGTTGTAGGCAAAGGGAAAGCAGAGTCTTCAGTGAACCCATTGGGGTTTCTTTGGTTGTATTCAACCTTTTACCAGTTGTCCAGTGGAGTGATGACCAACTACTTCTGTTCAGATATCTGCTGGTTCTGAAGAAACCAGTTCTGAGTATGTCCTGCTGGATCTGAACATCAGAGCATGGAACCACCCCATTTTTCTCTTGCTCTGTTTGGCAAAGATTCTACTAAAAACAGTCCAATGGAAAGGTTCAGCTTAGCTCCAGTTTAATGCAACTTCTATACACCTGCATAAATGCTCCTTATTCAGTGAAGCAAAGTTACAAGCAGATCCTTAACTGCTTTATGGAATTAGAATGGCTTGTTGAATCCCACGAACACAGATGAGATTGACCTCCCTGTTTTATCATAACAGCTGAGGAAAATGCAAATAAAAAGAATCACTCAGCATAAATAATGAGAGGTAAACTAGAATTATATCATGCTCTGTGGCCATGAACTGAAGTGTGAGTAATGCACAGGCAGATTATTTTTAATACATTCATCATCTTGCTTGAATGCCTTTACTCTGTAGCTGGGTTTGATCTGGTGTTTTCATCAAAGCCACCTGAATGCTGCATTTTTATTCCAGTGAATTGGTTGACCTCAGAGTGAACCCTTGGCCCTTCTGATAAATCAGAAGATACCTGCTGAGATTTAATCTCATTTACAGCTGCTTTAGTAAACTGGTGAAGGCCTGAAGCATCCCTGTTGTCCTTCAGGGCAGGAACCTGTTGCCTGCGTGGCAGAAGTGCAGATCCTCGGGCAGTGGGGACTTCCCAGTTCTCCAATTTCTACTTTCATAACTTGCATGTTCTGCAAGGAAAGGCCTGTGAAAGTGCAAAATATTAACATTAGAGTCATCTGTACTGTGTCAGCACTTTGGTCTGTGGGAAAGGGTGGTTTAACACCATGGCAGAGCAGACCCAGGCGTGGATTTGTGAGCAGAGTGTGAAGCGATGCCTGTTTGAGCTGCTAAAGTCAGAAGTTAAATTAATACATTTATCTTTCCAGAAAACAAACCTTTCTGCCAGAAGCGTGGCACTGGCACACACCAGGGCATTGGATGCTCCAGGACACTGTTAATGAGCTTCAGTGTCTTTCACCCACAGGTCATCAGTGGGATCCAACCTTGGGGTTCCCAGTTACACCCAGCTGAGGGGGTTTGAGGGGCCCTCTGGGAGCAGGGTGCAGGGAGGAGCACTGACCCTGCTGCTAAATCACAGCTCCCTCTCTGCACTTTGTGCAAATAGAGCTAGGAAAATTTAGGAAGGAATTCATCCCTGTGAGGATGGTGAGGCCCTGGCACAGGGTGCCCAGAGAAGCTGTGGCTGCCCCATCCCTGGAAGTGTCCAAGGCCACGTTGGAGCCACCTGGGATAGTGGGAGGTGTCCCTGCCCATGGCAGTGGGGTGGAATGAGATGGTTTTAAGGTCCCTTCCAACCCAAACCATACCATGATTTAGTGCAGGAGCCAGTGACTGTTATCCCTGAACATTTACCTGTGTGTGGCTCCCTGAAGGAGTCTGGGACAGGCTGAGGGAGCAGCAGGACAGAACAGTCCCAGATTCCATGCTGGAGATGAAGTCATCAGGATATCAGCTGTGCTGCTCTAGTACAGAGGGTGTTAAGAATGGAATTTTTATCAATCTATAATAGCATTATAGTGACAAACATGCAAATCAGCTCATTAAAAGGAACAAGTGAAATGTCATACACAGAACTCTCAGAAACTGGGAACCGTGTCTGCATTTGGTTTTCATTTGTATTAAATCTGAATGTTTGGCTGGCAATATAAACAGACCCCTGAGACCATGACCATTATATGCCCATCATCCCAGGGACCCTTTACTGATAAGGGTGTTCGTTCTAATCAAGGAATAGATGATATGTCATCAATCACAGTGCCCTATCTCTACCTGGTGTTTCTGCTTCCCCTTTCCATCTCCAGATAAACTTCCCAAACGATTGGAAATCTTTTCATGCTTGGGGGTTTTGGCTGAGTGAAAAGCTGAATTGTCAGGAGGAGAATGGGAAGAAGCTCTGGCTGGGCTCCTGCTTCCCTCAGGCATCATGAACATCTCAGCCTTAGAGACCCAGGTCTTACAAGAGTTTAAGTGGTCTTGGAAAATGGATATTTCTGCTTATCTCGGGACATTTAAAGCAGAAGGCAGAGCCAATGTCCTCTGCTCAGCCGTGCCATCTAGGGGGGACAGAGGAGGCAGCCTCCAGCCACCTTCCTCACCACAGAAACACTAAAACCTTTTGTGTCTTGTGTGTGTCTTCTGTTTTCTAAATAACTGGCTATAACACGCTTTTCTTTTCTTTTTTTTTTCACTTTTTTTGTTAACATTCAGAGACCTTTGGTAAGTTTGTTCAATTAAAAAAAAATTAAAACCAAACCAAAAAACCCCAAACCTGCTAATGTGCAGATTTGTAACCCTTGCCCTTTAAACTAATTCCTTTGTAACAGCTTCTTGAGAGGCATGCTCTGCATTTCTTCTACTAACTCCTTTCAGTAGGGATGTTCTGCCCTCTAAATTAATTTCTGCAGGGGTATTGCAGGCTACAAAAAAAAAAAAAAAAAGAATAGTACTAATAATTCTAATTAATTTATCTGTATAAAGAGATAACAGCTAAATATAAACCTCCTAATGCTGGATAGAATTTTTTTTTTTTGTCTCTTAGCAACAGTTGTCCTGGAATTCCCCAATTACACAATAGCTTGTACCCTGGAACTGTGATAATTGTGTTCACACCTGCAGGAGGTCTTGGAGTTTCACATCTAACAGGGTTATTGGCATTTTCAGGAGGGAGAGGTGAGGGTGCAGCATTTCCAAATTGAAGCTGCAAATCACAGGTCAGTGGCTGTGGGGAAGGGTTGAGGATAAGAAGAGCCCCCTTTGTTGCCCCTCTGGATCATCCCCATCCCTGGAGGAGGCAGGAGCCTGTCTGCAGAGCTCACGTCACATTTCCTGCTTGTGCCAAGTCCCCTTTTGTTACTGGAGATGTAGGAATTGCAGCTGTCAGCCAGGATCCAGCGTTGGAAAATTGCAGGAGCCCCTTGATGATTGCCTGCTTGTTTGGAGCAGAAAGCTGCGTCCAGCCCTCGGGAGAGGAGCTCAGCACACACATGTCCTCACACGTGGCCCTGACAGAAGGTGGGGATGCGTTTTCTGTCATTGCCATGGCAATGGTGACTGTCCTCCTCTCCCTCTTTTCAAGGCTTGGAGAATCCGTAGGCAGCTCAGCATGTGGGAAATCAGAGGGAGGGATGGTGGGAGAGCAGACCCCGTCCTGTGTGACAGAGGGGGACACCTGCACGGGGAATTCTGCCTGGCACTATCTTGGGTATTTATAATCCAGAGGCAAGGCCTTTAAGCTGCCTTTTGCCTCTGCTGCTAAACCCTGGGCTGGCCATCTGGGCTCAGGCAGCCTCAAAATTTGCCCTAAATAGGCAGATCTGCAGATCCTGGGAGGCTGTGGAAGGCAATATGAATAGTTTGCACGTGGCATCTCAAAAACAGCTTTTCACTCAGAAAATCAGCATGCAGTGTGAGCTCTTCCTCCCTTAGTTCTTCAAAGCTGGTGCCCTTGCTCTGCCCAGGACACTGGGCAGCCTCGTGCCTTTCCTTGTGTTCACCTGAACACGGGTGCCTCCCCTCCACCCCCACGACCCCCTATCAAACCCTACAGGACCTGTCAGAGTTCCTCAGAATAACTTATCGAGTTCTCACCCTCTTCCAGCACCGTCCTGCTGCCCCTGTGTTGAACATGAAGCTGGTTAGATGTGAAACTCCAACAGTGAAAATCTACCATCTGTGTCGGTGCCACCTCCCAAAGTGCTGCTCTTGCCTTGCAAGTTAAACCAGCTCATTCTGACTCAAATTCTGTCCCCTCCCCATCCCTGGTGTGGGGCATCTTCCTAAGCCTGTTTTGCTCCTCACCTGGAAAGCCTCAGTGGCATTGCTTGGCTCACCTTGCTCTCCTGGAGCACTGTCCTCCAGGACACTGTGTCTCCAGGAGCTGCTGACAGCCCATTTCCAGGGGCACTGCTGCTGCTCAGGGGGAACAGGGAATGACTAACCTGCAGTGACACAAGAAGGTAACACTGCTGTTGTGCCTGGGCTTAGCACAGCTCTAACTTCCAACATGTTTCTCCTGCCAATTAGAGGGAACTTTGCAGGAAACTGCCAGGTTTAGCTGAGGCCAAAGAAGCTTTGGAACCGTGGATGATGCTGGGGTTTTTTCCCCTCCTCTACCCTCTTCCCATTAGCCCTGTTCCATATTGGTGCCACAGATGGCAGATTTTCACTCCAATTTTGAGACAGAAGGATGTATCAGAGGCTGTTTTGATTTTCACTGAACTGAACTATAACCCTTTGCTGCTTTTTCTCTCTCTTTCTCTCTCTTGCTTTTTAAACCTCCCTGCCATCTCCTGGGTGGGGATCTGCCCAAGTCCACGCTCCCCCACCTCTTCCAAGCGCTGTCTCTCCAACCTCCTGAGAGCTAACCAACCTGCTTCATTAACCTTAACTAGTTCCTAACCCTAACTAGATGCTAACTTTTCTCTAGCCAATGACCTAACCTCATAACTAGAAGCTGAGTCTAACTAGAGTCTAATCCCTAACACTATAATGCCTCTCTTCCCTCAGCTCTTTTGAAAAATAAAGATGAACTGTAATCAATATCTCTATATTTTTACCTTCTATCCTGAGAATGGAGGATTGAACCGCAGCAGAAGGATGAGCAGGGCTGAAGGATAAGGAGGGAAGGGGTTTTTTTGGTGGTTAAGGCAAAAGGTTGATACAGAGGAGGCTTTTGACTCCTGTTCTTTCCTCTGCCACAGACTTCCCTCCATGACCTTGGGCAAGTTGCTTCACCTCTACCTCAGTTTCTCTGTGTGTAAGGCAGGGTAGTAACTCTGCTGTACCTCACTGGGGGAGAGGAGAGGGTGAGAAGCTGATATTTATCATTTCGTGGGCTGTACAGCCCTGGCTGGGAGGTGCTGCAGTGGCAGCAGTGCCACCATTGCAGAGGAGCCCTTGCATTTCTCCCCGGGGAGAGGCAATACTTGGCCTTGCGGAATCTGCCCTGTTCTCAGGATTGGGGTAAAAACCCACCAACTAAACCCCCTTCTTTGATAAGCTGTGTGACACTTTTGAATGCCACTGTGAGCAAAAGGACCTGCCGTGTTTTCAAAGGAAGATGGTTTGGTTGCAACCTCAGGAGGTGAGGGGAAGGTGATTTTATCTTTGGTTGTGGCCTGGTTCACCAGTCACAACATCACTCCCTCTCACCTGGGAGACCTGAACATTTGAGCTGGGCATTTAAGAGACAGCAGGAGGGGGTTGGAATAAAGTAACCCAAGGGAGATGCAGCCAGCAGGGAAGTGCAGCAGGACCGTTCTCTCCATACAGCCCCCTCCTTGCTGGCATTAGGGGGTCCCAGAGCAGCTGCAGGAGGTACCCAGGTAACCCTGTCACCCATGCAGCAGCCTGGCCTTCAGTGCACAGCATCTGCTTCAGGGCAGAGCTGGGAAAGATCACTGAAGGTCCTGAGCAGGATGTGCACTGAATACCTCACACATCTGAGCCAATAACTAAAGTTTGGAACTGGGCATTTACTAAGTAAGCAAAGGTGGGATCAAACCTGCAACTCTTAGTATGATGCAAGGTACTGAGTGTCCCTCTCCCTGTCTGGGCTAACAGGGCCATAATGCCAACCCTTTTTTCTGAGGAGTGATGCAGGTGAATGCAGGGTCATCATATGTTCTGCAAGTAGCAAACAACGGTAGCTGAGAGGCTGAGGGTTATCTTTGCATTCTTAGCAACAAAATGGAGCCAGTTTTAAGACTTCTGAAGCCAAGAGCCAGGGAGGCTCTGCAAACAGCCAGCTGAATTGGACTGCTTAAAAGGGCATCCCCACTTTAAGCCCCCCTAGCCCTCTGCAGTGTCCCCATGATTTGAGGTAGAGCAGGAGGTTTCCTACTGGGAACTGTCTTCCTTGACTCAGGTCCTTTTCCCACAGGCAGTGCAGGTGTTTGGGGTTTTGCAGTCTTTTCACTTATTTTCTTTGTTTTCTTTGCAGAAGGTACACCGATCCGAGGTAAGACACCCCCAGCTCACTCACTCACCCACTCTCCAAACACTTCTCTCCACTCAGACCCCGTTTCATTGCCCTGTGCTCAAAACAGATTCGTGTTGTTGTTATGTTTTCTTGTCCTGGTTCACCTCTGGATATTTCTTTTCTCTACCTGTCTTTCTTTTATCTATGGTTATAATGTCCTTTTTTGTTTGCTGGGTGCACTTGGTAATACTGATACTGTTATTCCAATAACATCTCCGGCTGTGCTGCCTCAGATTTATGGCAGAGTTTTAAGAGCTAATCTGTCCAGGACTATGAAGGACCGAAGTTTATCTCAAGCATTAGATGCTATCAGAGCTTGGTAAATAATTAGGACCTTCTGTTGATTGGTGCAAAGTGCTCCCGAGCTGCTGATGGTGATGAGAGTTTTCCAATCCTTTGCTCAGGCAGATCTTCAGCACTTCCCATCTCAGTGTACTCATTTGTTTGGCTCCAGAGCCTCTTTCCACTTCCTCCCCACTCTCTTATCCTTAGGTTTCTCTGGGAAAGATCCATGGTAAGTAGCTTCCTCACTGTCTCTGATGAAATCAAAAAGTACTTGACCTCAAGCTGTCATTGAAAGGCAGGAGGAACTGAGTGTGCCCCCCTTGGAAGACCCTGCTTTGGTTTTATCTCCACTGGCACATTTAAAATTCCATAATTCTCTGCTGGTAAAAGCAACAGGAGGTGCTGTAGGTGAGATTTACGTTTTCACACCTCATCTCTATTGGCTTCTGACAAGTGCTGAACACTCCTCACCCTCTCTGCAGGGTCATTTCTGCCACTGCCTTGACCAGCAGAGCTGCAGCGGGCAGCAGTGGAAGGGATGAGTCCCTGTTCCCCTGGGAACGCTGCCCACTGCAATCCATGTTTGCCTCCCTTCTCTGCAGTGTGGCTTCATCTCCCCTGGGTGATCTCAGACAGTTGATATTCATGAGCTGCACAGAAAATGGGTCTGGAACCAGTGGAAGCAATACACAGATTTGTCCAAATTAATGAAAATTTCTGGAGAAACTCACTGACCAGCTCTCTACCCAGGTGCAGCTTTCCTAGGCAGAGCTGGAGCTGTAATTCTATATGAAACACACTCAGCTTGGGGCTCAGTGTGAAGCTTCAGTCAGTGTGTTTTTTAACTCCTGTTATGCTGAAATACCTCCAGATTCTTTTGGAATGAATTTTGTTCGGTTTAGTAGCTTGAGTGCTGTTTGGTTTTGGTGGGGATTTTTTGTTTTTAATTCTATCTCTGCTGCCTTGGGGAGCTCCCAGGCACAGTGGATGCTGTCAGGGGTCACACTCACACCCCATCCCTGTCCTAAATCCTGTCCCAGCCTCACTTCCCCCCACGCAGGATCATTCCCACCCACTCACATGCAGAGGAACATGGGCTCCGTGTCCTCCTCGTGTGAACACACTGACTTTTCCTTCCTGAAGAAGCTGTATCTGCGACCAACAATGATCTCATTTGCACTCTTCTCACTTAAGATTTTATCAATACTATTACATTGAGCTGAAATTGTTTAGTTCTCATATTTAGGGTGGGTTTGGTTTTTTTTTCCAGAGATGGGAGTTAAGAGTCTTACCACATGTGAGCTCTGTCCATATCTGTAGTATAATCATGTACTCCTAATACATAAAACATTTGAAAGCCTGTTGAATTATTTATGTAGTATGTATTTTAACTGGAGTTTTGCCGGGATGAAGCCTTCTGAGGTAAATGAGGCAATTTTCTTCCATGTAGTTCCATGCTGCATCTCTCTGCATATTTGCTGACAGGAATCTTTAGTTTGGGCTCTGGGTATATTCTTGTAGGCTGCAATAATGTCCAAGTTTAAGAAAAAACCTTAATCCTTTTGGCCCAGCTGATGTAAACCACGCAGGCAATTTTGAAGTTGCAATGCAGTCTTTACAAGGTTTTCCCTTGGGAATATTTACTATCAGGAAGGTGCTTTTCACAGGGACTCTTATCTCCCTTAGGCTCCCTGGGAAGCACATATTTGGGCACAAAACAAAGGCAGTGGTGATAGAAATTCCCCAGGCAGTGGGTGACAAAGCCTTTCACTTTTATGGTCACTGCTTCAAATTGAGCAAGGGAAAGTCAACTGCCTGCTGATGGATTTCTGGGGCTCACAGTAATATGGATTATTGAGGCTGATTTCAGGAGTTCTGGTGCAGAACGCCTGCATTGCAGAAGCCACAAAACTTGGTGCTTTCACTGATCAGTTCAGGACTAAGAGTAACTCTTGATACAGAGGGGAGGGGGATTAAAATTTCTCCTCTTGTTGGACACCTGTCCAACCACACCCCTGAGCTCAGCCACCAGCTGGCACCCGCGGGGGGCTCCGGCGCTCAGACCCGGGCAGCGTCCGAAGGGAGGAAGCAAAAGCACTGAGGCTGTTGCTGTGTGTTAAAGTCAAATGGTGATGATGGTGTCTGTGCTGCCGTGTTCCTCTCTCCTCAGGTGGGCTGCAGATCGAGAGCAGCGAGGAGACGGACCAGGGGAAGTACGAGTGCGTGGCCAGCAACAGCGCCGGGGTGCGCTACTCGTCCCCCGCTAACCTTTACGTGAGAGGTAGGGAGCACATCGGCTCACTGGCACACACCCCCCTCCTCCCTGGGCCTCCCTTGGCCCAGCTGTCCCATCCCATCCTGGCCCCGTGCAGGGGAAGTGCTGCTGGTGATGCTGGAGCTTGTGAGGGGATCCTGGTGCCCCCCTTACCCCCGATTTCCTCACCGTTGCCGGTGGCTCCGGCTGCTCCTCCGGCAGTACAAGGCTGTGTCACCCACTGTGAAGTAAAGTCTGAGCCAAAGTAGTGTCCCCCAAAAATCTGCCAAGGTCAGCCTGCAGAGCCCAAAGGGGGCTGACCAGCTTTGGCTGCAGAGAGGCCATAATTCCCTTTTTCCCAAAGGATCCCCTCCCTGGAAGCAGGACGGTTTCAGTTCTGCTGGTGTGAGTGTGAGAGGAGGAGAGGACCCTCCCAGCCCCCTCCACGGAGCTCTGTGCCCCCAGATCTCACCAGGTTGCAGCAGGAGGGTGCATTGTCCCTGTTCCCCCCAGTGCCAGCTGGTTTTCTCGTTGCCAGCAGTAACTTGTCACTGGTTCCTTGGGCATGAAGGGTGGGCACAGAGCTGGGGACAGCCAGCAGCCACCTCTGCCTCAGTGACAGATCCCTTCCCCCTGGAGCACTGGGAACAGATGACAGGGGGATTGGCTTCTGCTCGATGCCCCCTCGATGTTCTCCCACCCCGTGGGCCAGCAGCCTCTCCCCTTCACTATTTTAACCTCTCTGATATTTTCTGTGTAGCTTTGGTTTAACATCTTTCCACAGCAAAATCCCTTTTGGTAATGAGAGAGCAGGGCTGGTTCTTCTCGCTTTTTTTTTAAAAAAAATAATTAAAAAAAACCATTAGGAGGAAAAAAGAAAAGTTACATCCCAGCAAACTGTTCCCATTTCCATCCCATCGACAGAGGAAGCGCCTCCCACCTACACTCACGTTACTCTGCAGCCCAATGCAGAGCCATGCTCCTGTGTGCACTCCTTTCTCTCTCTCTTTCTCTCTCTCTCGTGTCTCACGCTCACTAAATCACATGCACATGGAGAGAAGGCTTTTAATAATTTAATGTTTCCAAGCTAAATTTTTAAATAGCCTTTTGTGGCCAGCTGGAAAATTGCGTTTGAAATTCGCCCTGTCGCCTGGGCCCCGAAATTTTGGGAATATAAATCTGGATCTGATACTAATTCAGGGCTTAGCTGGAATGGTTTGAGTTCTTTTTTTTAAAAAAGAAAAACAAAAACCAGGAAAAACGTGAGGATTTTTCATTATTATTCTTTTATTTATGAATTTCCTCTATTTTTCTGGCCACTCGGAAACTACCCAGGAGACAAAGGTTATAACATGGTGTTGTCTCCACACCTGGATGAGTGGGCTCCAGGTATAGCCCTCTTTCTATCCCAGTTAGCCTGTGTGTACCTGGGTCTGCCTGAAACCAGCACTAACCAGCCGAGAGAGTGCAGAAAACAGCGGGTACCAGCTCAGCCTGTGGTTTGGGTGTTTTTCATGCTGTTTAATTCCTTGTTTCTTGTGTGTTAATATCGTGGAAAGGTAACAAATTTCTGAAATGGATTTGCTTTGGTGGGAGGGAGAGTTCATGCACATTTTTCTTCCCGTTTTTTTGTTTTAAAAGAGTCTCGAACACTCTCGTGTTTCCAATTGACTTGTTTCTCCCATAACATGCTTGTCTCTATAGACCACCTGGGATAGGAGTTGTAAGTTTGAACATTGCAAGGAAATGGTTTGGTTTGGTTTTGCTTTTCTTTTTCCTTCTTCTAATTATTTCTTTTTTTTTTTTTTCCTTATTCAGTCCCATGGTGGAGTCAGTGTGAGCAGGGCTGGGTGTGGGGCTGGGGGGAGCACGGGCCGGGGGAGCGGAATTCCAGCCTGGGGGCTCCTCCCTGTCGGGTCTCCTGCCTGGCACAGGCTCCACTCCCCCTTCTCTAAGGAGCAGAAGGACTCTTAAAGAGGGGAGAATCCTTCCTGGGCTCAGCACCTCTGTGGGGGCTGATTCTGAGCTAGGATTGCTCCCAGCCTGACCTCCGTACGGAGCTTGGTTGGTCTCAAAGGTACCCAGTGGGATGGGAGGGTAGGAAGGCAGGAAAGAGGGTCGTTACTATCTTCATTTTTTTTCCTTTCTTTTTATTTTGGTTAAGAGAAAAAGAAAAATCAATCAATTTGCAGCTGACAGCCTTGAGAAGGCCTTTTTTTACTCTCTCTGTGTTTCCCCTATTTTTCTCTTCTCCTCATGTCATTGTGTTCCGCATCAAACCCCCTTAACATCCCTCAGAGCTACGAGAAGGTTGGTGTGGTTTTTTTCTTTTTTACTTTCTTTACCCACATTTTTACATTCGTAAGAGAAAAAAAAAATAAATGAGAAAGAAAAAAATAAATTAAAAAAATAAAATAAAAAATAAAAATGAAAAGAGAAAAAGCAAGAAATCTTTAAGATGAGCGAGACCCGCGCGTTGCCGGGTCTCGCGGAGATGAGTTGAGTTGCATTGTGGGCCTCTCTATGCATCCTTTGGTAATGTTGCTGAGTTCTTGCACTTTTTTGTCGTCATGGTTACCTTGCCGTTTGGACATTGGGCCTGATGCATGATAGGAGAATGTAACGAATCTTCTTTGCATGCCACTTTTTAAATTAATTATGAATTATTTTTTCGATATATAAATATGTATCGTTTGGGTTTGATTTCCGTTACACAATTCTGGTTTCTTTGAAGTGGATTTACTGTTATTTTCCAAATTTGTTTGGTTCTGTTGGGTTTTTTGCTTTCTCTTTATTTCCTGTTTCTGTTTTGATTGGTTATGCTGTGCTGTAGTTTATCCCAAACGCATTGTGAGAAGCCAGTGTTCCTGCCCACCCGGTGGTAACTGAACTCCTCAATCCCTCCAGGAGGAAAGGAGTCACACAGCTCTAACGCCTGTCCATGGAAGCCCTGCTATTTGGGACAAGCCTTGGTTTTGGGGGGAGGGAGGGATCTGGGAAGTGGAAAAGATGGTGAGAACCCCGGGGGTCATTCCAAGAGTTAGAGCAGACCCTGGATCACTTTATTACCTACCTATTTCTTGAGGTGTGGCTCTTGTTCCACATCCTGCACACAAAGCAAAACCCTGATCCCTGCTCCAAAGGGTTTCCCCAGCGATGCAGAGCTCGCTCACTGGGAACTGCCCATTTCCCTCCCGTGACACCAGGAGCTCACCTGCTCTCAGCCCAGCATGGGCACAGACAGAAAGGTTCCTGCTGCTCCCAAATCCCACGGTGTTGTCTCTCCTGGAGCACCCATGAGTGCTTGGAGAGCCCCACAGCCAGGCAGTGCCCAGCTCCTCAGCAGAGCCTGGCAGAATTCCTTGGAGGAGGGTGACACCTCATCCTGGCAGGGAAGGGCAGCCAGGCAGATGCCTCCTGGCTCTGCCTCTCCCCGTTTTCCCGCTCCCTTCCCTGTCATTTATCCATTACTGCCTGGTACAGGCACCTTGAATCCCAGCCATGGTGCAGCAGAGGTAGAGCCCTCCTTCCCAAAGGGAGCTGCAGCTGTGGCAGACACTGGAATGGGCTGCTGGGGCACATCTGGCAGCTGCAGCTACTGCAAACAGCAACCAGGAATCTGAGCAGTGACGTTGGAGCTCAAAATGCCTCTTTTCCCTCTTCTCATCTCCCTGTTTATCCCCATGAAGCCCCTGTTGCCTCCCATGTGTGCACCCTGAGCCACATGGGAGAGTGAACAGGGGGTTTGCAGTGTGTCAGTGGTCCCCGTGGTGCTTGGTGCTTTCCCTGTGCAGAACTGAATGCCAGCCCTTTCCCTGGGTATGCCTTTCCCTCTGCCCGTCAGTCCTCACCTCTCAACCAGCTACCAAAGGAGTGGCTTTCCTAGGGCACAGGTATTAAAGCTGTGTGATTTTTGAGAAATCCAGTGCAGTATTGACACAGTATCTGTCTCTCTCTTGTTCTATCTCTCTCTTTCTCTCTGTCTGTCCTTCTCTTTTTTCTTAAAATGCTGAGATTTCAGTGCTCGGACCCTCAGTGCTGGTATTCTCCCCTCCCCTTTCAAGTCTCTCCCCCCTCCCCCTAGGTACAAGGGTTCCACTCTGAAATGCTGCACTGTTGAGAATGTCTTTGGGAAGAGACCAGCTGTGCCTCTTCTGACTTGGATGCCAACAATAGCCAAAAAAAAATCCCCCAGCCCTAAGGCTTTATTTAAAGGGAAAAAAAAAAAAAGGCTTGTTCTATTTTAAAAAGGCAAGAGTAAAGAAATAGTGCTTGAAATGAGGTTTTCCCATCCCACCTCCCTCCTGCCTAGGACTAAAAGGTGATAATCACTCCTAAATTAAAGGATTTTCCTTCATGACTAGGAGTTTGAGTTTCAGGATTTAGGTACAATTAAAAAGGGATTTATACACCATTGGTTTTTATTTGTTTATTTTTCTCTTTTCTAAAGTGTTTCTAACATGGCCAAACTGCATTGCTGCTGATAGAGTCTCTTGTGATCTGAGAAGGTTTGAAGATTAAATTCTTCCTTAAGAGCCAATAAAAATAACAATAATAATTATCAATAACAATAAACTAAAGCTAAATGGGATGTAGCCATGATAGGCTGGAATGACATTGGGTGAGGAAATAAAGACCTGATACCTGGCCAGAAGAGCTTGTGTCGTAAAGTTGCAGTGTCTGAGCAACCTGGTCTAGTAAAGGTGTCCCTGCCTATGTCAGGGGGGTTGAAACAAGATGATCTTTAAGGTCCCTTCCAACCCAAACCATGGCCATGGTCTTGAAATTATTGGTTAAGTGTCTGCCTCATTTTATTACGGGTCAGATCATGCCATGGTCCAAAATAACAGAGGGTCACCCAACAGGGAATGTCCAAAGTCAAAGGTAGAGACCCAGAAAAGCAGGTCAGAGGCAGGTGAGGTCAACTCTGCCCCCAGCCCAGGGTGTGTGGAAGTTTAGGCTGAGCCAGTTGTCCAGATTTCACCTGTAGTCAGTGAAAAGAAAGACACAATTCTAGGGCAAGTCAGCACACCCTCAGGTGGGAATGCTGGGTTTTATGGGTGCAAAACAACTCACCTGGCTTTCATAAGTCTCCTTGGATGCTTCTCTGCATCCCTAGGGACACAGATACCCTTCAAAATCCTGTGAATCGAGATGTCTGTGGTGGTGTTTGAGAGGCTCCTGCCTCTCCTTGCAGTCGTGGCTGCCCCATCCCTGGAAGTGTCCAAGGCCAGGCTGGACAGGGCTTGGAGCAACCTGGGAGCAACCTGGAACAGCCAGGTGTCCCTGCCCATGGCAGGGGGTGGCACTGCATGATCTTTAAGATCCTTCCAACCCCAACCACTCTGTGGTACCTGATGGTATTTTGCCCAAGCCTCAGGGTCACCACATCCAGGGTCCAGCCATTATCCCAGTGAGGACTTCTCTGCTCATCCAGGACCTGAGCCACAGGTCTTTTACCACCTGGAATGGAGCACTTTGCAAGTCTCTCTTATTTTGAAGAGCTTGACTGCCACCTGAATTGCTCTGTTTTGATCCCAACGTCCAGCTGCTTGGCTGGGGGTGGAGCAGTGTTTGTAAGGGCCACATGTCCCTGTGTTCCTCTATATCCCACAGGGGAGAAGGAGTGAGCCATGTGGACTGTGCTTCATCATCCTCTGACTCTGCAGAGCTGCTGCTGCTGGTACAGGGCACGTTGTCCTGGTTGAATTTACCAAAATTGCAATTTTTCCCCTTTTTCACACAGTGAGGCCCTGTCAGGAGGGACAAAAGGCAGCAGTTGGGATGCTGCAGGGATAATCCTTTTTCCTCTCCACTCAAGCTTCCTGTGGCTCTGCTCTTTTCCAGCCCAGGGAGCTGTAAATGGCTCAGCAGGAATTTAAACCAGCCCAGTGCTGCTGTGCCTGCTCAGGCCCTGCCTTTGCTGCTTGTGAGAGTCAGCTCAGTGCTTAGTCACCCAGAGTCAGGTTCTGCAGCCCAGGTCCTGCTGAGAACATTCCCAGTAATTCCCAAGGCTCTCTGGAAAACCTCAACTCATTGAGAGGCCAAAGATGAAACCAGGCCAGGGCTAAACACGTAAAAGCAGAACTAGTTGAAATCAATTAAAATAAAACCCATAGAAAATGCAGGAATAGTGTGCTGAGCACCTCAGGAAATAAACTTCAAAATAGATTAAAATGTGACTAATTTAAGCAATAATTTAGCCTCTAGCCTGGGTTAAGTTTGGCTCATGTGTAATTTGACCATCAAACCAGAGCTGCTGGTTGGTTCCAAGTGGAACCGCTGCTGAGCTTTTCCCTTTCAATGCCATTTAGAGGTTGAAGGAAATAATTCCACTTGCACTGGAGATTTAACAAAATAGCCACGAGGGCAGAACAATCATTGGTATTTTAAACTGTAGGAATTTTAATACCTTTTTAGACTAGATTGATAAATTCCTGAATGGAAAAGGAGGGAGGCAGACCCACCTCTGGGTTGTACAGCTGCTGCCTCTGCAGTGGCCAGGTTCCAGGTGCTGGAATTTAAGGATGGAGAGTTCTGGGATAACTTTTAGGGTTAGTTTAGCATTTCCATGGGTGGGAGAGCGCCCTGTCCATGTTTGGGGTGTCCTCAGCTCTGAAATTCTAGTTCCAAACCAAACAAAGCAAACAAAAAACTTCACTGTGTTTCTGCAGAAGGATTTCTCAAGGGTATCAGGAAATGGAAATGGATACAAAAAGCCACCCCCCCAAAAAAAAAACCCAACCAAAAAAAATCAAAACTGTGTATATATGTATGTATATACATGACTATCTGTCTATAGAGGGCACTTTGCAGGAACACTGTGCTGTACTGATCTCGAAATCTCTGCCTGCCTGTGTCTCTTACACCTTTTGCATCGCTGTTCTCTTTGTTTTAGGGGAAAAAATTAGATTACACCTTGTCAAATTAAAATAACAAAAACTAAAATAGTCGAGTCTGTGTTTAAAATTACAGAGCTGCTTGAAAAACAATTGGATTTCGATGATTTTCTGTTTAATCCTGTAAGAAACAACAGGAAAGAAAACCCATTATTACAAAAGACCAGAGATGTTCAGCCAGCCTGTCACTCAGCTAATGTGGCTTTTTAAGTGAAAAGTAACAATTATTGGGAAGGTAATGGATTTCCTCCAGACCAAATCCAAGCCTTGGGCTCATTCTTTATTTATCTACCTATTTACTTATTTCTTTTTATTTACTGTGAAGGAAATGAGGAAGGAGATGGGCATGAGGAGGGAAGTATCTCGTCCTGTGGAGGGACGGAGGTCGGAAATCCAAACCCAACAGCATCTGGCCCCAGGGAATGAACTTGGAATTGGAGCGGGAGAGGGAGGAGGCAGAGGCGGCTGCACGGACACGCAGGGGCAGGGACACACCACCTTTTGGGAGGGGAGGACAGGTGTAATCTAAGCTTCACTAATAATGTAGAGGCTGCACATTATTTTGGCACCCTTTTCCTACCCCCTCCTCATTTTGGAGCAAGACGGAATGACTCCTGTCTCCCCAAAATGGCCAATAATGTCCGCCTTCTCACCTCATTTGGAGCAGCAGCTTGCTGAGTGTCAAAATGTTCAATACCATTTGGTTTTGTTTGGTGCTTTCAACCAGTCACTTCACTTTCTTTCGTTTCCTTTTTTCAATTGATTTCTTCTTTAAGGTATAAGATACGTTTCACTTTGAGTTGGTTTAATGTGAATCGGGGTTTGAAGTGACGGGTTCATGTCCAGGACATTCTCCTTTCCCCACCTTGCTCCTCCTCCAACGTTGTTTCTCCCTGAGGGAATCTGGAAGGGGCTTCAAAAGTGCAACTGGTGGGTTTCCTCAGCACAAACTGGTTGGTTGGTCCTCAGATTTCTCGCACTAGCAGCGTCCTGGGAACACATTTTAAGGATGGATTCTGGTGTTGCAAAAGTCAACCCTGGATCTCCCAGTGTCTCTTCCGACCAGGTCTGTAAATATATCCCTTGCAAAAACACCTCTCACTTTGTGGACCTCTTTTTAATTGAGTGGTGGTGGTGGGGAACCTTAGCCTTGATGATTGGGACCAAAACTGCCCAAAATGCCACTCACACAACACAAACTGGGTGAACCTCTGCCTCCGTGAGCAGCAACAAAACCAATTGGCTTTCCAAGGGTGTGAAAAGTTATGGATCTGCTCTGTTTCTAACAAAAAAGCCCAATTTGGGGTGCAGATTTGCAGTGTGCAATGCTTATCCAACAGGCAACTAAACAGACTCATAACTAACTGCACTTCACAAATCTTCCTGTGCCTCAGAAATGGCTTCTCTGCATTGAAATAATTCAACTTGCATCCCAAACGTCCAGCTCCAGTCCCAAAATCTGGTTGTATCTGTAACAAGCTGTATCCTTGTTTGAAAAAAGCTCCTGGGAGTTCTTTGGCCATGGAAAATGTCTGTTTGTGTGTGCCTGCTTGTGTGTGTCCGTCGGGAGCTGCTGCACATGGAGCATGAACGTCCGTGTCCGCATGCGAGGTCAGCTTCGTAACACAGGGCTGACAAAGCTGTCCTGGAAACCAAACATCCCTGCAGCTCAGGGAAGGTGCTTCTTGTACCAGAAACTGGGAGAAGTGTTACATAAGTGTCTATAAAGCAAAGCCACTGCCCCATCCCAATGTTTCCTTTCCAGAGAGGGCGGTTCTTTTCCTCCCAATCCGTTGAACGTGTTGGATAGAAAAATAGAAGGAAACCCTTTGCTGCTTTTTTTTTACCTGTAAAATTTCCCTCTTCCAGCTGCTGTGTGTGACACCCAGCAGGACCCAGAGCTGAAATTGGTCTTGATTCCATCTCTAGCTGCACTTCCAGCTTCTGTCCCACCACTGCTCCCCACCTCCTGGGCCTTGACCTAAACACTGACCCAGAGATTCTCAGCTTGACAAATTCCATGTCACCAGCCAAATCCAAGTGGTGTAGCAATTAAAATAAACAGGAGCATGGTGGCTCTGGGTAGCCAGAGATGAACCCTGTAACAATCGTGGTTGTCACAGCCCTGAGCCATGACAGGGATGTATCCAGGGACTCTCTGAGTTCTCCGACATTTAATTGGAGTTATTTTCCCATCCTAGCCTGGTGTGTGGATGTTGGTAGATTTGTGCACACACAGGAGTGTGTCGCTTTTTTTAAACCAGGATGCACCGCAGAAGTGCTGCTGCCTGTTTTGGGCTCCCATCAGCCCTAATCCAAATTTTCCCGTTTTGTGGAATGCACGATGCCGTGGGCTGGAATTCAGAGGTGCTGCGTGCTTCCCATCAAATGGAATTAAATCAAATGCCATTAAACCAGCCCAAAGTTACACTGCCCTGTGACTCCAAGGAGCTGACCTGCACCCCTGGGAGCTGTGAGGAGGAGGGGAGGGTTTGCTCTGCAGTTTTTTTGGGAGCTTGTGTTTTGTGAGTGGATCTCTTCTTCCCTGTCCAAAACCACAGCCAGTACCAGTCTGTTCCCTTCAGACTCCGATTCTCAGCACTCCGCCCTACATCAGATAATGCTTTTCAGTTATTAAATTCTGGTTTGTTCTTCCTTTTCTTTTCTTTGGTTGTTTTCTTTGGTTCAGTTTTTTTCTTTTCTCTTTCAGTTTGGTTTTATTTCTTTGCGATTAGCTTCGGTTTGAATTAATTGTCTTGTTCTGTTCCCATGACAACTCAGTGTTTGCATCCCACCTGCCGTTGTTTGTTGCTGTTGATGCTGTTTGCTGGCCGGATCTTGTCCGGATATGTCTCCCCATTCCTCCTCACCTTTCCCACCTTGCCTCCCCTCTCCAGAAGGTCACATACCAGCCCCTCCTCAAAAGAGTCATCCCCACCCCAGATCTGTCTGCATGTTGACCCCACTTGTTTCTTTCCAAGTTCTCTCCATCTTGTGTCAGATTGTGACAGGTGTGGTTTTCACCTGGCTCCATTTTCTGAATTGTGGTACCTCCAGACGCAGTGGGAAGAAGGATGGAGTAGGAAACAGGGATGGGTACCCTCATTTCTAGTCCTCCCTAGTGACAGGAGGGAGGAAGAAGCATGTTGCCTGATTCCTTGGGCCAGTGCTGGTGCCTCTCTCCAGGTAGAAGGTCATGTCCTATTGTCAGTGGCCAGGTGAGTTTGCAGTCTTTCCCTCCGTATTCCAATCCTTTCCCCAGCTGAGGACCTGCCATCCGCTCTCTCCCCAAACCTGTGCTTGCAGGAATTCTCCTTTGCCATCTCTGAGCTTCTAATGCCACAAATCTGGACTTCTTCTCTTCCTTGCCTCCCAGGGCTGTTTCCAGGCTACTGGTACCTGCAGAAAAGGGTCTGATGGGGAGAGAAGCCCTTGCTGTGAAGATATCCTTTGTCATCTTGCAGGACAATTAAAGGGCTGTAGTTGGCTTTTTTTTTACCAAAGCCCCACTAAATGGCAAGCAGCCACTACCTCTCCTGGCAGTGCCTTTCCCATTGGAAAAGATCCATAAAGCTGATTGGGGAAGTAAGATAAATACTGGAAAATCCCAAGACATCAGTTCCAGGGGACACCTGAAGGCACTGGGGTTTGAGAGGAGCGATGGCAGGCTCAGCTCTGCTGTCCCTTGCTTTGCTTTTGCATGAGGCAATGGCCACTAGAGGTTGTTCAGAGATTACCTGGGAGCAGACAGCAGGGACAGGTAGTTTTCAGGCCCTCAGCACTCCAAACTCTCCTGCCCCCTCTCCCACCCTGCCTGAAGTTGTTCCTGCATGGCCGACCTGAAGCTGGCGGAATCCTGCACTCCCGTTCCCCTCTGGCTGCTGCTGTTCCTGCATCTTCCCCAGGACTGCGTCCCTTTGTCTTTGCTTGTGAGATGAGACCCTGCCCTCAGCCCCCTCCCTAGAGATCCACACATGTTCTCCTTTGTCCATTCTCCTGCTTTCCCCCCTAAGGAAGGGCACCCATCATCCCTCCAGCCAGTCCAGGTAGTTCAGAAAATGGAGCCAAGGAAACCACAGCCTCCCCCCTTTGCGTCCATGTTCTTCCTGTGTAAGGTCTGGAAGCTGCATCCACCTCTCTGCTAAGGAGATGCACAGAACATGTCACTGTTTTCTCAACGTTAAAAGTTTCATTACCTTGTTTTTCTTATTAATTCTATTCTATTTATTATTCCGCCAGGGCTGAGATGTGACAATGTGAGCCACCACATTGGGTCACATCAGCTAGAAAAAGTATGCAGCATTAAAGTGGGTTTCCCCCTCCCCTCCCTCTCTTTCTCTCTTCTTTCTCCCTTCCCCTCTTGTTCTCCTTCTCCTGGTCTTCCTTCCTTTCTCTGTCGCTCACTTTCTATCCAGTATCCATGTGGGCATTTGCTAGCCGCCCAGAAATTATATTTCTCTGCATTTTCCTCTCTCTTTCTCTCTTTCTCTCTCTCTCTTTTTTACCTATTTTGCATGATGTTTGTGACTCTGAGAGCTGCATCTATCGATGGAACCGTGTCAGATCTTAAAGAGGCTTCGTTAGGGTTTCTATACCCGAAAACCACAAAAATTTCATTAGAGTTTCTCATCTTTTCCACACTTTTCTCTCGCTCCAGGGGGACTGTGTTCCCCTGGACGCTCCTCACACGCAGACATCAACTAAATTCTGTCCCACTCCGGGGACTCCCTCTCCTCCCTTGTTTATCATTTTGCCTTTTACTTCTCAAGTGGCGTGTCTGGAATTTGGGGATGTGACACTTCTCTCTTTGTTGAATTCTCTGGGTCCAACAAGGCAAAATGTTGAGAAGTTTCCATCTCCATCCCAGCCTTCTCCTTACCCTCACCCCACCTCTGCAGCCCCCCTGGGTGGGAGAGGGCCCCTCTCTGGAGACAGAGGGGGCACCTGGACCACACCAGGTCGTGGTGGTGGACGAGATGTTCCCTTTGGGAGAAGGTGATCTGGGATCAGACTCTGCTGGGAAAGGGGAGGAGCAGGTTCCCGGGGTGTGGAGTGGGGAGCTGGGGGCCCCAGCGGCCACGGAGGAGATTTTTGGACGCTCGCCATGCCAGCTCTTGCCAGTAAAGATGAGAAATTGCTAATAAATTTTTGTGTATTTATCTGTGCTGTGATGGGTCTAATCTTGATCAATGGAACCCTGTTGCTATGAAATATCGCTTTTATGTCTATATTCTATATATTGTTTGTGAAGTACAAATTTATTTGGAGTTTAATTTTTTTGGTTTTCGGTTTTCGATTTTTTCATTTCTTCGTTTTTTTGTTTTGTTTTTAATGAAGGAAGAAAATAAGCAATGACAAACCCCATCTATATTTAAATTACCTTTTGCTCTTTTTTCTTTTTCTCCCTTCTTTTTTCTTTCCTTTCTTTCTCTTTTTTTTTTATTGTTGTTTTTGTTCTGGATTTTTTTTTGTTTGTTTTATTTCGGTTTTTCGTTTCCTTTTTTTTTTTTTTTTTGTTACCTCTGTGCGTCTCGTCCACAGTTCGCCGTGTGGCCCCTCGCTTCTCCATCTTACCTGTCAGCCATGAAATCATGCCCGGGGGCAACGTCAACATCACCTGTGTGGCCGTGGGTTCACCCATGCCCTACGTCAAGTGGATGCAGGGAGCAGAGGACCTGACGCCTGAGGATGACATGCCCGTGGGCAGGAATGTCCTGGAGCTCACGGATGTCAAGGACTCCGCCAACTACACGTGTGTGGCCATGTCCAGTCTGGGAGTCATAGAAGCCGTTGCCCAGATCACGGTGAAATGTAAGGGAGTGTGAGCACGGCCAGAGCGAGTGCGGGGTCCTGCACGTGTGGGAGTGGGCACGTGGGTCAGGGGGGGCTGTGTGGGGCTGGCGGTGTGGCACGGAGCAGAGTCTGAGCATGTGTGCAGAGCTCACCCAGGCACGTGTTGGTGCACGGGAGCATTTGTGGGGTGTGACACGCCGGAGCACGAGCGGGAATGTCGGCCCCAGTTTGTGCCCGTGTGGTGGTGTGTCTGCATGGGGAGAGCCTGGGATTGTCTGAGCTGCACGTGGGGACACTGTTCTGCATGTCCAAGGTGCTTGTGCACGGGTGGGGGTGTGTGTGTGCATGGAAAGGGACACAGTTGTGCATGTCCAAGCGCTCGTGCACGAGTGGGAGATGGAGAGGGACACAGTTGTGCGTGTCCGAGGTCCTCGTGCATGAGTGGGGGGGTGTGTGTGTGCACGGAGACAAGATGCAGTTCTGCACGTCCAAGGTGCTTGTCCACGAGTGGGAGTTGGAGAGGGACACAGTTCTGCATGTCCATGGTGCTTGTGCACAAGGGGGAGATGGAGAGGGACCCCGTGGCCGCATTGTGAGCATGTGGGTGCCTGGCTGCATTTGTGTGAGTCTGTGTTTTGTTACCAGCCTGTGTGTACATGTGGAGGTCTGTGAGCATGAGCAGGGAGACAGACATGTGCACCACCAGTGCCATGTGCTGGGACCTGTGCATGCATTCTCAGGGATCCCACACACAAGGAAACCCACAGGGAAGGGAAAGCTGGTGGCTTGAGACCCTCCCTCGCTTTAGGATACCTGAAGTGTTCGTTGCGAAGAGAACTGTGGCTCAAATCCCTGCATGTTTGTGTCTGTCCTGGCATATGAGGCTGGCTGGGCACTTTGCAAGGAGCCTTGGATGGCTTGGAGCCTGCATGCCATCCTGTTCCAAGGTTAGAGATTCAGCCAAGGCCCTGAGGATCTCTGGCATGTGAACCCTTGCAGTAGAGCTTAGTTCCAGCATCTTAGTGGCCATTGTTGCCTCAGCAAGATGGGAAATAACCCCGTCTTCCAGCTAGTGATTCCCAAGAGGAGCACGGGTGCCATCTTCAATCTATTCTGTCCTCAGCAGGGGAGTATTAAACCCAAGCAGGAAGCCCCTGAGGTTGGGTGAGTGTAGAGCTCTGTGTGAGCTGGTGTCTGCTCCGAGTGGTGGTGTTGCCCACGAGGGATCTGGGAGAGACGGGTGGGAAAGGATGCGGTGGGTGGGGGAGAGGAGGAGAAACACATTGGAGGAGGGGTGAGATAAACAATCCTCTTGTATCAATGATCTGCCTGAGGAAGGTCTGACAGGAGAAATGAGCAGGGACTAGTGAGTGTTGGCGTGACACTCATCCTGAGCTTCTGCGCGGGGAGTGGGCTCTCGTGCCAGCAGAGGGGTGCCTGGGGCTGGACTCAGGTCCTCTTTATTTTCCTGAGTATTTTATTCCTTCTCCTCTTTCCCTGTCTTATCCTCTCAATTTAAAAAGCTGCTGTGTAGGGTAGATTGCTTCTGCTTCCAACCCTCCCATCTCAGATGGGGAATCTTTCCGTGCTGGTGCCTTCTGCCTTTTGACATTCGTTTGTATTGTGTTCTTCCTTGTATTCCTGCATGTGAGCATCTACAACTCTCCCAGGCAAGAGGTGAAAGAAGTTAGAGCTTTATTGGTGATCAGGTCTGGAGAAGATTGGCTTCAAGGCCAGGTTGGACAGGGCTTGAAGCAACCTGGTCTAGTGGAAGATGCACGGGGTGGAACGAGATGGTCTTTAAGGTCCCTTCCAACCCAAATCAGTCTGGGATTCCATGAAAAAATGCAAAGTAAAAGTTGGAAAGTGTCTAAAGAGTGTAGTGAGGAAAACACATAAAGCTTGAGAACACAAAACACTTGCTGTTAAAGGTGTTGGGCATTTTGAAGCCCCAGCAAATTCCAAAGGGAGTCATCTGGCTGAGGGAGAGGGAGATGAGTATGAACACACCTTTGTGGCTTGAGGAGAAGCAATCCCACTATTTATGGGAGTTTTATTCTGGAGAACTCAGCCCACACTCTGCCGTTACCTCCAACTGAAGAGGAGGAGGTTCAGCAGTGCCAGGGCCATTTGGAACATCTGAGTCTGTGCTGGGAAGGAGCTCCTGAGAAGCTGCTTCCCTTCCCTGCCATGTGAGCCGGCGGATGTGCAGCTGAAGTCTGTGCTAATGATTCCAGATGTTTAGCTGAACACTTTCCCTTTGATGGAGCAGTTTAAGGAGGATAATAGAGTGTATAACTAGGTTCATAATATTCCGGCAGCACTTTCCCGAGCTGCCGTGATTGGTGCTGTGCCTCTGGCTCCTGCAGCCCTAACCAGCCCAATTAGGCACCATTTCAGCATTTGTGGTTGGGTTTTTTTTTTAAATGCCTGTTCTTCCTGATTCTCAGCACTTCCCAAGGCTCCTGGGACGCCGGTGGTGACAGAGACAACAGCAACAAGTATCACCATTACCTGGGACTCTGGAAACCCAGACCCCGTGTCCTACTATGTCATTGAATACAAGTCTAAAAGCCAGGATGGGCCATATCAGATCAAGGAGGACATCACCACCACACGCTACAGCATTGGGGGGCTCAGCCCCAACTCCGAGTACGAGATCTGGGTCTCTGCAGTCAACAGCATCGGGCAGGGGCCTCCCAGTGAGTCCGTGGTCACTCGCACCGGGGAACAAGCTCCTGCCAGTGCCCCTCGCAATGTCCAGGGCCGGATGCTGAGCAGCACCACCATGATCATCCAGTGGGAGGAACCGGTGGAGCCCAACGGGCAGATCCGTGGCTACCGCGTGTATTACACCATGGAGCCCGACCAGCCCGTCAGCAACTGGCAGAAGCATAATGTGGACGACAGCCTGCTGACCACCGTGGGCAGCCTGCTCGAGGATGAGACCTACACCGTGCGGGTCCTGGCCTTCACCTCCGTGGGAGACGGGCCCCTTTCCGACCCCATCCAGGTTAAGACGCAGCAGGGAGGTGAGCACCTGTGTCACTGCCCTGGGCTCTGGGAAGGAGGGGTGTTGAGATTTAGATTCGGTGTTGGGAAGAAATGCTTTACTCAGAGGGTGGTGCAGAGGTTGCCCAGAGAAGCTGTGGCTGCCGCATCCCTGGAAGTGTTCAAGGCCAGTTTGGACAGGGCTTGGAGCAACCTGGGAGAGGGGAAGGTGTCTCTGCACATGGCACTGGGTTGGAATGGGATAATCTTTAAGGTCCCTCCCAACCAAAGCCTTTGTGTGACTCTATGTGTCTTTAACAGACCTTAAACCACTCACTGCCTGGGCAGTGGTGACACTTAACTCTCCTAAATGACCCAGAAACTACTTTATCAGAGATGCATGGGGAATGAGCCTTATTTTTCCTTTTTCTGCAAGGGGACCAAAACAAAGCCCTAATTGTCACAGTAGATGTGTTGACCTCCAAACCCAGAGTGGGGGTCTGTCATCCAAAATGCTTTTGGGTGCTTATGGCATGGGATGCTAGTGAGGAGACCCAACATATTCAATGGCCTTCCTACTTCCGGAGTCTTGTATTGCCATGGATTAACAGGAAGGGCTGTAGAGAAAGGTATATGATCCAGTAGGACACTTCCATCTCCAGCAGCTCTGGACATTCTGGAATCCTGCAATGGGATCTAACTCCACTGCTTTAGAGGCAGTGCCTGCCCACGCTGCAGTGTGGCATTTTGCTGCTGACGTGCTCTTCCCACACAGGCTTTGAAGAAAACAGGGCAGGAGCCTTCTAATTAGCCAAGTTAATGTGGTTTCTCCTGTTTCTCTTCTTGCCTCCTCTGTGCCATTTCTGTGCCAGTTCCTGGGCAGCCCATGAACTTCCGAGCAGATGCCAAGACCGAGACGAGCATCATGCTGTCTTGGAGCCCCCCACGCCAGGAGATCATAGTCAAGTATGAGCTCCTCTATAAGGAAGGAGACCACAGCAAGGAGGTGAGTCCAGGGAGGAGCAGGGTTGTGTCTGAGGAGCATCCCGACCCCGCCATTCCCTGCAGAGGCAGCGAGAGGGGAGCTGGGCAGGTGTCTCTGGGCAGGGTTCACCTCTACTGCTTTTTGGTTGGTTTTATTTTTTTCTCTTCCCCCTCCTCGCCCATCTCAGGTGCTGAAGAACTTCGAGCCAACGACCTCCTTCACCGTGGAAGGCCTGAAGCCCAACACTGAGTATGTCTTCCGACTGGCCGCCCGCTCGGCTCTGGGCCTGGGGGCCTTCACCCCGGAGGTCCGAGAGCGCACCTTGCAGTCTAGTAGGTGTCTCTCCTTTTCCCAGCCTTCTCTGAGGGGACGACAGTCAGGGAGCCAGAGATGGTGGGCACAGGGGTACGGAGCTGGGGGGTGCTGCGGTGTCACTCTGGGGAGGTGGGGGAACACCTTTGGGACCTGCTCCCTTCTCCCTTTGCTGGTCCAGGCAGATGAGATGTGAGCAAGGAGCGGAGCTGGGGGTCTCGGGGTTGGGTGGGGAGGCTGTGTAGCACCATCTCCTCGGGGTGGGAGCAGTGAGGGGCCCGTGGTGCTGAGCATGCCCAGGGAGGATGGGGCCCCCCCAGACCGAGCAGCAGCGTCGGGAAGGGTGGCACAAGCAATGGAGCAGGGAGACAGTGGGGAATCGGGAGGGAGAGGAGAAGGGAAGGTGATGACTCCTAAGTCCAGCGTTTTCACCAGCCTTTGGGAAAGCTGTCCTCGTGCTCTTTTGCATGAGCAACTCCATAGCTATGGGGAGGAAGATCTGCTGGCCCAGCAAGTGCTGGGAACGGTCCTGTTTGGGCTCTGACAGAGCCGGAGAGAGGAGTCATGTGGAGGCTGGGAGGGGGAATATTGATGACACCAGGATGGAGCGTATGCAACCAAAACATGCTGGTTTTAGTTTAATGGATTGTCTCCCTTTGCTGTTGCCCCGGGGACAATAACCCTGGATGGCAATATTTCAACCTGGGCTTTTCACAGATCTTTGCTTTTAAATGAGGTGTTTTTTCACTGCATGAGTGGCTGTGGCAGCTGTTCTTTGTGTTTTCTGTCTCCTCTCATCTCTACTAAATCACTCCGCTGCAGTTTGGAGTAGCCGGGAGCAGAACTAACTCAGAAATGGCTCTGGTCACCAGTGTGAGGAGGGAGAGCACCCACTCCCATCCCTCAGAGTCCCTAACAAGGGGGAGCAGCAGGCTCTGGGCTGGGCTTTTTAATTGTCACATCCTGCTGTCTCTCTCTTTCCCTGTCTCCTTCTCTTTCTGTCCCCTGAGGAGTGGAAAGAAAGGGGAGTCTGTTTCTGCATAGAATTCCTCACTGAGGCTTTCTCAGGCCTCCTCTCCATTCAAAGAATTTTGTTTTCTTCTTTCCTTCAAATGTTTTTCCCCTTTTTTCCTTCTCTTTTTTTCTCCATACTCTTTCTACGTTTCATAGGAAAATCCTTTCCTGACTCTGCTGCACATCTGCTGGTTCTGATCCCAGTGTGGTACTATCAGAGGGAGCATCACTGTGGGACGGGGGAAATGAACTGAAAAGACCTGAAAAATAACTGTTAAACTTACACTCTGTTTCTGTTTTCCAAGGGGTTTCTCTCCTTGAGATCTGTGGGGGTGGGAGGAAAAGAGGATCTGGGATTTGTACTTTCTGGTTCAATGAAACAAGCTGGAAGAGGGGTGTGGGAGCTGATGGCAGTAGGGCTTAGTGACACTGAAAATTTGTCCCTAAAGGGTGAGGAGAAGGGAATCTGGGAAAGGGGAAAGCTTTGGGGCTTTTTCTAACTTGGCACCTGCCCAGAACAGGGCTGGGTTTCTCTCTCTGTAGCTCAGCTTTCATAGGGAGAGTTTCATTAATTTGACGCTCTTAAGAACATCAGCTGGGAGCTGTCAGTGTCCTGTAACATGGTGAAACATTTTTTCCTGGCTGGCTGTTGGAGGAACGAGTCAATTCTCCCTGGTCCAGGCGACATCCTTCGGCTCACAGACCTTCTGGCTCGGGACAGGCTTTTGTGTCTTCCCTCCGCAGCTCCTTTTCCGTTCAGCTCCTCCTTGGCCCGCTCCATGCCTCTTCTTTCTCTTCTCTTCTGCTCTCTGCTTGCCTGCCTGCATGTTCTGCAGCCCTGTGAACCAGCTCCCTGCTCTCTCTGGCTGTCCCTTGCTGGGTGATGTCACACCACGATGGCATCTTGTCCCTGGAATGCCAAATCCTCCTCCCTGGTGCTCCTGCCGCTGCTCTCCCCTCCCTGCATGTCACAGCCCCCTGCATTGCACCCCTCCCTGCACCTCCCTGTCAGGGTGGCTCCTCCTGAGCATCATAACCAAAGTAAAATCCATTAAACTAAAGGTAAAGTATCTTTTTCTTCTTGAAGTAGCTGGGTTTTAACTCTTCAAGTACCAGAGACGTAGATTGTAAAAGTAACAGAACTCTCATGGCTGGAAGAAGCTGGTTTGCCCTTTCTGATTAGCCATGACCTTCCCAGGGCTCCCTGGCAACTCTCCTACTTGGAAACTTCAGAGTGCAAAGCTTGGGCAGCAGACAGGGGTGGCAGAGTGGGTGCTGTGAGGCTGCATGTGCAGGTGTAGAGGAACAAAGGGACTTTCTCCCTCTCTGTTCCTGCCTAAGAGAGGATATTC
>VXBA01001570.1:835727-979174 GCA_013399895.1 Serilophus lunatus
GTACATGAAGTGAATGAAACTTATCCAAAGTCTATGGTACCTAAAGGGTTAAAAACATGATACTGTAAAGGTCAGTAAGGGTCATTCTTGTGGCTTGGACAGTCAACTTTAAAGCATATAAAAGATGCAGCTCAGGTGAGTAACTGGCTGGTCTCAAGCAGATTCACAAATACAGTCCACCCTGTTGCTGCAGGCTCACCCACACGTGTGTGGCTCTGCACACACTCCTGGATGTCCTGGAGCCCGTGGGAGGGTGGGAAGGGATCCCAGAATGCTGTCTGCCTGGAGAAAACAGCCCAGCAGACAAAGGTGATGCTGTCCTGGCTGGGAGCTCCTGCCTGTGCCAGGGCTCCCAGCCCAGTGAAGGGGCTGGTTGCAGATGTGAGCTCACAGCCCCCACTTTGGGCTGTGGCACTTGGCCTCCTGCAGCAGCTGCTTCCCAGTTCCCGGTGCTGTCCCCACGTCTCCAGGGTCACACAGGTTGGGCTGGATTGTGAAGGAACCACAGTGCCATGAGCTCCCCAGACGTGTGTCCAGCGTCAGCCAGCACCGGGTGGCTGTTTCCATCCGACGCTGCAGCCGATGACAGTGACGGGAAAGGGGGTCCGGGTGGGACCTGGGCCTTCTCCCCCATCACCCACCCCCCTCCCACCCCCCCTTTTTGACCAGAGAAAGTGCAAACCATGCCAAAAGGAGGCCTCACCCCAGGGCCTCTCGGTAGGTCCCTGTGCTGGAGTAGAGGGTGAGTGAGCGAGCGAGACGCGCAGCAGCTGCAGTGCAGTGAGCCCAGGGCCAGCTGGAGCTGAGCTCTGCTTGCTGGGGCTTTCAGAATGAGGTTCAGGATGGAAGGGTAGGTCAGGTCAGACCCTCTCTGCAGTGGGTTTCTCAGCCCTGGTGGCTTTGGCTGGTCTAGGCAGGAAAGATGGATGTTAATATGACCAATGGGAAGAAAAAAAGGGAACAGCAGCTGAGTCTTTCCCTCCATTGAAATGGACTTGAGTTGGTTCTGGAATGTGGGAGGAGCAGTGACCTCTGTTCTGGAGAAGGTGCTGCATTCAATCACAGCAGATGGAGAAAGCTCTAGGGGAAAGAGATCCATCAGTGGGAATGTGCTGCCCTGCTCCCTGCTCTCTGTGCTGATAGTTTAGCAAAAGAGAACAGATGGGGGTCCAAAATTGCCATTTCTGCAATAGCTGGGGTTCTGCTGGTTCTGTTCAGGGAGACTAGTTGTGGGCAGAGTGGCATTTTAAAAGCCAGTCATGTGCAGAAACCCACCAGGAGCTTGGTCTGACCTCGTAGCTCAGTTCCTCTTGTTCTCTTGTAAGAAAGTCTTATAAGTTAGCAGTTGAAGCGTGGAAGGTAGGTAAACAGACTGGGAATGTTCTGGAAGTTCAAGTCACTTTTTATATCAGTATTATTTTATTATTATGATTTCCTTTCTGGTGTTTTTTTTGTTTTGTTTTGTTTGGAATTACTGGCTTGATTTGTGTTTTATTTTCCAGTTTGTTCCTTTTGGTTTTGTTCATTTGACATATTCTGTATTATTTTGCATGGCCAGCCATGGCTGGGGCACTCAGCCTCCTCACTGGGAGTGCTGGGGAGAAGGGGATCATTCTCCAAGATTAAAGACTGCAATAAAACATAAGCATAGGAGGAAAACATCCCAAATGTCCTACTGGACAGGGTGTTCAGACTCCAGTGGAAGGGTTGTCTTTACCCTTTCTGCAAACCCACTTCCCTCTGTCTCATGGAAGAATGTGGAAAGTGACTGGATTTAGCAGAGTCCTCAAGGCAAACTGGACCTAAAGATCTATTTGTGACTCAGGGAAGAGAGTAAGAACTTTAAAAGCAATCATTCCTCAGTAAAAGAGCTTTTTGTTAATTCAAAGGCATCAGAGGAATGAGGAATGGTGATCAGCTTTTATCTGCTGCTTCTAACAGGTGATACTTGAGGGGCTTGTAAGGACGCCCCAGTTTCTGGCAGTGTCTCCAGAGAGTTAAAAGCTCTTTATTGCAGTTGAGTGAGATTAGATTTATAGATTTGCCTTGAAAATATATCACTTGTCAGTAATGACTGACTGAAGTGTGATCTAATCCCTGGAAGTGTTCAGAGCCAGGTTGGAGGAGCAACCTGGTCTAGTGGAAGGTGTTCCTGCCCATGGCAGTGGATTGGAATTGAGAGATCTTTGGGGTCCCATCCAACCCAAACCATCCTGTGATTCCATGAATTCCTCTGAGTGCCCAGGCTCAGGTTGGAGTACAGAAGTGACAGACCCTTTGTCCACACTTTGCCAAGGTCTCAGACCTGTGGCGTCTCCATTAACAAACCCAGACTTCTTGCAGCTCTCCTGTAGCTCAGGCCCTGTACAGAGAGCTGTGGCTTCCACCTTTCCCACCTCCTGATCCCCCTTAGACAGGTGTCTGCTGCCACCCAGAGAAGGTGGATGGATAGGGCCACACTTCCCAAAGTGTCCAGAGGATCTGTAGGATCACACTTCCCAAGGTTTTCTCCTGGGATGAACAGGAGCTCTGTAGGGCCACACTTTTCAAAGTGCCCTCCCAGGATGTTCAGAAATACCCTGGTGTAGTTCAGGCAGTGAGTGCAGTGGGAATTAGACCCATTTAGGCTTTGGAAAATCCCACAGGTACCTAAATACCTCTCTAAACCCACTGCCTCCCTCCTTCTGCAAGTGTTTTCTCTAAACCCTCCTCTCTAAACACACCGTGGGCTCATTGCTTGGCAATGTCCTGGGCATTCCCACCGTGGGATTTGGCCTCCTCCAGTCTGTGGAAAACTAATCACTTCCATCTGGAGGTACAGACTCTTAAATTTAAACCTCCTGGCAAAAGATTTGCTTTTCTTACTTAATTTTCACAGAGCCCTTCAAAGAAATTCAAGATCCCAGAGACCAAGGTTGGAAAATAATCCTTTCCCAGCCAGGGCAGGATTTGCCAGGCTGCTGTAAAACAGGGAGCCAAAGGAAAGGGCTTTTATAGGGTGCAGCTGGGTGCTTGGTTTGTGCCAGCCACGCTCAGTGGAAGCAGCAGGACCCCTCTTGGCGAGCCCTCTTGCTGCTTTACTCCTTTGCTTTACACCATTTCAGTTTTGATGCCCCATTTAATTTCCGTTGCCTTTTTTTTTTTTTTAATTTAAAAAAACCCTCTTCATTTCAAAAAAAAAAAAGACAACAACAACAAAAAAAAGCTCTCTTCTCTTTTAATTTTATCTTCCTAAACCAAATTTTTCGTACGTTTTATTTTAGATTTTTTTGTTATCATTTTCCTTTTTTTTGTTTTTCTTTTATCTTTCCCATCTTTTGTTTTTTTTTTTCCCCTCCCGCCCTTCCTCTTCTTCCCCTTTCCCCCCTTCCCCCCTGAATTTTCCCCCCTCATAGAACCGTCTGCCCCCCCTCAAGATGTAAAATGTGTCAGCACACGATCCACCGCCATTCTGGTAAGTTGGCGGCCGCCTCCGGCCGAGAGCCAGAACGGCGTCCTGGCTGGATACAGCGTCTACTATCGAGCGCTGGACTCGGAGGACACGGAGCTTAAGGAGGTGAATGATATCCCCCCAACCACCAGTCAGATCCTTCTGGAGTCCCTGGAGAAGTGGACGGAATATCGCGTCACGGTGGTGGCTCACACGGAGGTGGGGCCGGGCCCGGAGAGCTCGCCGGTTATCGTCCGCACGGATGAAGATGGTAATTGAGCTGCTTCTGGTTTTCCCCCCCCACCCTGAGTTCCCCCAGCCCTGGGGAATTCGTGGCCCTGGAGTGGGGTGTTCCATTCTTGTGGCTGGTGTGGTGTAAAACCAAAGCTGGAAGAGGGGGTCACACCCAACCTCTGGGCTTGGCTGCCCGAGTCCTCTGAGCATTGGGGTCTGCGGGGTTGGCCTGCCCCTCTTTAGGATTTCTTGGGTTTCTGGAGGGCTTTTTTAACATCAGGCCCCTTGACTTCACCACTTTTGCTGAAAAGGTGCTCTTACCGAGCCAGGGTCAGCTGAGGCAGCAAGGCACTGAAATCAGAGGAGAACATTGCTGCCAGAAACTGGTTTCACAGAATCACTGAATATCCCGAGTTGGAATGAGCCCATAAGAATCATCCAAGTCCAACTGCTAGTCCTGTGCAGGACAACCCCAAGAATCCTACTCTGTGCCTGAGAGCACATGATTTAAAATATTAAGAGTTCTTCTCACACATTCCTTGTTACTGGCTCTGCTTTAAGTCAAAGCTTGGTTAGTAGTAGAAAGGAGTCTCTTAAAGTTTCCAAAAATCTTCAGTGACAACAATTCAAGTTCCAGTTCGGTACCCCCACACAGAGGCTTGAATTTCCCTGGTATTTCTACAGTAAAATAAAACCAGGAAAAAGCAGGAATTTGTGCATGAAAGGAGAGGAGCACTCTCACTCTGAGGGTAGAACCTCAAATAATAAAGGTCAAGTAAATAACATAAGGAAATCCCAAACTTCTCAGATGTTCTTCCTCTATCCCAAATAAAAAGAATTTAAAAAAAAAGCAACAGATTTGTCCCCAGTGTTGATTCTCTTTCCCTGGGCCTCTCCTCACATCTGGACCATGGAGTAACCCGCTCAAGGAAAGTGGAGTTTTCTTCAAGATGAAGCTCTTACGCCTTCCATTGTTGTTATTAGTTCCAAAAATTCAGCCCAAAATTCCATCCAAGGCATTTTGTATTTGCTGTCTTGAGATTCCACAGTGATTGTAATCCCCAACCCACTTGCCCTGCCTGAGAGACGAGGGAACTCCAAGGACAAGTGCCCCTCCTGATCTTCTCCACCCTGACCTCCCACAGGCAGGACCAGATATTTATTTCATTCAAAATTGGCTTTGCCCTCAGAATGGGATCTGGAACCATGTGGTTCTTTCCACCTCAGCAAAGTGGGCACAGAGGAGCCTGTGGAAGGATGGCTGGATGACAAGCTGGCCCTGTTCCCATCCAGATCTCCAGGCCATGCAGATGAGGTTCCCTAGAAATTCTTCCCTGTTTCACTGGGAGGCTGGTGATGGATGATGGGATACGTGGTTGGTTAGGTCTCCCCCTCCCAGTTGGATAGGTCTTCCCATCCCAGTTTGGCAGGTCTCCCCCCCGTTTTGGTGAGTCTCCCCCTCTCTCAGGGCTGTAGTTTCAGTGTGTGCACGTCCCGTAGGTGCAGCCACAGGCTCCGGCCAGAAATCCCCAAGTGACTCTTGCCCCTTCCTTCCCTTCCTCGCAGTGCCCAGTGCACCACCCCGGAAAGTGGAGGTGGAGGTGCTGAACTCAACTGCAATCCAAGTGTTCTGGCGCTCTCCAGTCCAGAACCGCCAGCACGGCCAGATCCGCGGGTACCAAGTGCACTATGTCCGGATGGAGAACGGAGAGGCCCGGGGGCTGCCCCAGATCAAGGACATCATGCTGGCTGATGCCCAGGTAAGGATTCACCTCCTTCAATCTCTTCTGGAAGCCTTGAGGGGGTGGGTGATCCGGGCACCTTGTCTCATCCCGTGGAACATAACGCTGGAGAAGGTGGATGAGAACCTGTGACCAGGTGTGTGTTGTCTCTCTGCTGTTCATTTGTGCTCTCAGACAATAGTTACTGTGGAAGAGTGTGAACTGCTGTCCCAGCACTGAATTAAATATCCATCTTCTCTCTGTCTGGGAATTCTTTTAATTCAGGCAAAGGCCACAGTGGAATCTACTAATTTCTCCCACTCTACTTCTTCCTTCATGCTGGCCTGGTAACTTCTGACCTTGTGTGGCTGCTTGCTCAGGGACTCCTTCCTCATGCTGTGTCTCTGTCTTTCCCTTCTTTCCCCTCTTGTATTCTCACGTGCCAAACCTCTCTTGTTCTCTGCCCAGTGGGAAACAGATGACACTGCTGAATATGTAAGTAAAAAAGTAAAAATCCTCCCATCCTGGTTTTGACCCTTCCCTTCTCCCTTCCTGTTGTGGTGTGATATTTTCCTTTTCCTTTTTTTTCTTTTTTTTTTTTTTTGCAGTGCCTGTGTGCCTGTTTTAGAGCCTGTTGTTGGTGTTCCCATGCACTGTCCCCTCCCTGTCACTTTGCTCTGTGACCCTCTGTGATGGCTGCAATCCCACAGGGTTTTCCCTTTGGCTCTGAAGGAAAGATGGATCTGCTGCTCCTCCATGAGGAAGCAGATGGGACCTTGAATTTGGGACTACCTGGAACGTACCAGAATCCTAAAATGTTTAGGTTGGAAGGGACCTTAAAGACCATCTCATTCCAACCCTTGCTGTGGGCAAGGACCTCCCCAAGGCCAGGTTGCTCAGCTATGCTGGTCTGCAAATGACTGGAAAAGATAGGCTGGGAAACACTGGGAATTCAGAATCCCTGAGTCCTGAGCTATCAGGGCATGAGCAAATGCTTTGTGCCCTGGAATGGCCAAGATTGTTAGAATCTCATTGATACAAAGCACTGAATCACCATTGATCCTTTTACCTTTGAAGTACCTTAAAATCAGACTGTCTGTCTGGCATTTGCTGTTTCTGGTAAAACGATGTTTTCCATGTTCTTACAGCTACAAAGTAGTAGGAGAAAGCATTTCCTCCCTGGAATGACAGTGTCCTAAGATAACACACAACTAACTGACTGTATTTGTGTCTCCTGGAGATGCCAAGTGCCCTGCAGAAGTGAGAGGCCTCTCTTTTATGATGAAGAAACTGAGTCTCATGAAAGGCAAAGCTCCTTGCCTAAAATCTTAATAAAACTCAGTGTGAAAGCAGGACAGGTTTCTTTACTTCCAGAAGACAGACCTGTGCCTGCAGCTTTCAAAGTCTGATCAAAATCCCACTGTTCTGAAGTTCTGCTCTTCTACTCTCTGCTCACCTTTGGGGAAAATAATTATTTTCAGGACCAACAAATTTTTCCCATGTGCTGCCCTGAGATTTAATACCGAAAGCACAAAGGAGTGGTGGGGGGTGAGGGAAGAGGAAAGCCATAAAAATGCATAATATTCCCATCTCCCTCCTTTCCAGGGCCTTGGGGAAAATCCTGCTGCATGTGCTGTCATCCTGTTTGATTTAGCACGAGTGTTCCTTTTCCAACAGAGCCCTTTGAAGGGCTGGATCCCTCCTGGGGAAGGGCTGTTCTTGAAGCCAGTGTTCCAACCAAAGCTCCTGGGAGCCAGGTGTGGGGAGGCTGATAGAGGATGGGAAGGAGAGGGTGGGATTTAGGAGGGAGCTTTAAGTGTGTGAGCTGAAAACCTTGTCTTGCACTTTGCGTTCAAGCAATCCCTTTAATATTGTGAAAGCATTAAAAATATCTCTGAGGAGAGAAGAGAGGGGGTAATGGTGAAAAAAATGTAATCTCCCTGAAACCCCTGAGCTCTCCTCTAAGACTGCACAGTGGAGAGGAAAGCTTTGAAGGGAGCGACTGCGTTTGGATGCTGAAGTGGATTGTATGGAGACAGGGAATGCAGGAGAGGTGGATCTGGAGGAGAAGGCCTTGAACAGGGCCCTGCAGACACAGGCTGTGCTCACAGAGGTGTGGGTGCCTCATCCTGTGGCTCATCCTCCTGCCAGTCCCCACAGCTCCAGTCGCCCCAGAATGTCTCGTGCTTTCGGACTCAGTGTTCCTGCATGCTGGAAAAGGGCTGATCCTCCTGCAGGGAGGAGAGATCTGCCCATGTCTGTGGCCCTGTATGCTGACACAATTTTCCTTTGGGATCTCACAAACAGGAAATGATCATTGCTGGGCTCCAGCCAGAGACTGCATATTCCATCACCGTCGCCGCCTACACCATGAAGGGAGATGGTGCTCGCAGCAAACCCAAGGTGGTCACCACCAAGGGTGCAGGTGAGAGCCTTTCCCTGCTCACTCCTTCCCTAAAGCCAAGAAGGTCTTCCTCCAGACTCACCTCCTTTCATCCCACTCCTTTCTTGAAGGACAGCCTTGCAACAAGTGCCATGCTGCCCCCAAGGCAAAATTATTTTCAGTAATGCAGAGACCCCTTCATTCCTCACATGCAGCCCTCACCAACTGTCACAGTTTTCTGCCCAGTGCTGCTGAAAGCGCAAGCACAGCCAGAAACACAACAGAGGATGAATTTACCACTTGTAATCTCTTGTGCTATAAATTCTAGTGCACCAGCAGTACAGAGACTCTGCCTGGTCTGGCACTGGGGAGCCTTGATGGTGGCTCACACAGGACAGGGGACAGGAGAGCAGAGCTCTGCTGTCCTGGTGACTTGCAAAGATCTGAAGAGCAGCAAGAGACAGTGGTGGCTTGTCCTCCTACTCTTCTTTTCCAGTATCATTCTGAACATACATCCCCTGTGTTCAGGGCTAGCAGAGGGAGAAGTACTGACAGTATTGACCTTTCCTGGCTCTCATTTCTGGGTCCTGGGCTCTGCCTGCATGTACCACCCTGGTTCATCCCTCCTTTGACCTTCCTGGCACAGGCCCTGCCAGTCTCAGGACAGGCACTGGTGCCAAGCCAGGATGGCAGGGCCTGAACAGAGGAATGACAAAGGGCAACAGTCTGCCTGTCCTGCAGGCAGAAAGAAGAGGAACACACATCACTTTGTTCTCTCAGCATCTGGAGATTCTACTCTCATGACCAGAATGCTGCTCTGCTGTGTGCAAGGGCTTTTTGCAGTGGAGGAAGACCTAGAGCTGACCCTCATCCAGCCCATCTCTTGTTGGACTGTGGTTACCTTCTCTCATCTCATTTTGTTTGTGCTCTTTCTTTTCTTCCTACTCTCAGGTGATGACTTTCTCTCCTTTTAATTTCTTTTGTCTGTAACTTCCCCACCCTGGCAATCTGTTTCCTCACTTCTGAGTTCTTCACCCTGCCTCTAGCAGCTGCATAAACTGACATCACCTTGTTTCTGGGAGAACACTGCTCTGCCTCTGCAGGGATCTGAGGCCTCTGCCAGAATTGCAGAATTAACCTGGAAACCTCTGTCCATGCCCCAGAAGCAGCTCAGACACTCAGCCAAGGGTGCAGGACAGAGAATTCAGGAATGGAGCTGCCACTGCCATCCCTGCCCTTCCTCACATCCCCATCTCACTTTATGTCCTTTTTCAGACAAGTGGCTGGGATTTCAGCCTTTCTCTCCCCTCCTGCCTCTCCTGCCCAGTTCAGAGGCTGGTTCACAGGAGAAGGGGCTTGCAGGCTCCTGCAGATGTTGCAGCTGGGTGTATTTGGTGTCAGCTCACCCCTTGTAGTGTCACCGCACTGCCAGAAGCTTTTTCCTTCACTCATCCTCTTCTCCTTCCCCTCTGGCTCTGCCCATATTTCTCCTCACTAGTTCTCTGGTTCTCCATTCTCCTTTCCTTCTTCCCAAGCCTCTCCAGTCTTTCCATTTTCCTCTCCCAGAGCCTTTTTCTCTGCCTCACTCCCTTGTCACTCTCTCTTGTCACCCTCTCTCATCTCTCCCCATTAGGATTTGCAGTGCAGGTGATCAGTCACAGAGGGATGTTTTCTCCAGAACAGCAGCTATTACCCAAAACTCAATTTCCCCCAACCTGAAATAGCTATTTTAAAAAAAAGAATGTTTCAAATGGCTCTGTAACATTCTTACCTTCTTTACAGTGTTGAGTCAATACACCTTCTGAGAGGACAGATTTCTTTCTTTATCATTCAGGGCTGGGAGCTGAATTTAAATACAGTAATACATCCAATTTTCTCCTTTACTGTCCAAACCAATTGCAAAATAAAACAATTCCCCCCCTGTGCTTCCTTCTCACCTTCCTCCCAAACAATATTTGTTGTGCAGATGTAATACTTTCAAGCTCAGCTGATTATAGTAACATCTGTGATAAAAACTGAAACATAAAGGTAATGACATTGTTTTTCTCTTTAATGTGTTCTCTAGGCATTCCCAAGGGAAGAGGCTGGCTCTCCCATCTCTGTCCTCAGCCACTCTTTGACACTTTGGAAGGAATAAAGCATTTGTTTCAGGGACAGCTTTTATCCCTGTGTTCAGGTGTCAGTGGAGGCAGCAGGCAGAGGGGGTTCCCAAGTTTTTTCCTGTCAGGATCCCTGACACAGGCAGAATCCTTCCCTGCTCCCTCTGTTAGCCACATTCCAGCCTTCCAACCTGTCCCTCAGTTGGACTTGTGCTGCAAGAGGAGGATGGGATCTCTCCCAGCTCCATGCTCCCTCCTCCTGCCCAGCCAGGAGAAATACCAAGGCGGAGAGAAGGAAATTAGATCTCTAATAGTGGAGCCGAGTGTCAATGACGCGTGAGCTGCTGGAATTAATGCTCTGCTTTCTCCAGCTTCGGGAACCTCTGGGCCTGCACGTGTCATTTAACTGTGGCTGTGGGCTTGCTTGGCAGTCAGGCAGTGGCAGGGCTCATTAAGCAGAGACATGGCACTGCTGAGCTCCCCCAAAGCCCCCCAAAAGCAGACAAACTCCCTGACAGGTTAAGGAGGAGCTCTCTGGCAACACACCAGCACTTGTTGGGCTTCTTCCTCCAGAGGAGAGAACCTGCATGGAGGGAGCAGCAGCTCTCCCTGCTCTCTGCCTTGCACAGATTTTGGGCTCTGTTTCCACTCGCTGTGCTTCCTTCTGGACCCAACTGGGCGATGAGCTGTCTGCCAGCCTCACTGAGCTGGCCCTGTGCCTGCTGCTCAGGACCTGGGGCTGCCCAGACTTCCGTCCCCATCCTTCATTACTTCACCCTCAGCTGCTCTGCACTTCCCAGCCTGAGCCAATCTGTTCCAGCCTGTTTCTGCATGAGTTAGGCTGTGTAATGGAGAGAGAGAGAGGACAGGAGTTTGGGGACTCCGTTTTGGTTCTTCCCTGCTCTGGGAAGCAGTTGGGACAGGAGACTGGGAGTCGGGACTCCAGTGTCTGTTCTTCCCAGCAGTGGGAGGGGATGTGGTCCAGGAGTACAGGAGGACCTGTGCACATCTTTTCATCCTGAGCACAGGGAAGAAAATAAATCCAGAAATGTGGCAGTACCTCACAGCTGACACATTGGCAGAGTTTCTCATTTCCTAAACTGGATAGGGACCATCCACCTGCCCAGGGTGACAGCAGCTTGTGTTCCAAGAGGATACACTAAGGAACGCAGAGCCCAGCTGGAATGTTGCCACTGAATTGAGGAACCTTTTGCTGCAGATGAAGAGTCCCTGCATCTCCTCTCCCCTTGTCCTACCTTTGGCTGAAGGTGTGTCTCTTCTCTCTCCTAGTCCCAGGAAAGCCCATCCTGTCCGTGCACCAGACAGAGGAGAACACCCTCCTGGTGAAATGGGAGCCTCCCTTGGATGCGGAGGGCCAGGTGTTGGGCTACCGGCTCCAGTTTGGCCGCAAGGATGTCGACCCTCTGGCTACCTTGGAATTCTCAGCCCTGGAGGATAAGTACACGGCTCCCAGCATCCACAAGGGCGCCACGTATGTGTTCAAGCTGGCCGTGAAAAGCCGGGCTGGCTTTGGGGAGGAAGCTGTGCAGGAACTCACCACCCCTGAAGACATTCCCAAGGGTTACCCCCAGATCCTCGAGGCGAGCAACGTCACTGCCATGTCGGTGCAGTTTGGCTGGCTGCCCCCCGTGCTGGCCGAGAGGAACGGAGCCATCGTCAAGTACACCGTGGCCTACCGGGAAGCCGGTTCTCCCGGCAACCTGCTGGAAAAAGACCTGCCCCCCTCCCCAGAGAACTCCTACACCCTCAACGGCCTCAAACCCAACACCGCCTATGATGTTAAAATCCGTGCTCACACCAGTAAAGGCCCCGGGCCCTACAGCCCGACCGTCCAGTATCGGACGTTCCAGCTGGATCAAGGTAGGACTTACCGGTTTCTCCTCCCTCTCTCCCCTTGTATCCGGGGCTGGTGCCGGGAGGCAAGAGAGCTGGAGAGGTCAGGCCAGGCTCAGCCAGGCTCGTGAGTAAATGCAAAGCACTCTGGTGTCACACTCAGTCCCTCCGCTCCTCTCTGCCTTGTGCCAGGTAAGTCCCTTTTACCACTTTCTTCTAAGTTAAGTCCGGACACCTTCTGTCACTGGCACCTGAAGGGGGGGCCACTCGCTACACAGGTGGGAAGAGCATTTTCTTCAGCTTTTGCAAACAGCCAAAATTAAAGAGAAAAATTTTTTAAAAAAACCTCATGCCGTGAGCTGGGATGGGTTTCCTCACCTGAGCATGCTCAGCCAGCCAGCACCTCGTTCCTGCAGCAGCCACCCAGGCCCAAAAGTGTGGGGGCAAAGCCACACGCCCTCCCTGGGGTTAGGCAAGGAGACAGGGAGCTCTGGGAGATGGACCTTGGCAAAACTCAAGCACAGTGTGGAGGAGGGAACAATCCCTGCCATTCCTGCAGCCGCAGCCAGAACCAGCCTGGCAGGGCCCTCTGCCAGAGCCTGACATTCTCTTCCTTCTCTTTCCTGCTCTTCCTTCCCTCTGCTGCCTTTTCTCTCCTTTCTCCCCTTCCTCCTCGCTTTTTTCTCCGCAGTTTTACCCAAAAACTTCAAGGTGAAGATGGTGACAAAGACATCTGTCCTTTTGAGCTGGGAGTTCCCTGAGAACTACAACTCTCCAACCCCCTACAAGGCAAGTGGAATGCAGGAGTCAGAGCTGTGTTTCTTCCCAGTTTCCTGGAAGTCTTGTCTGTTGGGTTGAATGAGGTTGTAAGAGGCAGGAAATCTGGATTCGGATTCAAGCAGGTGATGGTTAATCTCTACCTCAAGGAGGTGGGCTGAAAATCAGGGATGTTGGGCTGCATTCCCATCTCTTGTACTAAGTCCTTGCTTCCCCAGAGAAGTTACCATTCTTACAGGAAGAACTTCATGGAAAGGGTCGTCAGGGATTGGAAGGGGCTGCCCAGGGAGGTTTGGAGTCCCCAGCCCTGGAGGTGTCCAACAAATGACTGGCTGTGGCACTCAGTGGTCTGGGCTGGTTTACAAGGTGGTGGTTGGTCAGAGATTGGATTTAGTAATCTTGGAAGTTTTTTTCCAGCCTAAACCATTCTGTATTTCTGTGATAAATTTTCCGTTTCTGGATAAAAATTCCTTTTCCCTGAGGAGTCTCAAGGCTTCCCCCTGTATCTGTCTTGTGCGTGAGCACAAGGAATCAAGAGCTCCCCACTCACATACTTCTGTTCAATCTTTGCAGCAGCTCTTGCAGAGCTGAGTGCCCTCCCTGCAGACTGAAGGAATGGGGAGGAAGGAGTTTGGCTGTTTGAGCAGGATCAGCCTTGCTCATGGATCAACCTCTTCCCCTGCCACAGATCCAGTACAACGGGCTGCACGTCGACGTGGACGGACGCACCACCAAGAAACTCATCACCCACCTGAGGCCCCGCACCTTCTACAACTTTGTGCTGATGAACCAAGGCAACAGCATGGGGGGGCTGCAGCAGAACGTTGCTGCCTGGACTGCTGCTGACATGTTATCCAAGAAGCCAGAGGTGACCCACAAGCCTGATGCCGATGGCAACGTGGTGGTGATTCTCCCCGACGTGAAGAGCTCTGTGCCTGTCCAGTAGGTTCCTGTCAAACTGCAGCTGTGGGGTGCTCAGTTCATGTTTTGGGGGTCAGCTCTGGTGCTGAAGACCACAGAACAAACCCACAAAGGTGGTGCCGGAGGGGTGTCCCCTGGCTTTTCATCATTCCTAACTGTTGGAGGCACTTCCCAGAGAAGTGCTAACAGGGAAAGCCAAAGAAATGCAAAGGAAGTGCCTAAGGAGACATGTCATGGGGCTGCCACTGAATCCAGCTCGTTCCAGGAATAGCAACTGTGTTAAATTAAAAATAAGGGTCTTGCTGGGTTGAGCCACTGGGGCAGTTTGAGCAAACTCACATCAGTGTTTACACTCTCTTCTTCTGTGGCTTGTGGAAGGAGGTTAATTCCTTCTATTCCTTCTGATTATTCCCAACTCTTAGGGCTTTCTACATTGTGGTGGTGCCTCTGAGGAAGTCCCGGGGAGGACAGTTCCTCAACCCCTTGGGCAGCCCTGAGGAGATGGACCTGGAGGAGGTGAGTGTGGGTAAAACTGGAGCCAGGCATGGGGAGAGAGCAAACAGCTGTAATGGGTGGAATGGTGAGAGCTGGGAAAGGGGCTTTTGGGGTACCTGTGCTCCAGATTCTGAGTAGCTAAGAGAGGGATGGTTTGGCTCTCCTTGCTGCTCCCTTCATGAGCCTCAGAGTGTTCCTTTGCTTCCTGCAGCTGGTTCAGGACATTGCCAGGCTGCGGCGCCGGAGCCTGCGGCACTCCCGGCAGCTGGACTTCCCCAAGCCCTACATCGCTGCCCGATTCCGCTCCCTGCCTTCCCGCTTCATCCTGGGGGACATGAAACACTACGACAACTTTGAGAACAGAGCCCTGGAGCCAGGGCAGAAATATGTCATCTTCATCCTGGCAGTGCTGCAGGAGCCCGAGGCCGTAAGTGCTGCTCCCCTTCCCCTGCCCTCTCCAGATCCTTGTGCCCCTCATTCCCATTAGGGATCAGGGAGCTGCCAGCAGCCCTGTTGCCCTGCTGGCATTCTCCAGAACTTTCTCCCAGCGTATCCTTGAGGTTTTTTTTCTTTCCACTCCAGCTGTTGAGCTTTTGGATGTGGCTCTTGGAGCTGGTTGTGCTTGTGTCTGCACTCAGCAAACGTGACAAGCAGCTGGGATTTTCCCAGTCTTTGTGGGCAGGACTTGTACACTTGTGGCTCCAGATTTAAGTCCAGGATGGGAAGGAACACTGAACTATGCTCCAGGACTACACTTGGGTTCAGAGAGCCCTAGGTCAAACCCCTTTTTGAGGAGAAATTTCCTTTAAAAGCTGTCCTTTAATTCCTCAGAGCAGTGACCCTGCCCTGAGAGCACATCACACACCCTGAGTATTCCTAAATTCCCCACCAAGCACAGAGGGGAGCATTTTTTTTTATGGAAAGCTACATATGCTCTCTACCACTTCAACATCTCTGCTGTTTTCACTGGGGCTGTGTTTGGCTTTATGAAAACAACTGTTTTAATATTTACCTGCCTCTCCCTCACACACAATGGAAAGCAGCCTAATACTTTGTTGTTTTTAAATCCCCCTATGGAATTGTAGCAGGGAGCTATTGGAAATTAAGGGTTTTCAGAGGGTTTTTTTCCCAATAAATATTTAGTTGTGTACTTGATATTAAAGGATTAGGCTGACACGCTTCTGAATGGGTTTCTCAATCGGATTACTGCAGCTTGTGGTAATTTCTGATTTAGAACAAGGTGCTGCAGACTCGCTTACAGCAGCCTGGATCCACAGCAGCTCCCAAATATTGAGAATATTCCAGAGCTGATGGAGTTCAAGGGCCCAGGGCCCCTGTTCTTGTCCTGTCCCTGGCTTCTCTCCCAAACCAGCCATGCCAGTTCTCCTCTGTGCAGCTCAGTTTCTAGAGTTCCTGTGTAAGAGGGGAATGCATCCTCCCTGGAATGGGGAGTGCTCCTGAGAACAGGCAGTGCCCATTAGTCAGGACTCTGAAGGATTTTGAACATGCCTCTGATCCTCCTGAGGAGCCCAGCTCACTATAGAGGCAGCAGAGAAGACATCCTGCATTTTACTAATTTATATTTAATTGCAAGGGTTGGGTTTTTTTCTGTCACCAGACCAAGCATTAATTCTTGTTTTAATCCCTTCCCTCTTGTTCTATAATCCCATGTGACTGCCAAAATCCAGATGGTTACATGAGGCCCAAGGCAGGCTACAGCTTCACATGAGTGAGATCTTTCAGTGCTGAATCACCTGGAGCACTGGAGGAGGAAGATACCCATTATATGGATGCAGAGACAGAGAGATATTTTCTCCAGGTTGAAGAGGGCATTTCCCTGTTTGTGCTGCAGAGAACTCACATCCTCTCTTGCCCTTTCTCTTGTGGAATTCTAGTAGAATTCTTTTTTCAGTCCCCATGCCACCTCTGAGCTGTGCTCCCCCATCTCTCATGTCTTCCAGACCTTTGCTGCGAGCCCGTTCTCGGATCCCATCCAGCTGGACAACCCTGATCCACAGCCCATCATCGATGGGGAGGAGGGGCTCATCTGGGTCATCGGGCCTGTCCTGGCCGTGGTTTTCATCATCTGCATCGTCATCGCCATCCTGCTCTACAAAAAGTAAGAGCTGCTCACTTCCCAGATCCGAGATCCTTCTGAGTGTCCCCAGCTCTGGCCCCTAAAGGGGATTTATTCCCTGCTCCTGTCATGGTCAGCTGAGGGAAATCCTCCTGCTGGCACTGGAGAGAGGAGCCCTGAGGCACAGTGGAGTGGAAGGGTGTGGCTGGAGGGATTAGCAGTAGGTTTCAAGGACTTGCTGCTTCTGGCTGTCCCCTGTGGTACCCTCAGGAAAGCTGTGCTTGTCTCACAGACATGTGAGCAATGAGTGTGTCAGGACTCTTTCCTGCCTCCCCCAGAATTGCTGCTCACAGCCTCAGACTCTCCTTCCCATGGGTGTAGGCACAGTGAGGGGAATGCAGAGAAGGTGTCTGAGCTGTGCCTCAGCAGAGACTTCACATTCTCTCAAACTGATTTTTGGCTGGACTTGGAAGACAAGAGCAGAGTGCGAGTCTGCAAGAGAGAGGAGGGAACAACCCCTGGAAGTGTCTCCATTTTCCTTAGCTTTCTGAGCAGCTCATGGTGCATGGATGAGAACTGGGGGGTCCCTTGAGCACACACAGGCCACACTGTGCAGTGGAAAGGAAGCAAGAGCTGAGCAAAATAAATGATGGCAACAATGGCCAACACAGAGATTGTCCTTAGCTGGGACATCTCATACCTAGGGTGGAGGGAGCTCTCTTTGCTGGTCCCACATTCCACCTGTGTTGCCAAGGTCAGAACTGAGCAAATGCTTCCCCTTTCCTCTGCAAGTCCTTTCTAACCAGAACATTTATCTTGTCTTCTCTCCACTTACTGCTTTCCTGGACAGCAAGCCAGACAGGTAAGAGCACCAGATTTGCTGTTTATTCAGGTTCTTTCTTGCTCTGTGTTAAGCAGTATTTGCTGTCTGTGGTGATGGGGCTTTGTTGGTGCAGTTCCTACCCTTAGACCTGTTCTTACAGAAATCCTGTCAGACTAGCAAGGGACCATATTTGAATTGGGGCAGAAAAAGGAAAGCAAGCCCAGCTTTCTCCTGCTTGTCCCCTCCTAAATATAACACTCTTTCTCAGGCTGAGCAGCAGTGACACTAAATGGCTCATAAAGTGGTGGGTTAATGGAGCAGAGAAACACTCATTTGTGTGGCAGTCAGAGGTGAAAGTGGGTTTTCTCCATGTCTGGCTGCTCCACACAGGCTGTCCCTGAGCCACTGGCAAACTGGAAGCAGGATCTCACCAGCTGAGCTGTCCTCACCCCATTGCAGAAGCTGTTCTTTCCCCCTCAGCCAAGGGCTTCTAACAGAGGCTGTTTATGACTGCAGAAATGAGACTTATTTCCAGCCATTTCCGAGACTGGGAGAGTTTTCATTGGAAGTAACTGATGGGTTCAGTCCATGAACTGTTAACAGCAGTTTCAGAACTGCGGCAGAAATAAACTGTTCCCAAACTGCAAAGTGGTGTCATTCCAAAATGCTGCCCCATGCAGTGCTGGCAGGGCTCATGCCACTTCTTCTGGCTATTAATGACATCAAGAGACAGCTAAAAATGTCCTGAATAACCTCCTCTCTGCCTAAGTAATTGCCACTACTGCTGCAGGGATATTACTGGAGGCTTCTGTGCACCCCAAGCAGGAGAGGTGAGGAGCTCCACAGCCTTGCTGGAAGGGCTGGGACCACATTCCCAAGCCTTAAGGATGGGTCCACGTTCTCCTCACTGGAGAAGTTCTGTTCCCAGCAGCCTGTCACTGTTCCATTGCCAGAGGTTATCACGTCTTTAGATCAGCACTGGGCTTTGCTTCCAAATTCTTTTCAAGGAGAACGAGCCAGGTCAGCAAAGACTTTTCAACTGCCTCAGCTAACCTAACCCATTTGGAGTAAAATATATTAGGAAGCACTTCCATGTGCAGCTCAGCTGGCAGGTTGGAGCAGGCTTTGGGTTCTGGCAAGGAGGTGTGGTGGATCTCAGCAGGCACAGCTGTGCTGAGAGAGGATTTGTCTACACTGTTTGTTGAACCCAGATTTTTAGGGTTCTGCAGTTCAAAAAAGATTGAAAACTGCTGCTCTGACTTCTCTGTCAAGGCAGCTCTGAGGGCTCCTGAACAAGCCAACAGCAATGTCAGTGCTTTGTGTCCAAGGTCACAGCCAGGAGATTCTGTACTCTTCCAAATGATTCTGTTGGCTCTGGTTCTTTTGGGCTGGGAATGGCTTGGCCAGAACTGGAAGGTTTTTGCTTGCAGAGCTCAGGGGAGGCAATTCTGAGCAGGGAGGCTGAGGTATGAGTTCACAGCTGCCTGTCTGTGACACTGCTGTGAGAAGGGGAGATCTTCCAGACTTGCCTGAAAGCTGCTGAGGTGCTGCTGGGCCATTGTAAACCCCTCAAATACAGCACTGACCAACCTTCCAAACCTCCTGCCTTTTCTAAGGAGTTTTATGTCTTTACACCTTTGGCTGCACCTTTGATTTTCGGTGGGGGCTTTGCTCAGGTCTGAACAGAGGTACCTGAGAAGACAAGGGACCACAAGGCCCATAAGCTAAGCTACTTTGTCTTTCTGTTTTCTTCGTTTCTTTCTTGTTTTGTGTCAAAGCAAACGGAAAGATTCTGAGCCACGGACAAAATGCCTCCTGAACAACGCTGAAATCGCCCCCCACCACCCCAAGGACCCCGTGGAGATGAGACGCATCAACTTCCAGACTCCAGGTAACCTGCTGCTAACCAGCCTTTCCCACTGGGAAGGCAGGACTGGAGCACCTGCCCCTTCCTTAACCCCTGCCTGCCTGCCTGAAGGCTGCTGCAGCACGGCCTGGACACCCAGTGCTAACTTGGGGTGCAGCCAAGTTGCCCCGAGCCTTGTCTGTGCTCAAGGGGATTGCTGAAAGAAACCTTTGCTGGGAACCTCAAGGAGCCTTGCACGGGCTCTGCCCAATGCTGGCAAGGCAGGATGAAGGGTTTTCCTGGATTCCCAGCTCAACTGGGGCTTTCTGGGCTGAGCACACAGCTGCAGGAGCCCTGGCTGTGCCAAATGTGCCAGAGCACTGGTGCTGCCCCGTGCCCCGCACTGGGAGCTCCTGGAGCAGTGAGATGGAGCATGGCAGGCTACCCAGCACTCAGAGCTCCAGCCACATCTGGAACTGGTGCTTCCTGGTGCCAAAACATTCCTGCTGGGAGCCAGACCTGCCCATGGGCTGTGCTGGGAGAAAAGGCAGCTGCTTGCTTGATGATTCCATTTGTCATGGAATCTCAAAATGGTTTGGATTGGAGGGACCTTAAAGCTCATCCAGTTCCACACCCTGCCATGAGCAGGGACACCTTCCACTGCACCAGGTTGCTCCAAGCCCTGTCCAACCTGGCCTGGAATATTTCCAGGGATGTGGCAGCCACAGCTTCTCTGGGCAGCCTGTCACTGGGAACGGCCACGGAGCGAGTGGATAACGGCACTGAATTCCCAGGCAAAGAGGCTCCCTGCACCCTCCTTCCCACACACACGTGTCCCCATGTCCATGCATGTCTAAGCTGCCTGCATGGCACCTCTGCAAAGCCACCACTGACACGGCCCAGCGACGGCCCCACACAGATGGACACTTGGCCTGTCCACATCTCTGCCTCCGAGGCCCTGGTGCTTGAGGATTTGGAAGGGAATTTGTTGTGCTTTTTTGGGGGCTGGCTGTTTTCAGTTCGTTTGTATTTTTATTTTGCTGTTTTGTGCTCGTTAATGATGTTTCTGTAGCTCCTGTTTGCCCTTCCCATCCCAGTCCTGTCCTTAGCGTTGTCCGAGTTTCCTTAGGGTGACCCCCCCAGGGGGCAGGGATCTGTGGGGAAGCACAAAAGCAGGTCTGAGGTGAGGGGTTAATATCAAAATTAGGTAGGAATAACCCACTGGGATCAGCCTAAGTTTAGGAGTAATTCTCAGCTGAGAGATGGCATACAGGGACTGAGTGCAGAGCAGTTCAGTGGAGGTAGGTCCCTAAACCAACTCTTAGTTCTGCTCTTGGAGGGGAATCTGAAGGTGTTCGAGGTCTTCTGAGTGTCCCCAGCTGCAGCTCAGCAGCAGTTTGCTCTTGTCTGGGTGCAGTGCTGTCCTGGGTGCACACAGGAGCTCCCTTTGGGAATGTTCTGGGAGCTTCTGGGTGCTCCAGATAGAGCTGAGAGACCCAGGAGAAAGAGCTGCACTTCCCCAGCTGGAAAACTTGCTGAAGTAAAAATGAAAATAAAAGGTTTTGCTCTTCCAGCTTCATGTGAGTGCCAAGAAGCAGCTGGAAGTGCTGGTCCATGTTTCCCCGACTGGGAATTTCTCCCTGTCCCACAGGACAGCAGAGGCAGCTAAGTGTACTTCCATCAGGGAATGGAACTGATGGATGAGTCAGTGTTCTGTTGGCCCCACGGGTCTGGTCATGCTGTACCTCTGAATTCTGGGTCTGAGAAGCTTGTAAAAGGTAGCTGTGACACGTAAACCTGCCTTAGGGCTCTGCAGATCCCAAAAAACCCTGGCTGTCTCGGGTTTGGCTTTAGGAAGATGCTGCCACTTCCTTTCCAAGTTTATCTGGCCACAGACTTGAGCTGGCTGGTTCATTCTGCTCTACAATTTGTAAAGCAGTAAAAGCTTTTAAAGGATTTGGGAGACTTGATCACCTGCCTCCCACAGAATTTTACAAACAGTCAGGGGAAAATGGAAATGGATGGAAAAATCAGCTTGGAGTGCGTTGGTGGTGATGGAGAGATTGTGGTGCAGTTTGCAGGAGAAAACTCCACAGGTACTGCCTGAATTAAAGGTATTGAAATTCAAAATTTTGTGGTTCAGAAGGGGCCTCTAAGCTCTTCTCCAGCCAGGTGGCCCCAGGTAGATTCTCCATCATGTCCCCAGCAGCGAAACAAAGTGGGGATGTGGGAATGGGAATGTGCAGCTCAGAGGGGAAAGCATAGCACATCTTAGATATCCTGTCCTAGCCTAACCAGCACAGAAGATACCTTTCTTTTCCTCTTTAGATTTATGTTTGGTTTGGTTTTTTATTTTAATTAGCATGAAATTTTTACAAAAGTGTATCTTTTATTTATTTATTTTTTACTGTTTTCTGCAGATTCTGGTCTGAGCAGCCCTCTCAGTGACCCTGAGTTTGACTTGGAAAGTTAGTTCCTGTGTGTTTTTGTTCCTGTTGGTTTCATTTTTCCCCCCTCCCATTATTATTTTCTCTTCTGTCACTTTCCTTTCCGATTCTTGTTCCGTTCCTGTTATTATTATTTTGCTGAATTCTCCGTATTCCTGCGGTGTTTGCCCATCTCATCCCTTTTCTGTGCCATCTGTTTGTCTGAACTGCGCTTCCAGTTTTACAGTTTCCCAGAACAGGCCTTTGGCAGGACAAGGGGAGCAGCAGATCAGACCCCGTGGCAGCAGCGGGGTCTGTCCACCTTTCAGTGTCTCTCTGCTGTCCCAGGAGAAGGACTTGGCTCCCACAGCTGCCTTCCCCCCCTTGTGGAAGATGTTTCATTGCTGGAGCCCTGCTAAATGTCCCCTGTACTCATCCGTGGGCACACTGGTGTGAGCGTGGGGTGTGTGTGTGCTTTGCTGTCCACATGTGTAATGCAGGGAAAGAGAAATGGGAGCTGCAGCTGCTGATCCCTCCCTCTGGAAAGAGCCACACAGGCACCTCCTCATGTCAGATGAGGCAAAGGGCCTCAAAAAAAATTTCCCGTCTGTTCAAGTGTCTGTTCCTTGGCACCGAGTTCTTCCAGGAGCACAAAGAGCAGAGGCCACTCATGGGCCTCCACCCCCCTGGTTTCACATGGAGTGCCATCCAGCCACGGTGATTCTGTGGGATAACTGGGCTCTGGCCCGTGGAACAGATGTTAGGGTGACGTTCCTGGCGGGTTGGCTGGTGCACAGAGAATCAAGTCTTTTGTGATAAGATTAGAGAGATTCAAGTGATTGAAATGTTACATGAGACTGGCTCGGAGACACTTCATCCCATTAGGAGCCAAGATCCCAGGCTTGCTGGGTGGTTTGGGCTTGGATTTTTTGTTAGGTTTTTTTTTTATACTGGGTAGGGATGTAGATGTGAAGTTTCAGCTGAAAACTCGCAGATGCTGCTTGTGCTCAGAGATACGAGGGCTGTTTTTCTGAATAGTTTAATCCAAATATTGGTCTCTTTGATGTTGAATACTCCTGTCACTATTGTCCCACTCTGCTGCCACAACCCCTTTATTGTAACAGAGGGGTTGTGTGTATTTTCCTGGCCCCTGCTGCCAGGCTTGCTGAGTTCCCTGTGGTAGCCAAGAGGCCACTGAGCAGAGGAACCTGTGAGCCATTTCCCTTCATACCTTGAATTGAGTTACTGAATTAAAGAGCAGCTGCTCAGCTGACACAGCAACGTGGCTGGTGCCACTGGAAATGTTCCTGCCTCATTTAATACCAAACTCCTGGCTCTTAATGGAACCCACATGCACTTGGCATTTTGACTAGGAAAGTGTTTATTACTGCAGAGGTTTCTGGCCTTCTTTCATTCTAAAGAGCCCTAGAAATCAATCCCACAAGGAGATTTTGTCCTTAACAGCAGCAAAACAAGTTCCCATGTGCTCCCAGCCAGTGCCTGTGCACAGTGGGTTGGAGGGAAGTAGGATGTTCCCCAGCAAAGGGCAGAGCTGCTTTTCAGGAGCTGGTCACACTGATATTTTCCCTGGATCTTTTATGAGGGAAACTTGTGAAATTCCTTCAAGGGGAATGTGATTCCTCATTCCAGATTGGCACAGTGGGCCTTTCCCATGCAACCCTCTGGCTCAGAGGGAATAACACATGTTGCTTCATGATTTCTGAGCCAAGGAGAATCTGGGGGTTTTTTCTTGCTTATTATTACTAGGGTTTCTGGGTGTTTATTTTTTCCTTTTAATCTACATGTCCATCACTTGGGATTTCATGTACAGCACTGTGTTTCTCAGCACATAATCTCTGTGTTTTTGGAGTCAGGAGGTGGCAGCTGGACCAGGAGCTGCCAGGGGCAAGGAGTCAGTGACCCCCAGGGATCTGGAAACAGCTGATGGAGGTGGCAGGAGTTGCTCTGGGTAGGGTTTGGCTTCGCTGTAAGGCTCCAGCTCATGGTGTGTTCACTGCCCTCATCAACCCTCACTTGCAGAGGCAGAAGGACAGACCCTGAGGGAAGTGTTGGTGTTAGACTGGTTTGATCTCTGATCTGGAGCAGCTCAGCCAGGGTGGCCTTTCCATCCCACAGGGAGGACCAGCTCTTCCCAATGGCCCCAGTCTGCATCAGTGCTATGGTACTGGAGTGGACTGGACAGCAGCCACCCTCCAGCTGAAGAAACCCTTCTCCAGGTGCAGTGGGACAGGACAGCAAGAGATTAACTGGGAGCTTTTCCTCTGTGAGCCTGGAGAGACTTCCTGCCCTGATCCCCAGCACACTAGAATGGTTAGGGTTAGGGTTAGGGCTGCACTAACCACTGCAGCCTCCAGAGCATTTGTGGGTTATTTTTTGTGAGGTTTTTTGTCTATTTCTGCCCCACTTCTATTTTCAGCCAGTTTTCCCTGTGCTGAAAATAGATGTCCCATTAGCTCAGGAGAAAGCTGTCCAGATGTGGCAGACTCGTGTCCCCAGGCCTGGGGGAAGCAGCACCTCTCCCAAATCACTGTAAAACTGAGGATGTCATGCTTGCTTTGCCATCTCTGTGCTGAGTTTTCCGAGTTATCTGACCATGCTGCTGCCACCGCCGCTGCTTTGTCACCCACCAACACCCACGGGGCTCGAAATTCTCCCTGGCTTCCATCTCTTCTCCACTCCTGTCCTTCCCATCGGGGGCACTGCCCAGCGCTTCTCGGCATGCTGCTCTCCCATGCCATCCGGAGCAGGATTGGCTGGCAGACAGCATGGGAAGCCTTTGGAAAAAACATAATCCAATGCAGATGAGCAGAGCATGGAGAGCTTTTCCACCTGGATTTGTAGCGTAGCTGTTTGAGGTGGTAGGAAAGGAGGGTTCCCTGCTCTTCCCAGAGCTCCAGCTGCCCCTTTCAGAGCAGGATGTGCCTCAGGCTGACCAGTCCAACCCAGCAGAAGCCCCCAGTATGGCTTGGAGAGGATCCTTTGTGTTCCCTGGCAGCTCTGGCTGCCTCAATCCCAGCACATGCAAGTGTTGGGGAGGATTGCAGGGGCAGCAGGTGAAGCAGGTCAGGAGACATCAAATTATTCCAAACCCCCAACTGGGAAGGGGCCAGTGGGTCTCTCGCTTCTCCATCCCGAAAGGCAACGACATTCCCAGCAGAGCCTGGATGGGATTGGTACAGCCTGACCTGGTGGGAGGGAGGGCTGTGCTGGAGAAGGAGCATCATCCACTAGCCATGAGTGGGAAGAAGAGCCAGTGCTTGGTGTTCCCACACCTGGCTGCACTCTGGGAATGGTGGAGCTCAGACCAAGAACTTACAGAGCCGATGTGCAAAGGACAACTCATAGAATCCTTGGGGTTGGAAAAGACCTTAAAGATCATCAAGTCCAATTCCTGAAAAGCCCCCCCTGCTTTCCCCCATCTGCATATTCCCATCTCCTGCCCCACATCACCATGGTTGGCTGGATCTTGCCCCTTCCTTCCTTTTCTGTTGGAGTTGGTTCCTGATCCTGGCGGGTGCTGTGCCATTTGCTGCGTAGGATCCTCTGGCAGCGTTTGCTCATTCCAAGTCCACTATTGGAATCGCTAACACGCATCTGCTCTTTGGATTTTCCTTTTTGTTTTGCTCTGATTTACACATTGAAAATGGGGCCATCACGGGAACACTCTCATTTTACTGTTATTATTTTTATTTCCTTGATTTTTATTTTTTTTACTTCCAAGGACACAATTTCGAGCCCTGAAATCTTCTCTTCTAACCTCCCTACTTTCATTGCAGATCTTACATTGTAATTTATTTTCTTTTCTTGTTTCTTCTTTCTTATAAAATGTGCAGTGGTTGTGGATTTTAGTTATTATTAAATGAGATTCTTTTCCTGCTGTCTTGTCTTTTAGGTATGCTCAGCCACCCACCCATCCCTGTTTCCGAGCTGGCTGAACACACAGAGCATCTCAAAGCTAATGATAACCTGAAATTATCCCAAGAGTATGAGGTATGAGCAAGAGTGAGTGCTGTGCATGGGTTTGAAGCCAGGAATTAGGAAATTCAGGCAGGCCCTCATCCAAATAAACATCTTTGTTTTAAGGATCTAGTTAGTTGAAATTTAAAAGTTATTTATGCATTGGAAATTAATTACTTAGTGCTTTAGTGGATTCAATTCCACATCACAAAAAGAAAGAGGTTTGGTCCATGAGCTGCTCCTGTCTAGTGGGCAGGGGCTGACCTTCCTTGGAGAAGGGGGATGTATTTCTGGAAGGTGGGATGGAGGTTGACCTGAGTGTGCCTGTGTTTTGCTGCTGGACACAGAGAGGACTAAGCCAGGGAATGTGACACCCAATTTCAGACAGCTGAGGTTAAGTGAGATGAGCAGGGAGTTCTCCATGGCTGAGCTAAAGCTGGGAAAAACCACAGAGTGATTTGCACCTTCCTTGTACAGAGGCAGAGCTGTGGGGCTGTCAGGATGTGAGAGGCTTCCAGTGCAAAGGGAACATAGAATCATAAAATCCTGGACTGGTTTGGCTTGAAAGGGACCTTAAAACCCTTCCTGTTCCATCCCCTGCTGTGTGCAGGGACACCTCCCACTATCCCAGGTGGCTCCAACTGGCCTTGGACACTTCCAGGGATGGGGCAGCCACAGCTTCTCTGGGCACCCTGTGCCGGGGCTGCCCACCCTCACAGGGAACGATTTCTCTCAAATGTCTAATCTAAATCTACTCTTCTTCAGTTTAAAGCCATTTTCCATTGTCCTGTCACTCCATGCCCTTGTAAAAAGTCTCTCTCCAGTATTGGTTTTGTTGTTGAAAGACATAAAATGCCCCGATATTTTTAGCCTAATAACTAGTCTAGACTGCCTAGGTCTGTTTATAGGGGATATTTCCCAAACAAAGGGATGCTTTCTCCCTGCTCTGGAATTCCAGACATGGAAGCAGCCCCGTTCTCGCAGCTCCACACCCCCAGAGCAGGGGGTTACGTCTTGGAGGAGGCACATTTTGCTCTGCTGGGGTCTCTCCCCCAGTGCTAAACCACAGCAGCAGCCCGTTAATATGCTCCATCCAGATTCCAGAGGCTGATTTGCATAATGCCATATCCCAAGTGCCCTGGCTCCGTGCCAGCCCAGCCTCCTCCGGTGGGAGAGCCAGAGCTGAACAAACATCGCTAATGAAGTGAAGGCGAGGCGTGATTAGAGGGATGGAGAGCAAACAGACACATCACAATAGTATAAATACCCATTAGTTAGGAATTCTCTGCAGCCAGAGTGCACCGGGAGGGTTTGGAGGAGGTTTTTCGGATGGTTTTTTACCGGCGCTGCCACGTGGGAGCTCCAGGGTGGGCACAGGGAGGGCAGAGGATCAACCCCTGGCAGCTCAGAGGGCTCGATCTGGGAGCCTGTCCCTGAGGGGTGAGCAAACAGCAGGAAACAGCTCAGCACGCTCCTGCCAAGCCTCCAATTGAGGCAAACCCCAAGGGCTCTGCAAAATGATGAAGGAATTAAGCCCTTGTTTTATTTAATTCTCTGGCTGAGGATTTAGAGGTAAACGTAATTAACCTAATTTCCATATCTGGGACAGCTGGACTTCAGAGAGAGGAAAAAAAAAAACCCAGCCACCAAACCTGGCATAAATCACTAGGACGAGCAGAGGGGATTTTGCTCTGCAGGGCATTTTGTTGTTTATTCCTTCATCCTTTCTAGGAAAAATCCAGGTTGATTGAGTGTCTTAGGGCTGGAGTCCTTACCCTTGCTCTTTGCTGGGACATGCACTCCTTGCCCTGTGAGCAGGCAGCTGCCTCCTGCCAGGCTCCCATGGGGCTTTGAAATGGGAGACCTTTGCTGCTGAGTCCTGGTGGTCCCAAGTATTGCTGTCCCTCCTCCACACAGAGCAGCCTGGTCCCTTCCTGTTGCCCATGAATCGTTTTTAAACACAGAATCACAGGCTGGTTTAGGTTGAAGGGAACTTAAAGGCCATCTCATTCCAACCTCCTGCCATGGACAGGGACACCTCCCACTATCCCAGGTTGCTCCAACCTGGCCTTGGACACTTCCAGGGATGGGGCAGCCACAGCTTCTCTGGGAAACCAATTCCAGGGCCTCACTGTCCTCACAGGGAAGAATTTCTTCCCAGTGTCTAATCTAAATCTGTCCTCCTTCAGCTTAAGGTCATTCCCCCTCATCCTGTCTTTACAAACCTTTGGGAAAAGTCCCTCTCCAAACTTCTTGTAAGCCTCCTCTTTCCCCTGATGTTTCACATCCCATTTGCACACATTTGAGGGTCATAAACCTCATCCTGACTTAAATGTCTTCTTTCCCAGGTATTAACACTCACCCTCTTAACAGTGGTGCAGTTTCACCATGCACAGATTTGGGCTGTTGATCATTCCATAAATACATCCTGATGTGGTCATTCCTGTTCTCTCACAGTTCCCCACGTTTATCGGTGTTGGTAGCGCAGGGCTGTAACTCAGTGCAGCCTGGAGTTGCCCTGGTGCCTTTGCCACGGGGTTGCATCATGCCAGAGTTTGAATTACCTCAAATACACCTCTCTGGGTGATACATCTGGGTGAGCTGTGCCACCAGGGCTTCCCAAAGTTGTGGGAAGCAAACGGTGATCGCTGTGTCCCTCAGCGAGATCCTTCAGGCCACACTCTGTCCCACATTCAAGGCATTCAGAGCTTGATTTGCTGCTTTTCTCCTCCCTGACCCCTCCATTTTCTTTCCTGATTCCTCTAGTCCATTGACCCTGGCCAGCAGTTCACCTGGGAGCATTCCAACCTGGAAGTGAACAAGCCCAAGAACCGCTACGCGAACGTCATCGCCTACGACCACTCACGCGTCATCCTGCTGCCCATCGAAGGTACAGAGCATCCCTGCTCCCACCAGTTAGTGCTGGGGAGGAGTAGCTGCAGGGAAACACATCTCACATGCTTTTCTCTCCTCTCTATTTATATTCTTCTCTTAACATCTCCCTGGGAGTTTAGCAAGCAGGAGATACCTCTGTAAACCAGGCGTCTGTTAAATTCCGGTGACTGACATATTCCCTGGAGCTGCAATCCCTCATTTCAAGGGCTGCTTTATCAAGGAACTGTCTTCTTTTTGCTTGGAGATCCCTGTTTGATTCCTCTCTGACTAACAGGAAGAATTCAGACCACATAATGCTTTGGGGAGAGCAGGGATGGGGTGGTGAGTGGCAGGGAACATGGAGCTTGGCTGTACTGGGATGAATGAGAGGCAACGCAGGGCTAATTGTGCAAATGTGAGTGTCAGCAGCAGCAAAGACGTGGCTGATGAGTTGTACAGGCGTAAAGATCACTTGATATGCAGCTCCTGCTGCAGCCCTGGCCCCTAAAAGGCTTGGGGATAAGAAGGGGTTAGAAGGAGCCTGGTGGGTCATAAATTGTTTCCTGAGCTGCTTCTGTGAGCGTTGGTGCAGTGAGAAAATTTACATTAAATTTCACAACTCATGGCTCTTGACAGAGCTGCTCCAGTGCACACCAGGATAAGAGGGGCTTGAGATGGAGTTGAACAGGGCACCTGCTTGGATTGCTGCTGCTGGAGTTTGTGGGCTCAGGTTGTGGCTGTGCCACGGGGATAAAGCATTCAAGGCCAGTCTTGCGTTGCCGAGAGCTGATCATCGGAGCAGAGAGGACGTGGGATGTCCTGGCAACTGCCTGGTGAATGGAGAGGTTAATTCAGGAGCCTTTGTGAGCAGGGAATTGCTAAAATAATCTCCCTTTGCCACGGCAACCCCGAGGGATGTGGGGAAGGGGAAGAGCTGGTCCCAAGGCAGCAGCAGAGCGTGGTGACTTGCCAGAAAACTGCACGAATCTGGATCGGTCTGGTCTGCTATTAGAGGGCTTTAGATGTTTCTCCTTGTGAAGCTGACTGTGTTCTGGCTTGGTTTAATTCTGAGATTAATATTGTATGAGCCAAGGAAAGCAGAGGCTTTAAAAAGTTGCCTTGTCATTCAAGGAAAAGGAGAAGAGCACAAGTGTTGGAGTGAAGGGCACTTGAGCTGGTCTTGGATCGTGGTTCTGGATTCAGCAGTTCCCAGCTCTGCCCAGGGGCTCCATGAGGGACTGACGGTGCAAATATGATGGGCCAAGGTTGAATTTTCAAGCATCTGAGAGGTTGTGACAAGCCTTGGCTGGTGTGCTCCTTCCTACAGGGCTTTATTTTATGCTCAGTGCTGGAAGATGAAAGGAGCTGGGGGAATCAGTTGTGGCTTTCTCTTTGTTTTAAATCTGGATTTGTCAAGACTGCAGACTGTCACCGGCTGCTCGGGCAAGAAGTAGTGGCTTTAATTCCGTGACTTCTCTGAAACTGGGCCTGTCACACGGGAAACATTGCAGGAGCTCATGGGCCACTGTTTTAAATCACAGAGTGGACCCAAGGGGGCTAGAGAGGAGATTAATTCCGGAAGCTCAGCCTTGATCATGTTTCTGTTGTTACTGCACAGCCACCTGCCTTCTCTTATGAAATTTCAGACTGGGAGGGAATGGGGCAGGGAACCCTCCAGAAATTTAATCAAAAGCCATTTCTGCCAGCAGCTGAAACACTGAGTGTCCTTGAGGGCTGGGATTGCACCTCGCCAACAGCACCAGTGCCTTTTGCTGCAGCCCAATTGTATGTTGGTACTGCTCCCCACCCTTGGCTCCCCTCAAGACAGGAGGGAAGGGCTCTGTACCCAGTTAATCATGGGTTAGCAGATCCTGCCAGCCTTGCCAGCCGCTCGGCTGGAATTAGAATTAGGAATGGGCCAAATCCCCCACCAGCACTCTGGAGCTGAACCTGAGCAGCACTGTGTGCCAGGGTCCATTTTAACTTCAGAGCAGCTTTCTGCTGCCATGTCCCAATCACCCTCTTCACTCTGGCACTGCCTCCTGCTCATCCCAAACCCTCAAGCAAGGACCCAGGCGAGCAGCTGGAGCTCAATAGCCTGTAACTCATGTGAAAAGAAAAAAAAAACCCACTCCTAAAAACGACAGCGGGCGATTTACAGCCAGTCAAAGCCTGTAATTTCAAAGTCTTTGCTGGCTGAATCAAGCCTGGTTTTATTCCTTCCTCTGTCCAGCTGTAGCTCACTGCCTAGGATGAGGCTATGGACCACACAATCATTGACCAGGTGCATTTTGTGCCTGTACTTGGGGAGTGCTGGGACAAGGACTTGGGTTTGTCCTACTGGAGGTTGGTGCAGCAAGAGCTTTGGGCTAGGACCAGTAAAAATACATTATTTCAAGGCTTAATATTCGGTTCCTTAGTATCTTTTGCAAGAGGGTTACTTGTCTCCCTGCAATGCTGTGATTCTGACCCCTCCAAGCCATGGTGTTCCTGCAGAGGAATTCTCTCTAACAACATCTCAGGCTTCCAGCTGTGTAAAGGCCTGTGCAATTCCCTGATTTTGGGTGATTTCACACAGGAATTGTAGGCAGTGATTACATCAATGCCAACTACATCGATGGCTACAGGAAGCAGAATGCCTACATTGCCACTCAGGGGCCTCTGCCAGAGACCTTTGGAGACTTCTGGAGGATGGTGTGGGAGCAGCGTTCAGCTACTATTGTTATGATGACTAAGCTGGAGGAGAAATCACGGGTAAGATGCATGAGAGGGATGACTGGTTAGTCATAATCCCGGGGAATTGGAGGGGAGAGTTGGGGAACAGCGAATCCCTTTGATGTGGAGCCAGTGGGGGATTTCTGCCTGCTTTGCCAGCACCCTGAAAGTTCAGTGATTCATTGCTTTGGAAAAACAAGCCATTCACCCTGGAAAGCTGCGGGCTCCTTCGCATCTCCAGGAGAGGATCCCATTGCATGCTCCATAGGTCTGTTTCAGAGTTAATCATGTGGCAAGTTTCACATTCAGTTCTTTTGTTTAACAAGCCCCAGTACATTCCCTCTAATCTTCAGGATCATTCCAGTCTGTTGTCTATGGAATTGATGTGGCATCAAAGCCTGTGCTGAGTCAGTTGGAACTTTTCCAGCCAGGTTTGTCCCTGTCCTGATGCTCTGGAAAGACATTTCTTGCACCTCCTCTTGCCTTTGCCACTTGGGACTGCCAGTTTGGGAAGGAGCTTCCCCAGCAGCCAAGGGTTTGTCCCAGCACTGAGCATCCCTCCTGTATTCCAGATAAAGTGTGACCAGTACTGGCCGGGCCGAGGCACGGACACCTATGGAATGATTCAAGTGACTTTACTGGACACCATTGAACTGGCCACGTTCTGCGTCCGAACCTTCTCCCTTCACAAGGTGAGCTTGCTCCTGGCTCCTGTTTTTCCCTGGAGATGGGCTGTGGCACCCTCTCCACACACAGCACAGGCAGGTTTGGGGGTGCTGGTTCCCCCTATGACTCCTGGGGCTCCTCTGTCCCTGCAGAACGGTTCCAGTGAGAAGAGGGAAGTCCGGCAGTTCCAGTTCACAGCGTGGCCTGACCACGGCGTTCCCGAATATCCCACCCCGTTCCTGGCCTTCCTGAGACGGGTGAAAACCTGTAACCCCCCAGATGCTGGTCCCATCGTGGTGCACTGCAGGTACCAGTTCCCTTCACCTGGCTTTTGCATGGGGCCACCTTGAAAGGAAGGCAGAAGTTCAGGAAGGTGTGGATTTGTACCTGGGAGACACAGGTAGCTCCCTGTAAGGGGGATTCCCAGGCAGCTTCTGAGGAGAGTACTTGGGGGTTCCACTGAGCACAGCATTTCCTGAGATGATGAGGGGGTGTAGTTACACCAAACCACTTGGATCAGATGTTCCAAGCCAGGTTGGACAGGTCTTGGAGCAACCTGGTCTAGTGGAAGGTGTCCCTGCCCATGGCAGGGGGTGGAATGAGATGAGCCTTAAGATCCCTTCCAACCCAATCTATTTTGAGGTTTGAGGATCTTGCTAAGTAATAGGAAGTTCCCAGTGCTGTGCTGGTGTCTGGCTATGTGTGACGGGGTTGTTTGTGATCACAGTGGAAAAGGAGGAGAATCAGATGTGACTTTGGAAGCTGGGAGAGGTTTCTGGGAGGCAGAGCTGCCTCAGGTGTCCAAGGCAGAGCTGACAGTGACTGACAGGGGGCTCTGAGTGCTGCAGCCATTCTGATAATGCCAGGCTGAAGGCAGGTAGAATTCCCTAATTCAATTTACAGCCCAACAAGGAACACTTGAAGCCTCAATGCAGATAAATCCCTGTGTTCCTCAGGAGGGTGTGGAGGAGCCTGCGGGTTCCTCGGCACTGAGGGAAGCTCTGAATTGTTCAGGCTCCTGGGGAAGCTAATCCTGCCTCTGCTAGATGCCATTCAAATAGTCTTTGTGAGTGGGCAACTTATCACTACCCTTGCAGATGGCAATTGTTGTGCACCTCAGAAAATGAATAAAGAGGAGCTGTCAGCTTGCAACCAGCTCCCAGTTCAGCTGCTAAATTCTTGCCAAAGCTCCAGTCACCTGCTTGGTTCAGGTGTTAGGCAGTCTAATTAACAGAGATCAAGGGGGCTCCAGGAGAAAAGGTACAGCACTGGAAAAAGGAAACCCTTTATTAGCAGAGGCACAGGCACAGAGCACGGGGCCCTGCTGAGGCACAAATGCCACTACACACAGGTCTGATGTTACCTGGGTGCACAAAAACATTTAGGAAGAGAGGTGAGGCATGTTACTCATTACAACATCAGTGGTTGCTCAGCTGCTGAAAGATCTGAGTGATTAAACAGCCTTTTAGGTGGTGCCAGCCTTTTGTTCAAGCCTGGAGCCCCAAGTGGAGCTGTTACAGCTACGTCTGCCCAGGGTATCACATGTGAGGAGACAGGGGCAGAGCAGCATGGAGGGACAACAGGCACCTCACCAGAGGCAGCTTATCCTCTTCCAGCTTGTCCTTGGGTGACATAAAAGCTTGATTTAGCAAGTTTTAGCTGAACTGAGCTGCTCAAAACAAACCACTGCATGTCCCTGAGAGCTGCTGTGTTGGGCAGAGGAGCTTCTCTGTCCACTGGTCTGACCCACAGTTTGTCCCTGGCCTAGATGGTGTTCAGATAATTGGCTTTTGGGGTTCCAGTGTAGGCTTTACTGGCCCCAGTGCAGCACTGTGCCCACACACCAGTGTGACTTGGAGCAGCAGTGACTTTGGGGTCAGCACTGTCCTTCACTGGTGTTCTGCACATCTCCAAACCTTCCAACACAGTGTTTCTAATCTATATACCAAGAGCAGCACGCTGAGGTGGGTGGGCAGTAACACTCACAGCACCAGTTCCATTCACCAACTTCCTTTAATTTAACAAAAATCACAATATGGCTGAACCCACACCCATCTCTTGAGTTGAAAGGGATCCACAAGGATCATTGAGTCCAGCTCCTGGCCCTGCACAGGAAAACCCCCAAATCCCACCATCCTTAGCTGGTTTGCCAGGATTTCCTTTGCCTCAACCCAGCTATTGCCAAAACCGTGGGTCCTTCCAAATCACCAAGTGTGTTTGTTGGTTCCCCTCTGCCTCGTGCATGTTTGCACCCAGCGTTTGTGGCAGTGGGAAGATCCTCACTCAGGGCTGACCTTCTGGAATAGCTTTGAGCTGCAGGATAACCCATCTCCCCGTTCTTTCCCTTCCCCTCCCAGCGCGGGCGTTGGTCGGACCGGCTGCTTCATCGTGATCGACGCCATGCTGGAGAGGATCAAACATGAGAAGACAGTGGACATTTATGGGCACGTCACCCTCATGAGGTCCCAGCGCAACTACATGGTGCAGACAGAGGACCAGTACAGCTTCATCCACGATGCCTTGCTCGAGGCCGTCGCCTGCGGCAACACCGAGGTCCCAGCTCGGAATCTCTACAGCTACATCCAGAAACTGGCCCAGATCGAAGCCAGAGAGCACGTGACGGGCATGGAGCTGGAGTTCAAGGTAATGGATGCTGGGTGGAGGGCAGCAGTCACGGGGGAGGGCTCGGTATTCCTCACTGGAGTGTTGTTCTGGCACTCAGAGCAGGCACAGAGCCATTAGGAGGTTGATGGGAACTTTCTGGCTCCGTGCTGGAGGTAATTACTTTTCTGAGTTAAGCTGCTGCCGTTCCCAGGGGAGTCCTGCCTGTGCTGCAGGGGGTGCCTCTGGTCATTTCAAATTGAGATTGAATGTGCTCCCTCTTAAATTGCGTTTTTTAACCTCTTCTTTTTATTACTCTGAAAATTTTGCTTGGGGCAAAGAGCTCAGACTCTGTTCCCAACCTTTAAAAAAAAAGACAACGAGAGGGCAAAGCAAGGTGGTAGAACATGGAGGGGGGGCTCCAGGGATCAGGAGACCTCAGAGGCTGAGAGGGTGGTTGTGCTCTGCTCTGCCCTCAGCGTTTGGCCAACTCCAAAGCCCACACCTCCCGCTTCATCAGCGCCAACCTCCCCTGCAACAAGTTCAAGAACCGCCTTGTCAACATCATGCCCTACGAGACCACCCGGGTGTGCCTGCAGCCCATCCGGGGCGTGGAGGGCTCCGACTACATCAATGCCAGTTTCATCGATGGCTACAGGTACCAGCACCTCCTGCCCCGGCCTTCCCTGGCTGGCTGAGCCTTGGGGAGCACAGGGACCAAGGGCTGGACTAGGCTTTAGCACTTGGGCTGTGCTGTGTCATCACAGCAGTGCAGTGCCACGGGTAAATTCACACACACACACACACACACACACACACAGATCCAGCTTTGCTGATAAGATTTTTTTTTCCTTGTGGTCATAAATTACTGCTTCCCTAAAGCAACCCAGCCTTTTACACCTGCAGGTCCTAAACACAGAGTGACAGTGAGGGGTGGATTTTGCCATTGGGAGGTTTCTAAATATAGTTCTTTTATTAAATTTGGGATTTGGGGCCGTTGCAATCCTGGCAGCTCCCTGCAGCCCTGGGAGCTGCAGCCCTCCACGGATGGGTTTGGAGCCCATACTGAAGGAAGAAAGCAACCCCATGTGCAGGCTCCCTCATGTCCAGGTGCACCACCACTGCTGGCCCAGGCTGGGGCACAGGGGTTAGGGCAGGTGATTGGATTCTTGGTGCTACTAAGGCCCAGAAAATGTGGATTCTAGTTCGTAGAATCCATCACAGACTATTTTGGTTTGGAAAGGACTTTAGAGCACAGCCAGTTCCACTCCCTGACATGGGCAGGGACACCATCCACTTGGCCAGGTTGCTCCAAGCCCCTCCAAGCTGGCCTTGAACACTTACAGGGATGGAGAGTCCACAATCTCTCCAGTTTCAGGAGTGGAATCTCCCCATTTCCTGGTTCCAGTTCCTCCACAACCTCTCTAATCCCCAGTTCCAGGAATCCAGAATGTTACATCTTCAACATCATGGTAGAATGAGTTCAATTTACCCCTTGGAACTGATATTTAGGGAAAGCTTCACCACTGACTCTTTTTCTTTGGCCATTAGCACCAAAGACACCCCCACCCCTTCGACCTTGTGCCGTTCTACTTCTTCCCCAGTGATCCATTTGCTCTCCTACTCTCTAGCCTTTCCATGCTTTTCCCAAGCAGTTCTCCCATCCCTTGACCCTCTCCTTGCTTTGGGCTCTCCCCCAGGCAGCAGAAGGCCTACATTGCCACACAGGGGCCTCTGGCAGAGACCACCGAGGATTTCTGGCGGATGCTGTGGGAGAACAACTCCACCATCGTCGTGATGCTGACGAAGCTTCGCGAGATGGGGCGGGTGAGTTGGGCTGGGAGGGAATCCTGCAGTGGGGAATCCTGCAGGACAAGGACTAACAAGGACCTGTCTTTGCCCTGGGCAGGAAAAGTGCCATCAGTACTGGCCCGCAGAGCGCTCGGCGCGGTACCAGTACTTTGTCGTGGATCCCATGGCAGAGTACAACATGCCCCAGTACATCCTGAGGGAATTCAAGGTCACGGATGCCAGGGTAAGTGCTGGCACGGGCTGGGATGGAGCTGTTTGAAGCCATGCAGAGGGGAAGGGGGCTGGCAGAAAACGCAGGGTTTAGTGGGTTTGGCTGCTGAAAGAAAGGCTGAGGTGTCAAGAGTTTCTCGGGGAAAGTCTGGGATTATCAGTGGAGGTGAGCTCATAGAATATTCTGGTTGGAAGGGACCCACAGGGATCATTGAGTCCAGCTCCTGGCCCTGCACAGGACGAGGTGAGGGTTGGGCTCTGCTCCCAAGGAACAAGCAACAAGACATGGAAACGGCCTCAAGCTCTGCCAGGGGATGTTCAGGTTGGACATCAGGAGGAATTTCTTCATGTAAAGGGTTGTCAGGCACTGGAAGGGACTGGCCAGGGAAGTTTGGAGTCCCCAACACTGGAGGTGTCCAAGGAATGACTGGATGTGGCACTCAGTGCTCTGGGCTGGGGGACAAGGTGAGGATGGGGCACAGTTTGATGATCTTGGAAATCTTTTCCAACTTCAGTGATTCTGTGACAACCCCAAGTATCCCACCTTGTGCCCAGGAGTTCAGTTGTGCTGAGGAACAGAACACACACACACGCAGATTGTACTGGAATATTTGTTCTTACAAATGGGAAGTGGTTTCTGACCTCTCACAGTCGTGAGTCACTTTGTTAGAGATGGCCCCAGCTTTTGGGTTTACTTGCAGTTCATTTGAAATGAAAGCAGAAAATATTTCCCCCCAAGGCAAGTAAAAATCTTGTAAAGACTTCTCTGCACCCTCCAGAAAATGTGCACTTCCCTGGCTGGAAGAGGAGCCACTGTCACTCATGTTCAAAGGGACACATTCACTCCAATAATCTTCGATTCGATGTCAGATTTCTCAGCCAAAGCAACATTTCAATACCTTCTCAAATTTGTTTAGCAAATGTAACCCTCCCTTCTCACAGCAGAGCCTCCTGTTTTTGAGGCTGTCAGAGTATTCCAGAACCTGATAATTCAATTTGCAAGGTTGAGAAGGAGGATGCCTCATCAGTCCTCGTAGAACAAGATTTATCTTCCTGTCAGCTGTAATTCTGACACTGTGGCAACTCTTTGTGAAGATTGATAGAGAGGCCATCACCTCACCTTGAATGTTCCCTTGCTGAAGACTCCATCTGTGCTGTCTGCAGTGGTCAGAGCTTTCAGCACCTGCCAGGATATGGATCTGTGCTGACAGGCCGACTCTGGGAATGTCAACTGCAACATAAGCAGCTTCATCACGATGGATCTGGATAATAAATACGTGTGCACTTGACTAGAACACAGAGTTGGCTCAACTTTTTGTGCCCTTTAACAAACTAGCAACAAAATGGAATCGTTGGGGTTTTTTTCCCTTTTCTATTTGTTCTTATAACTCCAGGATTTTTTAACTGTTCCTGTTTTCTCTCCCCCAGGACGGTCAGTCACGGACTGTTCGTCAGTTCCAGTTCACTGACTGGCCAGAACAGGGTGTGCCAAAATCAGGAGAAGGTTTTATTGACTTCATTGGACAGGTACACAAGACCAAGGAGCAGTTTGGCCAGGATGGCCCCATCTCTGTCCACTGCAGGTAGGCAGGTGCAAATGGGAACATCTCATTAATTTAGGGGTGAAAAGGAATTAAAATCCGGATATCTGCCTCCTTTCCCACCTCATCTCTGCAGGCAGATTTCTTGGGGTTGTCAGTGCCAAGCACTTGATCCTGCCACCCAAACCCACTCCCTTTCAGTGCCCACTAAGGCCTTTGACCCTTTGTATTTAAAAGAGAGGCATAAAATGCTGATACCCTGAAGGAGCTGGGAACCACAATGTTAGGTATGTAATGTATGTAATACATGTAACATTTGATCTGAAAAATTAGGAGTATTTTTTTTACCAGTTTCAGCCCAGTTCTGCACCACTAATGTTTGCTGATAGCAAGAACTGTACCACCCTACCCCTGTGCAGGAGAGGATGATCCATTATTCAAATGATTTCATTTTAAAAGCCCAATATTACATATTACAAATATTTTTCACACTGAATGCTGTTTACCACTACCCCAAGCTTTTAATTTATTTTTTTTAATTTCACTTTCCCAAACATTTTTTGGGTCACGCTTTGACTACTGCTGGTTTTTTATCCTGGAGGACTGACCTCTGCACTTCCAACGGGTTCACAAGACACATCTCAGCCTTACCCCAATCCAAGCATTTACAGGAACACTGGGACATCATAACACACAATTCCCTGGTGTTTTTTCTCCCCTTGCTGCAGTGCTGGCGTGGGCAGGACCGGGGTGTTCATCACACTGAGCATCGTCCTGGAGCGGATGCGTTACGAGGGGGTTGTAGATATTTTCCAGACAGTCAAGATGCTGCGAACACAACGACCTGCAATGGTGCAAACAGAGGTGAGCTGGGCAGGGGAGGGACCCTGGGCTGCTTCCTGCCTTTGGAAGCGTGGAATGGGTTGGGTTGGGAGGGATTTAAAGCCCATCTCGTTCCACCCCATGGGCAGGGACACCTTCCACTAGACCAGGCTGACCTTTCCAGCCATCACCAAAACCCTCACCTGAGGTGACTCAGCAAGGCCAGGCTGCACTGCTGATTTTACATAAGTAATGCAAAATAAAGAAATAAAAATTAGTTACAAAGATTTCATCCCAATCTGGAAGCCTCTTATCATCCCCACCTGCCTGTAACCACAGCTCCACACTGTGGAGCCCACCAGGTGAGAGGGGAGGCACAGACAGAAAGGGAGGGGCTGGGCTTGGCTTTCCTCTCCTGGGAGTTCTCAGCTCTTTGAGGATCAGAGAGGTTTCTGCTCGGCTTTGTGCTGCCTGGAAAGCAGGACAGGGATTCTGAGGAGCCATTCCCCACCTCTGAAGCTGCTTCTCTTTGCTCTTGGCAGGATGAATACCAGTTCTGTTACCAGGCAGCTCTGGAGTATCTGGGAAGTTTTGATCACTATGCAACATAAAAAGCCATCGTTGTGCAGACTCTACCAACCACTTCAGTCCTGGAAGGCCTCTTCTGACCCAGGAGGAGAGCTTGAACTTACAAAACTGACTCAGAAGAAGTACCTTTTCATCTGGACAATGCATCGGGGAGCAGGGGGGAGGATTGGAAGGAACATCCCTTCGGGAACTCCATGGTGTAACCTGGCCCGCCAAGAGGCACTCGGGACGTTGCTGAGGGGCTGCTTGAAGTGGTGAACTGCTCTTGTTACCTCAAGTGGTGTTGGCTGTGGAGGACGGATGGACATGGTGGAACAGATCCAAAAGCTAAAACACACCTTGGGAAACGTTTCTGCTGGAGAAGGGAAGGAAAAAAAAAACAAAACAAAACAAAACGACTTTGGTTACATCATTAGAGTTCAGTTTCTTTACTAATCTAGTTGGCAGTCTTTAAAGGAAGTCACTTGCAGAATTGAAGGTGTTCTGTGAAAGAAAAGGAACGAAAATCTCAACACTTTGGCAAACTTAGGGTCAGGAGTTCTTCTAGCTGGAGTCTTAATAACCTCAGTATCAGCATTGGGAGGATTCTGGGCTTGCAGGCACCTTGCAAACAGCATTCACAGAATGCCCCTGCCAGAGGTTTTATAGCTCACATTTTGAATACTTGGAACATTCCTCATTTCTTCTAATTCCAAAATTTATTTTTTAGGGTATTTAAAATGCTAGAGAAGAGAGAGAAAGAGATACAAACCCCAGAGCTGGCTGTGTGGGGTGGCCCCCTCCCTTTGGGCAGTGCTGGGACCTGGGCTGGGGTCACTGACTGCTGGGTCTGGTCCCCTTCCCAGCACATCTGGCTTTCCTTGGAGCAGGGTGGGACACCCCAGGAAGAAAGGCAGCCCCTTCCCCAGGCTCTTTGCACATTCACACCCCCCCTACTCCTGCTGTGAGCAGCTGTGCCCCCCCCAGTTCCTGCTGGGAGCATCTCCCTGCCAGGAGCCTCAGAAACACCCTTAAGAAATGAATTTCCAATATCCAAGTGGTTCTTGCTGCCACCCCCTCACTCTGGGAGCCATGTGGAGCTACTCTCAGGACTCTCCAGTACCACCTCCCACCTTGGCACAGCTCCCACCATGCTCCCAGTACCACCCTGGCCCCTGGGCACAGCTCCCAACATGCCCCAGCTGTAAAAGAACTGGGAAAGATCCAGGAAGGTGCATCCAATGGCAAATACTGTGAGTGGCTTTCTTTAAAGTATCGATGTAACTGTAACAAGTGACATTACCTTTTTTTTTTAAATAGTGTATTTTTCCTTTTTTTTTTAAAAAAAAAAGACAAAGAATATCAGTCAATGAATTTAAAAGAAAAATTTGCTTATTTGTTCATATTATGTTCAAAGACAGTCTATTTTTTCACTGTAGAAATGTTACGTGTAATGGCTGTGATATATAAAAATGCAGTGCAAATTGCTACTTCTACATATTGCTTTTCTACCATTTAAAAGGTTTAACTTGCTCATGTAAGAACAAAATGTCCTTTCTGGAGGTTTTTTTCCCCTTTTGTTTTTTTTTTTTTGGGGGGGGGGGTTCAATCACAGACATATCCCATGGAAGGGTGAGAGAGCAGCAGGTGTAGAGGTGGTGGCAGTGCCAATTCCCTCCCCTTCAGCTGTGGCCTTACAGGGCCAGGGGTGAACTGGGAGACAGACTTTTCATTTTGGAGCCTTGACACCCATCAGGTGTTTCACCATCACAGGTGTATTGCCCAGGTCTGTCTGTGTGCAGCTGAAATGAGTTTTCCTGCACTGAGGACAGGATTTCTGGGAAAACACACACTGCCCTGAGCTCTGCCTGCCTCTGACTTTTCCCTTTTTTTTTTTTTTATTTTTCTAAAAGGGGTAAATCACGGCCATCAAGTGCTGCCCAGAAACCCCCACACAACCCATTTCCTGTCTTTAACTGAAAAAAAAAAAAAAAAAGAAAAAAAAAGGAAAAAAAGAATTGACTGAAAGGCTTCTTCGAGATTTTACTTATTTGTGTGAAAGTTGCCCAAATTTCTAAGTATGTTGCAGCAAAATTTACTGGACAAGTTGGGGGGGAGGGAGGGGAGGTTTTTTTCTTTGTATGAGAGCAAAGTGCTGTTGCTTTCACACTGTTATTTCAAACTGAAACAGTAAGTGGTTTTCATACCACGGTGTATGTAGATATATTGACTTTGTATTAAAGGAAGATTGTCTGAAGCCTGGCTCCAGCCCTGTGTGTTGGTGGGAGAGGGCAGGGAATGAAGCAGCTGCTCTGTGCAACACAAGGACTCCCAAATCCTTGTGCTGGTGCCCAGGGCCAGGTAACAGGTTGCTTTCCCTCTGCTCTGCTTATGCTCCTGCTAAAAATAGAGCCCTGCACAAGGCAAACATGTGGCTGCAAAGAAACAGGCTCACTTGGGAGCTTTTGGCCAAGCAGTGCAGTGACAGAGGCAGGAATGTGCTGCTGATTTAATGATGGAGGTGTGGTGGGAGCACTGCCAGGACTGGGATCAACCAAAAAGGTTCTGCTCCCCTGGAGGTTTTAACCTTTAGGGATTGTTTCTGCTGCCTTGTCTGTGTTTCCCTGATGTTCCTCTGGCCCTGCTCAGGCTGGAGCTCAGGGGGGAGGAGGATACAAACCCACATCCAGGTGCTGTCCTGGCTCAGGATGATGGATCCAAGCCACAGCCAAGGAATGGTAAAAATCTCAGTGAATAAAGAGCCTCACTCAGAGCAGGAGGCAGTGAAAGCAAACAGTTCCATGTGAAGGTCATGGCCATGGCAGATGGGGGTTTCCGTGTCTGGATGGAGGGAAACAGTCCAGGAAGAGAAGGCAGATGCCTGGAAGAGGCTGTGCCATCACCTGCAGAGCCACAGGGTGGTGGTGCTGAAAGCAGAAAGCTGAGCTCCATCTCAGTGACAACTTGGCACAGGCTGCCCAGAGAAGCTGTGGCTGCCCCATCCCTGGGAGTGCCCAAGGCCAGGTTGGAGCAGCCTGGGACAGTGGGAGGTGTCCCTGCCCGTGGCAGGTTTGGAACTGGATGAGCTCTACGGTCCCTCCCACCCCAAACCATTCTCTGACTATGAAAATCCTTTGGCCCACTGAGCCAGACCCTGCTAAACCAAACCACAGGCTTTCCTAGGTCTGTGCCAACCGTGGCTCCTGCTCACAGGTAGGCTCAGCCCAGCCTGAGCTTCCCACCTCATCCACCTCAGGCCAGACAGAAGCACAGCAGGAAAGGCTGGCGAGGATGATGGAATTGTTCTCCTTCAGGGATTGTTCCCTCCCTTCCTCCCTGTGTGCCAGCACAGCCCCCCTCTCCCTACCACACTGACTCCACCAGCAGCACTTTGACTTGAGCTTAAAGAAAAGAACAAAAAATTAATTAGCAACTTCAAACTGAACCGTGATCAGCCAGCAGGTGAGCTGAGATCCCAGGGAATGACATCACCCCCAAAATGTTGTTACTCCATGTGATAGATGGAGCAGGGATGGAGCCAACCAAACATCAAACAGCAACAACCCTGATGGCACAGGGAAAAGAAGAATAAACCCAGCAATCTCCTGGTTTATAACCCTGTCTGGTGTGTCCCTCCAGGCAGTCGTGGGAATGGTGCTGAGTTAAGATTCATCATCTGGACTCAAAGATTATTTGTAGCACAAGTGGCTCCACAGCTCAGCCACACGACACGGGCTGCACAGACCCCTCTCCCCAGCCTGGCAGCAGATTTTTGATGCTGACTTTGTGTTACCATCGAAGAATAGAAAGGAAAAACTGATTTTTCTTCTAAGCTCTGTTCCTCCCCCTCCCTTCCTACCTGCTCCCCTGCATTCCCAGCAGTGCTATTCCTGTCTCTCCATGACGTTAATCACTCCCATCACTGCTCTTCAGGCTCTTATTTTGCTTCCATCCTTTTCTGAGCTGGCATGACCATCCCCTGGCTTGCGATGCCAAGCCCTTACGGACCTGAAATAAATTCCACGTGGAGCACGGGAAGGTGAGCGACAAAGAGAATTGGAACAACAGCTGGGAACTAAGTAAATCTTTGAGACAAAATCCCAACCAACACCACAGGGAGCCAGTTAGGGAAGGAAATACAGGATGAAATCTCACTGAAGGGGCAAGGCTTACTCAGAGACTTACAGTGATGCTGAGACCACCCTGACCCTCCAGCTGTGATGGTCCTACAACAGCTTCTCTCAGAAGGTCAAGGAGCAGGAGCAGCATTGCAAGGAAGATCCCATTCCCATCTTTGCCTCCTGGTTTCCTTTGCATCTCTCCTTGCAACCTAAAGCACATGAGCAGAAATTCCAGCAGAATCTGTAGCAGCAAAACTTGGCTCCCCCTGAGCCTCACACCACCGGATGAGGAAGAGCTTGTGGGAGGAAGGAGGCAGAAGAACTCTGTCCTTGGCTGATGGACACACCAGGATGCTCCAGATAATGATTCTGGCACAGAAGAACCCACCTGAGGTCCTGATTCTGCCATCCAGAGACACCCCAATGACAAGGAAGGGAACTGAGATGCCCTGTGGCTCCTTGCAGCTGGTTTGGATGGATCCCAGGGAACCAAAGTGCTCCGTGGGCTGGAAAACAGAGGTCACATCACTCAGGGCCAGGCAGGGGCTGACTCAGATCAACAAAACCAAACTGTGCCAGTCCTTGCACTTTTAGATCCCTAAAGATTCTGGCAGGAAAGCCAAAGGGATGGTGAGCCAAGAGCAACAAGCTCCCAAGGTGAAAAGGGGCAAGGGAAGGACCTGCTGTGATGTGACCTCAGCTCCACAATCCCTCCTCACTGGAACACTTGCTCCTTTGACTCAGCTCCATGTAATTCATCCCACAAAGCTTTTCCCAGTTTCATTTCATCACACCAGATAAGAGCAGGTTTGATGCTCTGTCCCTGCTGAAGGCAGAACATCCTCAGCCTCAGACAAACCGAGGACACATGGAAAAATCTACATGGAAAAGTCCCAGCGATGCAGCCTCTTACTGGTGAAAGGTGCTGGAATTACTTCCCAGTTGTGGTTTTTGAATGTGCCAACCCAACGTACTGGAGCTGTTATTAATGGATGAGAACAGGAATCATTCCAGGCTCCAGGACAGACGTGGTGCCTCCCAACTTCCAATCCTGGTGCCCATCCCGGATGGAAAAAGCAAATAAAACATGAGTTCTTGCTCCAAGCTCAGTCTTCCAGGGCTCCCTGGCTCAGACAGCACCAGCCTGAAACCTGGCACGGGGCTGACTCTCATTTTAATTAAGCACTAAGTGATGGCCCATTAATGCCCGTTTCCAGCAAGGTGGGAGGGGAGGCTGTTGTTCCTTGTTGACCCCAGGGATTTTCACTCTCTCTGTCTCTCCCTTCTCTTTCTCTCACATGAGCTGTGACAGCTTTGACAGCGAGTTTATTAGAGACGTGAGCAGGGGTGGAAGGAGTAAATCATTGCAGGTAATATTTTTACAGAACAGGGCTGTCACAAGAGCTCTAGATCTACACGGACACGATTCCTGACAGAGGAGCAGGGTTAAGGCATGGGCAGTGATTTCACAAGGGAATCTCAGAGCTCTCTGTTATTAAAGATGAGAAGGACATTGAGAACAGAGCCATCCCTCCAGCACAGGCTGGTTTTCCTTATAGAGTGTCTCAGTGCCTGCTCCAAGGAGCAGTTTCCCACAGCAGTGGATTCAGGCAGAAGCATCCCTAGCAGGATTCAGAGCTGGCTCTGGCCAATGCTGGCCCCATCTCCAGGGACCCCAAGGCACCCACCTCACCCTCACAGACCTCTCCAGCACCTGGGAATCTCATGGTGTTCCTGGCACCATTTCTGTGCAAATCCTGCACAGACTCTTCCCGCAGTTATTAAGTGTCTCATCAAGCCCTTCCCTCCCCCTTTAACAGAACTTCGTGGGTCAATCTCTGCTCAAGTGCAGCTGCTGGAGCCGCCGAGCCCTGAGTCCCCCTTGCCAAGCCCACCCTGCCCAGTCCAGCCTGGCCACCTCCTCCCCAGCCGGGGGAGCCCCTGCATGTCCATCCTTTCATCTGCCATGGGACACCCCGAGAGGATCTTCCCAGGAAGCTCAGAGCAGCAGAGAGCCCTTCCCAGAGGCTCAGAAGGAGCAGGCTTGTCCCAGTTCCCATTTACATCACACTGGGCAGTTTGTGCCTCAGTCAGGCTCTGCAGCAGCCTGGATGCCAAGTCCCTGAGGGATTTATCTGCAAGAGCCCCCCAGGCCTCTGCACAGCCCTAAACCAAGAGCCCCTCAGTCCCCTGCAGCAGAACAAAGGCTTTAAAGGAGCTGTAACTGTAATTTACATTCCAGAGGAAAAGGAATTTTCTTGGTTTACAGAATTACCCAAGTGGCAAAGCAGCTCCCAGGCCGGGAGAAATTCCTCACGTTGCAATAATGCTTTAATTATACCAAGAGAAGCAGTAACAGACCGAGAAATCAATTCCTTCTCCTAAATAAGATGGTTGCAAATTCCAAGTCTGTAAGTGAACAGATGTAGAACTGAAATGGAAAAAGTAAATACCCTCAGAGACACTGAGAAAATTGTCTTACTAACGCTACAAGTTCATCCCCTGGGGAAGGGATACAGGGAGTCTGCTCCCAGATTTCCTAAGGAAGAAACCACGAGTTCAGTCACTCCCATTGCAGTGTCACAACAGGCCTGTGAGATGCCACAGCCCCGTCTCTGCTCCCACATCTGCACAACTCCCTCCTCTCAGGAGCAAATCCAACACTGGATCACCAAGGATGTCACAGCTTCCCACACCTCTCCAGGGTCTGAAGGAACAGCTCACCTTGGTTCCCACTTTCCTGCCTCCCACCCTCAGCTCATCACACACCCACTCCAGCTGGAGCCATCCCAGATCCACAGGGCAGCTCTTGATCTTCCATCAATCCAATGGCCTGGAGAGGAGCCCTGCCCATGAGTGGAACCTACTCATGGTGGCACAGCATTCCCAGGAAATCTGTGGCTGCCCCATCCCTGGAAGTGTCCAAGGCCAGGCTGGACCAACCTGGGACAGTGGGAGGTGTCCCTGCCCAGGGCAGGGATGGAAGGACCTGGGGAGGCAACTGAGGCCTAAACAGCAGCTGTTGAATAGCAACACCCCCCAACCATTTAATGTGTCCACCCCAATCCATCTTTATCTCCCTATTTTTCCATTGCCTACTTATCCATCCATCCCTAGAGCAGGACACCCAGATGCCTCTGCCATTTGCACAGGGATCAAAGCCCAGTGAAACCCCAACACTCACAATTCCCTCCAGGCATTCAAGGGAGAAATTCCCTATTAAGGGAGTTTGGGCTCCATCCATCTGTGTCCACCCACGGCCCTGCATCCATCAGGACACACACACACACACACATGCAGATGGCAATCCCAGATTAACAGGTTACACAAGGGGTTTATCCTGGGCTTACTCAGGATAATAAACTCCTCTAAAAAAAATTGTGTCCAAATGATTAAAAGAAAAAAATAAATCTTTTCTTTAAATACGTGACGTTCTGCCTGAGCTGCTGTAAGGTGCTGCTCAGGGAACTGCTGAACAGCACTAATTCAGCTTCCACTGCCACCAGGCCCTTCTCCCTTCTCCTGTCTGGGAAAGCCAAGCACTTTCCAATGGAATAACCAGCCCGTGGTACTGCTGTGGGCAAAGAACAACCCATATTCATTTAATAGATACATTTTTATGTCTTTCTAAGGCAACAAACTCCCTGCTTGAGGCTCAGACTGGATGGGGCTCCAAGTATCCTGGTCTAGTGAAAGTGGCCCTGCCCAGGGCAGAGGTTGGAATGAGGTGATGTTTAAGGTCCCTTCCAATCCAAACCATTCTGGGATTCTCTGAGGGGTGCTCCTACATTCTCAGGAGAAGGAGTGTGAGTGGTCCTGGTGCCTTCCCAGGGTTTGTGGAGGTCCCTGGAGGAGGCAGAGCTGAGGAGCTGAGCACCGACGGCTCCCAGCTGCACCTGAGCTCCTGCATTTCCAGGATTCCCCTTTAAAATAAGCAGGTGTCCCACTTTTAAAGGCAGGAGTGGGCAAAGGGGAGGTGGGAGCCCTGTGCTGAGCAGTTTTTTTAACCCATCTCAAATGCTTTGGGCCTGGTTTTGGTAACGAGCTCCTGCTCTGGGTTCCCTGCCCCTCACCTTCATGGCAACACCAAAACTGGACCAGAGCATCTTCCTTCACTTCCCACATCCAAACCCACACAACAACCAGGGACAGACGAAGCAATCCAGTGGAAGTGGGAGTTTTTGTGGTTCCTATTTTAATTCAGCCCCTTGCAGACAGCAAAGGAGTTTCATCAATAAACCCTGGCCTTGGCTTTCCAACACAGCTCCTCATGGCACGACCCCTTCCAGACACCTCAGCAAGGCCAGGGTTTTTTGAAGGCATTTCCAGTGTGTTCCAAACCCACCCAGGTGTTCTCCCACCCTCCCCTCCAGCATTGCTTCAATATCTGGGGAAGCAGAAATACCAACAAAGGGCTCAAGTGCTGCCAGAGAGCTGCAGCCACAAGTTGTCCCAAAGGATGATGTGACACCACATTAAACAGCAGCAGAGACCTTGTGCTTGGGTTGTTAATCCATACAATCAGTTTAAAATAGATAAAACTGAAGGGACATTTCCTGCACTGTTATATTTAACTAACAGCAGAGGTTTATATGTATTCTCCCAAAATCTGGGGGAGGAAAATGGTGCAGTTTCCATATAAAATACACCCATTTCACTTCCTCCAAAACACACAATGGAATGAGCTGCTGGAGCGTTTGCCTCGGGGGTGAGGTGCCAATCCTTCCCCCAGCTGAGGCAGAGCTTCTCTGAATCACACAGCCAGAAATACAATGAAAACGATGACAAAAATGCAGATTATTTAAAAAAAAGCCCACCTCGGGCCCTGCAGATGTTGGCCTTGGGATATTTTTAGAGGCTGGGGAGGAGATGCTGAAGTTCCTTCAGGGAAATGATGTCAGTGATTCACCAGCAGCAGGAGAGTTGATGGTCCATTGGATTTCAGTCTGCCCTGGGGGTTTCCCTGATGCCATGGGGTCACCACAGCTCTGGAAAGCAGCTGGAGTTACATCCAATTCTCCAAGGACTTTGTCCACACAGAGGGGGAGAGAGGCAGGAACAAACCATCCCCTTGAATTCTCAAGACAGGTCAGGATCAGAGGGGAAAACCTTCCACAGGTGTCATCTGGACACACAAATTTGACCCTTTTAAGCAGGAAGAAACACTTTTAGAATTTCTTAGCCTCAAATGTCTCACTGCCCATCTCCCACCACCACCTCACCACAGCCAACACCCCCCTTAGAGCTCTCGGATTTGCAGAGGGGAGTTTATATTTTAGGGTATCCCCTTTTAGCTACAGAGAATTTTTTTAGGTTGAAACCTAAAGATAAATCAAAGCAAATTACTATTCCTCCAGGAAAAGCAGATTCAAACTGCTGCACAATTTTTTATCTAAATAATGTTTAAACTTTAAAAAGGGGGGAGAAAAAAAACTAATTACATCTTTGTGTGGAAGATCATAAATCACATAATTACAATGGGAACCTCTGCATCTTTCCAACAGACCAAAAGCAGACTACACAAGTTCTTATCTCATTACTGTTTAATTAAGAATTATGTTTGAGCATCTTCTTTCTAATTATCACAGCGCCCAGATGACTTCTAATCTCCTTTTTACCCAAAACGGGGGAAGGTGCAGTCCAAAACGGGCACTAATGAATTTACAATTTGCTCTTTGGGGAACTTTAATAAAATTTACTCCACACACAAGATTAACACTGATAAAGTGAACTTCCAAAGAGAACATTTGGTTCCTTTCAATTAACATCACACGACTGTCAGGAGCTCAGGAAGGGGATGCTGAGGTGGCATTTTTGGGGGCAGGGATGGGAGTTTTCACACACAGTTTTGTGACCCTGAAACAATCTCAGAGGGGACAGCAGTGATGGGGGGGAATGGTGAACAGCAGGAATCAGCACCTGTGTCTACAAGAGCTCCCAGGCTTGGCAATCTTGCCATCAGATGGAAAAAAAAATAAAATCAGATTTGAATACTTTATCCTGCACTGAGCAGGATAAAAATCTTAATCAATATGAGAAGAGGAAAAGCTTAGGAAAGCTACATCTTTTTTTTATTGTTGTCTCTGCATAAGAATCATTTATTGAGGCTGCAGGTGCTTTGTGTCCATCTACAGCAGAGCAGCTACTCAGCAATATCAGAGGTAGAGGCAGATCACAGAATCCTCATGGAATGGTTTGGATTGGAAGGAACTTCAAGCCCATCCAGTACCACCCCCTGCCCTGGGCAGGGACACCTCCCACTGTCCCAGGGGGCTCCAACCTGGCCTTGGACACTTCCAGGGATGGGGCAGCCACAGCTTCTCTGGGCACCCTGTGCCAGGGACATCCCCCCTCCCAGTCAACAGTTTCATCCCAATATCCCATTCCTCCCCTCTGCCCATCTGAAATTCCATTTCCTTCCCCTAAACATCAGGAGAAACGTTTCCCCACCAAAACATCTTTCCACCAACGCCTCTGCCCTGCTGACCCTGCTGGCCATTGTCACCTGAAGTGACAACCTGCAAAGAACACACATATATTTATATTTTTATGCCCAGCACACAGCAAACACCTTTTAATTCAATTGCTTGAATCGACACAGAGAGATTATTAGTTTTCAGTAAGATTTGATTCAATTAATTAGCCCGAAAATATCAGCACAGCCAGGGAAGCAAAGAAAAACAGAGATAAATCCCTGCCATGGCTTTGCTTCATCTTTTAAAGGCAATTAACTCTTAGTTATTAGCTTTTAATTAGGGAATAATAATGACACCATTAATACAGTTTATTATACTTGTCAGCAGACAGCTGTTCCAACCAGATTCTATTATCAGATCTTGGAGGCTTTTGTCTGCTCCTTGTTCAGGGGGGGAAACAGAGACTTCCCAAGCCCTGGCTGGGGGTCTGGGGGTGAAGCCACCTGCCTTTGGTGGGATCTGGCTCTCATCCCACCCCCCTCCCAAGATGAGCTGCAGAAGGAATATCAGCTCCCTCCCAGCCTCCAAAGGAGCCTTATGTAATTACCAGAGATTTTAGTGGTTTGTTAAATCACCATCTGAAATGGTTTCCTGGTGGCAGCAGGATCCAGCCTTGACTGTGCATTTGATGTCTCTCTCCTGGGTAATTCCCGTGCCTTTCCTGGAGAGGGGGAGTGCTGGAGCTGTGCCAGAGCTGGTTTTACACCTCAGCTCATCACATCTGGGATGGATCCAAAATATTCCCCATGCCAAAAAATTCATTTTGTTCCCCACCCCCCCCCGGACTTTTCCACCTCTCTGGAAGGGCCATGCAGGGCAGAACAGAGATGATATGGAAGCAAATAATCACTCGAAAGAAATTAAACCTTCAGAATAATTCCATCCATTCCTAACCTCATTCCACCCCACTGCTGGGTGCACGTCCCTACACACAGGCAGCTGCCAGGGATGCCAGAAAAACCATTTAATACTCTTTTTTTTCCCCAAATTTACCCTGAAACTGTAAACTTAGAATCCAGCTGTAAGAGCAACCACCACCCCCTTGGCAGCAGCCAAGTCTCTCAATTTTCACTGAGGTTTTATTATTTCAGTGTCAAATAAAATCCCCACAAGGCTGATGATTACACAGCAAACCACATACTCCCAGTATTTTCCCCATCATCCTGTTCCACTGTGTCCAAAGCAGAGCTGTGGTATCCAACCAGCACAGGCTGAGAGGCATTTCCAGGGCCCAAACTTGTCTTCACTGTGGTTTATTATTCCTTTATCACACAGGAATTAATCTTACTCCTAATTTTGCATGCAGGATGCTACAGCAATACAAAGACACAATGCCATATATTATCCCCATCTACTCTGGAGTTAATAAATCACAAAAACAAGTGTAAAATATTCTGCTGGGTTCCACTACCTTTTCCTTGCTCTGGACTGGAGGAAGCCCTAAGGGAAACACCAGGAGCTCCTTGAACCTGCTCATGGAAGGCACTTTCCTCCTCCTCTCCCAGCACAGCGCAGGAAAGAACTGAACCTGGAGTGGGAACAAAGCAGAACCTGTTTGCCATTTTCTACAGGAAAGCAGAGAGTTGTTAAATTGAAAGCAAAGCTGTTCTAAAGGAAAAACCTCCCACTGAGAATTGAGGGAAAAAGAAGGAAAGGGATGGCAGGGGTACAACCATCAGCACCCGGACCGAGGAACTGCCGCCCAGAGATGCTGCACTGAAGGAAAAAGGAAATGGTGGGAGGAACATCATTGCTGGGAAACTACACCAGGACACGGCAGCTCTCAGGGCAGACAGCCTGGAATGCTCCAGAGCCTCCCAGGAGCTAATTTTATCCCTGTTTTCACCCCTCCTGACAGGTCCCAGGTGCGATGCTGGAGGCGTTTGGTGCATCTGTGTCGGCAGCTCCCCGACCAAATTCCCTCTTCCTTCACACCACTGACTAAGCCTGAATATTTTAGGAGAAACTGTTGTAGACATCTCAGTGCAACTATAAAAACTTCTCAGCTGAGGGATTTTTTTTTTGTGCTCTGGGCAGAAGTTGGGGGAGGAAACCAAAACTGAATTTCGACCAAGTTCTTCTCTAAAATTCACCTGACGCCTGAGATCAGGAGACACGTCAGGGCTGCTTTGCTCAGGCAGCAGGAGCAGCTCGGGGTGAGGGTGTCCAGGAACTAAATCAGCGCCTGGGCAGCTCAAGGACCAACAAGAGCTTGTGGCAACTCATTTTTAATGTAAGCACCACCCTTTGTGGTGGCACAGCCACACTGGGAGGGAAGAGCAGCTCCAGGTCCTCAAGGACTTCTGTTCTTTGGGGAGGAACATCCATCAGATGCATCCAAAAGGGATCCCCAGGAACTGGTGGCAGGAGGGAATTCACTTACCTGGAGTTCAAGTGCAACTTCTCTGTGGGTCCAACTCAACTTCCCCGTGATCCCAGGCTGAGCTGACAACCAGCCCTGCCCTGGGCTGAGCTGGGGGTGTCCCATGGCCCTGCCCTGAGCAGAGCCCAGGGATCCCTATCCCTGACCTGGACACACGTGGGTGTCTCCCAACAGGAACACCACACATCCCAGGTGGGCAAATCTGGGCAGAGCAACAAATGAGAGTCAATTAAACAGTTAATGCTTTGCTATTTCCAGTTTTAAGAGGGGATAAGGGAAGAAAATATCTCTGCAGCCCAGGGCCTACAGGGATCCCAGCTGAAGGTTCAGCCCCTGCCCCAGGCTGTGCATCCTGACCCCACATTCCCATGGGAATCTTGCACCGGGAGATTTTTTTCCATTGTGTGATAATTATGGCAGGAAATAACAGCACACCAGAGGTGACACCGCCAGGCCCCACTCACGGGGCACCAGGGGGCTGGAAAGGCCCAGCCATGCCACAGGAATCCCAAGGGATGGTCCCTTTTATTGGGCTTATAGTGATGGGGGAGGGAGGAGTGTGAGGTTAAAAATATCCCAGTCTAGGAACAGGAGCACCTGAGGTTCAATGGAAACTGTGCATGGAAACCCCAGAGGGAATAAGGGAGTGTTTGTTTCCTCTCTGTGCAGTCAGTCACCTGCTGAGTGAAATATTGCAGAGGTTGTGGCAGTGCTGTTTGGTCTTGGTGCTTTGAGAGTAAATCTTTTAAAAACATTAAATCACATCCAAGTTAAGGGAAGTACCTACAAGTGTAAATCCCAGTGGGGTCAGGAGGCTCAATGTTGGGGGTCCCTTCCCAGCTCTGTCACACAACTGTTGGGAAATCCCTGGGCAGTTTTCAAATAAAGGAGCTTCAATGTTGCTGCTGCATCATGGAATGGTTTGGGTTGGAAAGGACTTTAAAGAGCATCCAGTCCAACCAACAGCAGGGACACCTTCAGGGATGCTTCTAGTTTACAGGAGCAATTTATCATCACATTTTTCACTAATTCAGCTGAGTTGGTTGATCCCAGGTTGCTCCAAGCCCCATCCAACCCGGCCTTGGACACTTCCAGGGATGGGGCAGCCACAGCTCCTCTGGGCACCCTGTGCTGGTGGCTGTCACAAGTCAGTGCTGTTGCCACCTGCAGGTACTTGCATGAACATCCCAGCCAGAAAACAACCCAAGGACATCTCTTACTACCAAGAAAAACTGCAGAGAAATTAATTGGGACAAAATAGAGCAGGTCCTTGATTTGAGAATGCCACAGAAGTGAGACAAATCACAGAGTTTAACAAGCAGTCAATTGTTTATAAGCTGAATTAGTGAAAAATGTGATGATAAATTGCTCCTGTAAACCAGAAGCATCCCTGAGCAGTGGGATCTCACATAGTTGTGCTCAGGCAGATTTTTCACCACAGGCTGACAAAAATCTCACACTAATCACCCAACCCAGGCCACAAAGCTCATGGATTGCAGTGTTAATTCCATGTTAGAGCTGAATCCCAGATTAATCAGACACACTACATCTTCAGCTCCAAGTAGCTCTGAGCTATTAAGGTAACAAAAAGAAAGCAAGCTCAGCTCTAAGTAGAGCCACAAGGAAATCAGACTTGCACCACATCCCTTCTCCCACCTCTCTGCTTCTCCACGGAGAAAATTATCCAGTGACCCTCCTGTACCTACAATCAACTTGGATTTGATCTTTTTAGTCAGGCAGATGAATCCCTGCTCTTCTCCACAGCAGCAGCATCTTGGCCTGGATCATGGGTAAGTGACCATTCACTCCTAATCAAAGACAATTTGCTGTGTTTCCCAGAGATGGCTCCATTAAATGAAGCAGATGAGCAGTGGATCTGGCCATTTATTTATTTTTAAACCCTGATCTGGGGCACAGGGGAGGGTTTCACTCCTGTTTCACAGACAGCTTGGCTATGAGCACGTTTGCTGGGGGATATCAGCAGCTGGCATCTGAAATGGCAAGGCTGGGGTGGAGAGGTAAGCCAAAGTCAACTGTGCTGAAACAGAGCCAAATTCCTATTTATTCCACAGGAAAAGTGGTTAAGCTGTGGTTGCTGTGTAACTCCAAACGGTATTTGCACAGTGACCTTTACATTTCCCCTCTTGGAAACTAAAAATTTAATTGTTTCTCTGCTCTCCTGCAGAATAAATAACTCCCGGTGGTTTCCTATTGGTGAGCAAGCAACCCAAGGACTTTTCTTCTGCTACCAAAGCTGCCAAATAATTCTGTGTCAACAGCTCCAGCTCATTTGTGTTTCAGCATTGTGCCAAAATTGCCTTTTGTTGTGTGTGTATGTGCCAGTACAGCTCATGGGACACGGAGCAAGAGATGACCTGAACGTGAGGCTGGAAACAAGAACCCACAGGAACTTCCTTGCAGTGTTTCTGCCGGAGTCCCAAGCAACTTGTTGCATCTTTGTTCCCACTGGGAAGCTCCAGGAGCACTGCAGGCATCACCTGGATCAGGAACTCTGAAGCACATCACACATTTTTAACTTCACAGGGCTAAAGTCTTCTGCAGGGTCTCCTTTTGGATGACCAGGGATAGGATCTGAGGGAAGGGCTGGAGCTGTGTCAGGGCTTGGGATGGATCTCAGGGCAAGGTTCTTCCCCCAGAGGGGGGGTGGGCACTGCCCAGGCTCCCCAGGGTTTGGTCACGGCCCCAAGGCTGCCAGAGCTCCAGGAGGGTTTGGACAATGCTCTGAGGGACAGGGTGGGATTGTTGGGGTGTCTGTGCAGGGCCAGGGGTGGCACTGGAGGATCGTTGGGGGGTCCCTGCCAGCTCAGGACATTCCATAATTGCATGATTCTCATTAACCTGTAAATGAGATAGAGGGATCAGCTGTCCTTCTGACCCATGAAACACAGAACTGAGGCCACAGGAGACGACCTGGATCACCAGAGTGCTCCTCACGTGGCTCCTCCGTGCAGCCCATGCAGGTGAGTGTCCTGGGAAGCAGCAGCAACGTGTCAGATGCCACAGAGTGTGGAAAGAGCTGCATGTAGTTGTTATCACACCTCCCTAGTGACAGGGACAGCTCTGCCCTTGGCAGGTTCCATGCAGACCTTGCTCAAAATCCAGGTGCAATCACATGCCTGGGAAAGCTCTTCTATGAACCTGCACTCTCCCCAGCTTGGTCTGTTTGCAGGTTGGGGCTTTGGAATAATTTAATTTAATCATTTAAAAAGCAGCTTTGACCACCTTTAGCTGTATGGAAGGCAGGGAAAAGGAGCCCAAACCAGAAAAGTAACAAGGACTTGCCAAAGGAACAGGTAAGGCTTCACCTTGTGCTGTGGGGAAATTCAGAGAGAGAACTGATCCATTTGCATCTTCCTCCCAGTCCTCACTGGAATGCTGCCCACCACCACAGCAGAGTGGCCTTGGGAGAAATTCCATGAGCTCAACTCAAGTTTCCTTCAAACTAAACCAGCACCTTCAAAGCCAAGTTTAGGTTAAAACAGCTCCTGATTACCTCCAGATAAAACTCCCTGAGTGAACAGCTCTGACCAAAACATGGGCACGATTCCAGGAGGGAATTGCACCTGTTTAACGAGGAGTTTTATTAAACTGGTGCAATTTGTTCAAGCTGAAGGAGAACTACTGATGAAGAACTAATGGGAACTGCAAGGGAAGAGGAACAGAGAGGAATCCTCACGGAATCACCTCAAGAAAGAGAAGCTGTGCAGAACTGGCCAAAGCACAGATGTCTGAGGCATGTGACAAGGTTATTCCATCATCTGCTCTTTCCAACTGAACAGGAAAAGTAAAGCAAAAAGGAAAGGAGGGAGTACCTGAGAGCCCGTGATGTCCTTCTCTGTACAAGGGGTGAAGCTGGGAAACAGGAGAGGCCATGGATGGGAAAGCCACAAAATCCCACGTGTGGACATGGATCTGCACAGTGGAGATTTGCAAGAAGAGTTGTTTCCATGAGAAACCAAAATGAGAATCATCCAGCAGAGGATGAAGGGGTGGGTGTCTCCTCAGGCTTCAGGGGAACTGGGGTTGTCCCTTCAGCCCCACCACTGACCAGCCTCACCCAATCAACACCACTTTTAGTTTTCTACATAATCCTGTCCTTTGCAAATTAAAAAAGGAATTGTCTCTTCCATTTCTTCTTGCCAAGCTAAAGGTCTTTAGTTAATGAACCTCCAACCCCTGTCCCGCTCTCCAGGCACATAGAAAAGCCTCTGCTGGCCTTGGAGGAGGAACAAGCTGTTGATCCCCTTCTTCCCACTGCTGTCAGCAATTACCACAAATCATTGTGGTAATTTATTGTGCATGTGGCAGCGGGTGACACTAACTCAGTTTCTGTGCTACAGGTTTCAGAACATCTGCTCGTGTGACAGTGCCCTGGTGCTCCCCAGGGGAACCACAGCCCAAGGAACAGGGAAAGCACCATGGGCAGGTGTCTCATCCCTACCTGCACCCTCGGGCTGGACGCTGGCCCTGAGCACAGCTCTGCAGGAGGAGAGACACCAGGAGCTGCACAGCAGGACCAGTCCTGGACATCCATCCAGGGCTGGAGGACACATGGGCAGGATCTCCAGAGGATGGAGCTGGCACAGAGAATGTGGAAAAGCCAAAGAGAGAAACCAAAATATGCTTTAGTAGGAGAAGCAACTCGGCTGCGTAGGTTCACAGATACCCACAAATAACCTTCTCCAGGGATAAGGAGATGGAGAGCTTGGAGGAGGAGGAGGGGAATGAGTTGTGCTCATCCACACTCTTCCATCCAGCCCCGACTGCTCAGCCAGAGGGAAGCGTAGGAAGCAAAGCTCAACACTCCAGCACTCACAGCATTCCCATCACACCCCTGGGGACTCCCTGGCACAGCAGAATCTCCTCTAATCCCACATCACCCATATTCCAGTGCAGGAACCTCAGTGAGCAGCACAAACCCAGGGGTTTGGGTGGAAATGCCTGTTCCACCCTGCGAGGAGGCGACGGGGAGGGCGATTCCTGCCTTTTGATCAGGGATCCAGGCAGTTCCTGGGAAGTATGAGCTGCTTCTTAAGACAGCCTGAAAATTACATCAGTTCTTACCACAGCAATACAGCAAACCTTAAACCCAAAGGTAAGCTTTGTGTGGGTGTAAATTCCAACAGTTCCTCTCAGCAGCTTCTTCCCAACAGGACCATTCCTCAGATCATCTCAAGAAAAACTATTAAGCTGCAAAAGATTGGAAGCTGGAGAGTTCTTTTCTTTCACATAACCTGCAGCATCAGCCTCATCTTGCAACAACTGGAGAGGAATTTGTCAAAAGCTCAGGAAGGGAAATTTAAGGTGTTTAAATGAAGGATCAGGAAGATGCTGTTTTAGGAGGTTCAATGTCTTCCCAGGATTGGAAAAACTACTGGAAGAGGATGAAGTAGATCCCAAAAGGGAAGGAGCAAATAGGTTATTTCAAGGATAAAGGGGTTTGGAACCACCTCTGGCTCTTTAGGAACCACAGTTCTCCTCAGTGAGTCAGATGGAACAAATCCTGGCCCTGGACAAAAATCCATTGCAAGTTTGGCTTTTAATTTTGGGAAGGGGTGCAATGAGAGACCTTTGCTCCTGCTCAGTTACCAGAGAGGAAGGAAAAGACTTTCTTCATCAGTCTCAGCTTCTCAGGGCTCAGTTTTATCAGCCACCTCCTCCTGCTGTACAAAAGACTTGAAACTTAGAAATGAAGAGACTTCAACCCCCCAAAAAGTGTCTGAAATGCTCAACAGCTTTTAATTCATTTTGAACCTAGAGGCAAAGAAAAAAAAATAGGCAAAAAAATACATCACAGCCTTAATCTAGGGGGAGAAAGGGAAAAAAAATCATTATTTTTATAGCACATAATCAGACACAAATATATTTCACTGGAGGAAGGGGTAGGAATGTGCATTTCCTATTTCCTTTTCAACAGTCTGATGCCCAGAGGGCACCAATATGGTCATTACCCTGAATTTGCACAAGTCATTCCTAAAGCAAAAAGAAAGATTTAAAAATCAACAAAAAAAAAGAGAGAAAACCCTTGCACCAAGGAAGGGCATTGACAGTTCCAGGTTCATGTTTCAACATAAATCAGCATCTGAATATGAGGGGGGGGAGGAAACACACTTTTGTTTTTACAATATAAATAGTATTTTAAAAAGGTACTACATATGGATACAGTCATGGTGCTATTGCAGTCAGGATTTCAACATGCAGAGGAAATTCCCCAACAGCCACTCAGCCCATCCCACCCTTTCCCTCCCACCTCCAAAACAAAAAATCCTCTGCTGGTTAAATTTCTCTTTCAATTGTTTAAAATATTTTTCTCATGGCCTGGCAACATTCTTAGTCTTTTATACAAGCAAGTTTTCTCTTAAATCATATTTTAAGCGACAGGAGACAGCTCTGGAGGAGGAACAACCGAGGCTTTGAAGAACCTTGCCAATTTTTGAAACTTTTATTAGTCTCAGTTTGGTTTTATTCAGGGAGACATCTACTGAAAACGTCAAAAAACTCAGAAATTGGGGAAAGAAAAATCAAACAGAACCCTGTTTTTTAAAGGTCTTACAAACACACACACAGCCACACACACAGAAAATAACCCGTAGCAGAGGCAGGAAGGAAGGCTGGGAACTCCAATTCCCAAGGGAGAACAAAACCAAAGTGGGAAAAAACATAATAAAATTAAATTGCTTTATTCTATCTCCACTCTTTCACTAGGACAGTTTAATACCCATGGAGTCTCTTCAGATGCTAATCTACCATCTGCCAGCCCACAAATCCTTCCCACTTATTCCCTTAAAGATCCAGCCAGAGCGTTGCTTAAAAAGCCTCTCCCTGGAACAACGACCACTTTGTAAAGGGGCTTAAAAAAATAAGAATAAAACCCAAGAACATTGTCTCTTTCCATCCAGTAGTTTCAGGGACTAAGGTGGCAAAGGTTGCAGTGCAGCGTTCCGGGTGCTCCGGGGTGCGGAGGGTCCCAGGTGCCCTCACCCACCTCCACCTCATCCCCTTTCCAGCTCTGGAAAGGCACTGCCTGGTTCTCTCCCTCTGAATTGATTGAGGTCCTCCAAAGAACGTGGAAGACTTTGCAGTGACTTCAGCAGGGTTTGGATCAGGCTCTTTACAAACACTGCTCCACAACAGCTCTTCGGTCGGAGGTGATTCCCAAGCGTCCAAGTGGGAGCTGCCCACTCAATACTTGAGGGTTTGGTTTTGCTTTTAATGCTCCTTCAATCCTCAAGGAACTGAGTCCAACCAGGGCTTGCTTTCCTCTTCCCCAGGAGTAACTCAAAAGGCTCAGTCTTGACTTAAGTAAAGGATGTCACGACAATCAAAGATGGTTTGGGGAATTTCTTCTTTAATAGGATAAAAGAAAAACATACAAACACCTCCCAGGCTTCTGTCATGGAATGATTCTCACACTGTAAGGAGAACAACCCCAAAATAATAATAATAATAACAATAATAATAATAATAATTAAAAAATAAAAATAAGGAGATAAAGAAAATAATAAGGTTCCTAAGGGAGAAGTGCCTACCAGAGCAGCCCCTCAGAGCTCTCACCTGCAGCAGGAAGGGGATGGCTCGGAAGGAACTAACACAAGCAGCAACAGAACACTTGCCAAAACAAGATTGGCAGCTTGGAACTCAAAGCCATGCTGATCTTCAACTAGAAAGCAACTGTGATGGAAAAGATGGGGAAGGAAGGTGGCAAGAATGACCCAAACCTGGCCAGTTCTTCCCTAAGTCCCCTCCTGGTGACATGGCAGTGATTCCCACGTCTCTCATGGGGCTTTAAGAGAGCTAAAGGTAAGAAACATCCCAGCTGTGAAACATTTCTTTCCCCATCTTCCCCAGCTTACAAAGAAGATAGTGTTTCTTTACAAAAAAAGAAAAAAAAGAACCCAGACCGTTCCAGGACATCTGTTCTTGAGCTCCCTCTCCCCAGTGTAACATCAGTCACAATTCATTTGGAGGGGAGGGGAGGAGGATTTCATTTATTTTCTGTTTTAAAGCCATAATCTAGAAAAATGTTTTGTGGAAACTTCTGTTTTCCTGTTTTTGCTCGCTTTTTTTTTTTTAATAATGCTCATTCATAGAAAACTTCACAAAGGTGACATCTATGTACAGAAAACACAATCCCAAAGGCTGCTTCAGTAGTCAATGTAATAGCACCTTGAAAGACAAAAGTTTGACAGATTTGAAAAAGTCATTTCTGGTACATTTTAACCCTTTCCAAGCCTCATTTAAAAAAAAAAAAAAAAAAAAAAAGAACCAGTCATAAAGCTCCACCTATAGAAACTCTTCCAAAGTCTCCATGTGAAATGCTGTCTCAAGGGGTTTTTCCAAGCTCCCCACTCTCTTGGTCAGCAACACCTGGCAAGGTCGAGGTAGAGTGGAGCCAGACAGGGTTTTCCTGCAGTCCAAACCAAGAGGAGATGAAAGAAATTCACAGCAAACTATTGCACAGGGCTGGTCTTCCATTCCACAGTTTCCCTTTTTTTTTTTCTTTCTTTTTTTTTTTTTCCACGAAGTCAAAAAGGGTTAATTTAAGATTTTGAATTAAAACATGTTGCTCTGAGTCCCAGGCTGGTACTGTGTCTGCAACAGGCTCTCCATAAAGGCCAAGTAATCTGGGTTCTGTCCATATTCTTCAGGATTTCTTGAATTCCCCAGCCGGGCACGCTTGGCTGGTCTCACTTCATCTCCCAGAAATACATCTTCCTGAGGGGCCCCAGTGCTGAGGGACTGCAGGAGACATGAAAAACAACCATTAGAGGCACAGCAGGAAAACAGGGAGAGAGCCATGGAGCACACAGGACAGCAGGGAACAACCTGGTCCAGGGCATTTCTGTAGAAAACAACTCCAAACCAGGCAAAACATGTGGGCTGGAATTAAAAATTGGCTTCTGGAATCAAACTGGAAGGAGAAACCCTCAAGTTGCCTTTTTTTTGGGCTTCAAAGTATCTTTTACTTCTGTGCCAATCCTCTCTTTCTGCCTCTTCTCCCAGTAGAAGACACAAGGAAATTGGGGCTTCCCTAATTTCTTTAAAGAAAGACCCACAGAAAGTATTTGGGGATCACAAACAATTCCTTCTGCCCTTCCTGCCCTTACCCTCCAGTGAGGAGCATTTCTCTTGCTTACACTCAAATGAGATGAGGTGACACCACTGTGGTCCCTTCCAACCTGTTCCATCCTGGGATTCCTTGATAGAAATTATCTCCTATGGCTTTGTCCCTTTCTCTTCCTGCTCTACATTCCAGCACCTGGAGCATCCCCCTCCACAGAGCACAGGCCAGAAACACAGGGGAAAAGCTTTAGCTTGAAGTTTTCTATTCCCTTTATTCCCTTTCCAGCTTGTATTCCTTCCCCTGGAACTGTTATAAAGCCTGATGTCTCCACTGCAGACAATTTTTCCCATATCCTGGATTTCAAGGCTCCAACGTGTTGGCTTCATTATTAGACAAGCTTAAATAAACTGGAATATTGTGCATGTCTTAAAATCCTAAAATGCCTCTTTGCCACCAGAAATCCTTCAAGGATAACAAGGTAAATTATTATTAATCTCTAAAATTTAGGCCATGAGGTCTCATAAAAAAACCTCAAACAGGATGGAGAGGACATGAGAGCTACATCTCAGAAGGCATTTTACACGTGGCATTTTTGGGGTAAAACCCTTGAAGATTTCATGGAAAAGTCCTTTCAAGTCCTTCTCAGTCCTCCCCTAGAACTGCCTGTCCCTGGTCCATTTCTGACCATGTTCCCCCAGGGCTGGGGAGCACTGGTTTAACTGGGAATGTTATTCTTGATGGAGAGATTGAATCATCCTCCTTTTGCCTCTTAAAAAAAGCCCAGAACTTTATCACAGGTTGACTCTGGACCTGTCCCTGCCCTGCAGTGGCTGCCAGGCACACATTTAGAAAGAATAAAACTGTCTCTTCTCCAGTCTCATCATTTGTTTAAATGAAATGGCTTTAAAGGTTAAAGTACCAGGTTTGAAAACACCCAGCAAGTGTAGAACAAAAAAGGTATGAAATAAATCCCAGATCTTTTCTAGGCTCAGTAATTCAGAGACAGCCTGATCTTGTAGATTAAGAGATTTATAGGTAAGAGTTATGCTCTAAAACTCCTATTTGGTGAGAAAAGGGGGTTTGGTCCCATGTTGATGATCAGTTCTCCAGAAGCCAAATTCACCTCACATTTGGACAGCATGATTTCAGATAATTAAACTCACATGGTGTAAAATGAGCTGAACATAATCTTTTAACCAGAGAAAATAAAAATCTCAACACGTGCAAGGGAAAATCATTTCTGTGCTGCTCAAACATTCACAGCAGGGACTTTTTTCTACTCTGTGTATTTGGGGAATGAGAATTGGTTTTATAGCCACAGAAACTGGAGGCTGCATTCACCTAATGGCTAAAAAACACATGAGGAGGATGGGGAGGGGCTCTGCTGCTTTAGTGTTGCTATTTTGGTACCCACCAGGCGAGACTTGACTCTCTTGGGGAGCTCTTCCTCCAAGGTATAAATATCCCCACGCTTTACCATGAGCTGAGAACCATCTTCAAACTCGACCTGCAGAGAGGCAGGAGAGGAAATCACAATTGGCCTCTGCATTTCCAGCCCTTGCACAGCCCATTCCCAGCCTGTGCCATGTCTGGTCCCTCCAGGGAATACCAAGGGCCCGGGTCCCACAGATGATCTCGTTCTTGGCACTGCACATCTCCAGGATTGCTGTGGGATGAGCATTCCAAAGCTCTGCTAAGGATGCTGACCCCAAAAAGTGCTGCTTTCAGTGCTGTTCAGGCACATCTGTCTTACCCAGGGCTCCCATGGATCCCAAAATATCTGCACTACAGCTGGCCCAGCATCTCTGCTCCCCCACCCACTACGCATTTCTGAGTTTTGATTCAAATCCTGGAAAAAATCAGCTTTTCACTTATAATAAAAGCAGCCCTGTATTCAGGCCAATAAGAATTTCTTTCATCTCAAACAAAGCATTTTCACAGGTCACAAGGAAACAACTCCAATACATTTGTATCTCAACCAGCAGAAATAGTCAGCCAGGTACAAAAAACTCCTCCCCATCAACCCCTTTTTGCTCAGCACTGATTATATCATGAATTATGCATCAGATGTTCCAGGAATGTTTATTCATGGAAACGTGAACAGCAAAATGTTAAAACTATTAGTTTTTAAGAGATTCTTATTTCCTTTGCTGAAGACTTTAATACACTTTTCTGGACAAAGCAGGAGGACACAGATCACAGTTTAGCAGGGGTGTCAGGTTCAGGTAGGGCAAGGAATAAAACATCTGTGCTCCCAAATCCTCCTCCTGCACTGTCAGCTCCAGCAGCTCATTCCTTAGGCAGGATCAGTGTTCCCATCATGGAGCAGCATCCCTGAGCTGGGATAACTGTGCAGTGGCAGCTCAGGCTTTGAAAAGTGAGTCTTTCCAGGGACATTTCAGATGCTCTTTATTTATTCCCATTTATTATTCCCTTTATTACATCCCATTTAGTCCCTGGTTTTGCAGAACACCACCATGGAACAGAGGCAGAAGGGAATGGGACCAGTAGATCCCTGTCTGCCTTTTCCATGACAGGAGCTCAAACTTGTAGGAGAAAGGCAGGACTTGGAAGTGAGGGCAGTGTCATCTCAACCCTCAGAGTGGTTGGACCTTGGTTATTTAAGTTCCAGCTCACTGCTGGGGGTTAGACCAACCCAAGGGTTGGACCCACAGGTTACAGCAAATTACAAAACAGTCATTTGGGCTCAATTTTGAAAACAAATATACACATTAATCTCAGCACATCAAACACAGGCTGGAGATGTGAACTGGGAAGCTACTGCAAAATAAACCAAGTTTAAAATGCAAAGTAATCCATGTTGTCTCCCCATGAACACACTTATTTCATTTCAAAACTGTTTCTGTGTTTTTAAATATAATCCTACTGCACAGCATGTGCAGAGGGAAAGAGTGTGGAAAAATATCCAGGCTGTTTTCCCCATGGAGAAGAGCTTTGCTAACAGGTAACTGCCTGATTGGAAAACCACAGGCTCCGACAATATTGATTTCAGGAGGCAAATTCTCCTTCATCACCACACAATTCCAACATCAACATTGCCATGAAGTCCCTGGGGCCTCTGCCACACTCACCTGATAAATCTGACTGATCTGGGCTGCAATAAACTTGGCCTTATAGATGATTCCATCTGTCCACTGCAGCTGAACCAGCTCCCCCTCCAGAGGGGGGCCCATTTGGATGCAGTCCCTGCTCTGGAGAAAGGGAGAAACAGGTCAGAGACAATCTAGAGATGTGTTAAAATCACTCAAGGAAGGTGCTACTTAACACTATAATTAGGTATAATTAGGTATAAGACAAGTTTCTGCACTTGGGATTAATTGTGGGCATCTCAAACAAAACCAGTGTGAGAGACCAGGAATCAACTCTGGCACCTCCCTGTGCTGACAGTACCCAGTTCCAGGACATTTCTCATTACAAATCCCAAATCATCAGATCTCCTGTGTCTCAAAAACAAGCAGGGCAGCTCAGTGAATCAGTGGCACAATCAGGAAGGCAATGCATGAGTTGACAAATCAGCCTCTTCTAGACATTCCCTCTATTAAGTGAATTCCCTGTTTTGAACCAGAAGTGCTCACAGACAATCTAATTCCCCCATGAATCACAACTGTCAGTTGAAAAATAAGATTATTCAACCACAAAACAAATAGGATGAAACTTAAAAACAAACAGTGTTTTCTGTGAAGTCATCTGCATTCAGCAAAATCACATCTTTGTCAAGGAACCAAAAAAATAAATGAGATAATGTCAGAGGCAAGGACTGTAATGAAGAGCAGGATGAGTTTTCCTAAGCAAGCAGCAACTTCACTTTTTAATTTTAATTTTTTTTTTAAGTTTTGCTTCTCTGTTCCAGCTCGAAGCAGGCAGGAGGGAGGCACAAATCACACTTGACACTCATTTATAAGGAAACAGTCTCCACAGAGCTGCTTACAATGATGCTTTCGGGGTACACGTTGTCGCTGTAGGAACCATCGTCAAAGTTGACCTCGTAGAAGGTTTGTGTTGTTGTGCCAATCACTCTGCACCTGTAGTAGAGCCCATTTCTGTTCTTTGTGATCACAGTCTGCCCCAGGGCCACCTCCCTCCGGAATGGAGTCTGTGTGAGACGGGAAAAGGAATCACTTGAAGCCCACAACTGGAAAGGCTGCACCAAAAATGACATACAATCCCAGAATGGTTTGGGTTGGAAGGGACCTTAAAGCCCATCCAGTGCCACCCCCTGCCATGGGCAGGGACACCTCCCAGTGTCCCAGGTTGCTCCAACCTGGCCTTGGACACTTCCAGGGATGGGGCAGCCACAGCTTCTCTGGGCACCCTGTGCCAGGGCCTCCCCACCCTCACAGTCAACAATTCCTTCCCAATATTCCATCTAAACCCACTTTCTTTCAAATTAAAGCCATTCCCAGCAATGGCTTCCTGGATTACCTTCTACATTACCCAGAAAAGTTTAATAAATCTTTAGCCAATACAGGCACAAAGAAACTGCTCTAAAAAACCCTAAAAATCAAGAAAAATAAATAAAATAACCAGAAAACCCACAGAAAAAAATAACAAAACAAAAAAAAAACCAAACCACCACCCAAAACCAATCTTGGAGACCTCACTGCAGTTTCAACTTCCTTGTGAGGGGAAGAGGAGGGACAGGCTCTGATCTCTGCTCTGTGGGGACCTGGGACTGGAGGGAGCAGCTGGAGCTGTGCCAGGGGGGTTTGGGCTGGATCCCAGGAAAAGGTTCTTCCCCCAGAGGGTGGTTGAGCACTGAACAGGCTCCCCATGGAACGGGGACTTCCCGAGGCTGCCAGAGCTCCAGGAGGGTTGGGATGATCCTCTCAGGGACAGGGGGTGACTCTTGGGGCTGGGCCTGTGCAGGGCTGAGGGTTGAACTCCACGATCTTTGTGAGTCCTTCCAGCTCAGCACATCCTTGACTCTGCAATCCTGTGATCTAAACCCCCAAACCAAAGCCAACGGAAGCCAACAGAAGCCAATCAAAGGCTACCAAAGGCAACCAAAGGCAATCAAACCCAACCAAAGGCAACCAAAGGCAACCAAACCCAACCAAAGGCAACCAAAGGCAACCAAACCCAACCAAAGCCAACCAAAGCCAACCAAAGCCAACCAAAGCCAAGGCCTACACTGTGGTTTGCTGCTTTGTGCTTGAAGCAGGTGATGGACACCACGTAGGGCCAGTCGTCGGGTTCCATGGGCACCCCGGCCGCGTGCGCACACGTGACGTGGAAGGATGTGGAGCAATGCTCGTAGGAACACTGGATGCAGGCCCCAGACACCTTCTTCATCCTCTTCCGACAGTACACACATCTCTGGAAAGAAGAACAGGGTGGGGTTATGCAGACAGGCCCCAGATCCAATGGGGTGGGCAGCAGCCCTGTGTGGGGGCACAGGGACATGGAAAAGGGAGGGTTGGTGGTAAGAGGTTGGTCCCACATGGGCAGAATTATCTTTGTGCACTCAGGCAGAGCAGTTGTAAGCTAAAATGGCAGGGGGAAAATAAGCTGGGAAAAGACTCAGGGAAAAAACTCAGGGAAAAAAACTCAGGGGAAAAAAACTCAGGGGAAAAAAACTCAGGGGAAAAAAACTCAGGGGAAAAAAACTCAGGGGAAAAAAACTCAGGGGAAAAAAACTCAGGGGAAAAAAACTCAGGGGAAAAAAACTCAGGGGAAAAAAACTCAGGGGAAAAAAACTCAGGGGAAAAAAACTCAGGGGAAAAAAACTCAGGGGAAAAAAACTCAGGGGAAAAAAACTCAGGGGAAAAAAACTCAGGGGAAAAAAACTCAGGGGAAAAAAACTCAGGGGAAAAAAACTCAGGGGAAAAAAACTCAGGGGAAAAAAACTCAGGGGAAAAAAACTCAGGGGAAAAAAACTCAGGGGAAAAAAACTCAGGGGAAAAAAACTCAGGGGAAAAAAACTCAGGGGAAAAAAACTCAGGGGAAAAAAACTCAGGGGAAAAAAACTCAGGGGAAAAAAACTCAGGGGAAAAAAACTCAGGGGAAAAAAACTCAGGGGAAAAAAACTCAGGGGAAAAAAACTCAGGGGAAAAAAACTCAGGGGAAAAAAACTCAGGGGAAAAAAACTCAGGGGAAAAAAACTCAGGGGAAAAAAACTCAGGGGAAAAAAACTCAGGGAAAAAAACTCAGGGAAAAAAACTCAGGGAAAACATCTCCAGCTCCATCCTCATCCTATTTGGATGCAGGGATGTCCCTACATTAACTCCCAAATCAGCTGGATCCTCACAGACATGCTGCTGGAAAATGTTTCTGTGTGTTGAGAGACCAGAACACAATGACTGGGTAGTAACTTGCTCTGTTATATTTAATAGAACATTATATTGATTAGATCTAATAGAATATAATTTTAGGGAATGGACCAAAAAGATTGTGTGTTTATTTTACATGCATAAGTTTATCAACCATAAATATTTTATTGGCATCCATGGCAGATGAGCCACTGTAGATAATTCGGGCAGTTTTGCAAACAAAGGAAATAAAAACATTGTACCAAAACACCAGAATTACAGGGGAAAGAGGTCTGAAATCTTTCAGTAATTTTGACACTCATTTTCTGCAAAGAAGATTCAGTTTTTGGGTAAATAAATCAATGTAAGATGTGTGACTACTTTAAAAAGAAATTACATTTTTTCCAAGGTAAAAATCCTAAGCCTGATGGCACTGAGAGTTGGCAAAGAGCACAAGGGAACAAGACTCATCTCCTCCCTTCCTAAAACACCAATTCTTGTTTCCCGCCCTTCAGAAATACAGAAAAGCAGATTTGGGGAATCCCAATCTAAACAAAATTAAGTTGGATGCTTGCATAATGTTTCCAGGGAACTATTTGGAACACCATTCTTAGTCTTTAACACTCCCAGTCTAGGGAATGTGCCACTGATCATCAAATCCCAGAATGGTTTGGGTTGGAAGAGACCTTAAGGATCATCTCATTCCACCCCCTGCCATGGGCAGGGACATCTTGCACTATCCCAGGTTGCTCCAATCTGGCCTTGGACACTTCCAGGGATGGGGCTGGATCCTGGGATGGGGCAGCTCCTTTACCTTTTCTAAGGCTAGGACAAGGCAAGTCATGGAAAAATTAATATCACACACAGGACAAATGTGCATTTTACTTGTTGGAATGAACAGCCCATATAAATAAAATCCTGAGGAATATTAGAAGCCCCTGAATCCAACCACAGAGCTGTGTAATTTATTTATTACACAGAAAGAATTTCATATATATAAGGAAGAGAGAGAAGCAGGAATTTTTAGTGCCTGTTTCGAGCTGACCATCCCCAAAACACACCACAGCTTGTTCCAGCCACTGTCTCCTTCCCAATCCATCCACTCATCTGAACATAAATGTCTTATAAACACACTAGGAATGATGGATTCACTTTGTCACCACAGCACCTGGTATCCAACAGAGCTCTCCTTCCCTTCTCACCCCCTCCCAGGCCTCTCCTTCCCCTCATTCCCATTAAAACACTGCTCAAACTGTGCAACAGTACAGAATACATGGCCTACATTTTAAGATCCATATGAATGACTACATCCTGTGGGATTGGGAATGTAACATAAGCTGCCCTAGATCACACAATAAACCAATCAAACACCCAGAAACACAAGTTTACTCTGAGTCTAGATCTGAGCCATCTTAAAAGTGCATCCTCAAAAAATTTCAAGAGTGGCAGCATATTATAAACTATTCATAGTTTATAATATAAAACACATACTGCCAGATGTAAAATAAAAATTGCCAAATTTTAATGTTTAATTTGAGTTCTCACAGCTGAGAGCAGAGTCCCACTGCACTTGCTACAACCCACTGCCAAGATAAAAAACATTCTAGTGGCTTTAAACTAACAGAGAGTAGGTTTAGATGGGATATTGGGAAGAAATTCTTCCCTGGGAGGGTGGGGAGGCCCTGGCACAGGGTGCCCAGAGAAGCTGTGGCTGCCCCATCCCTGGAAGTGTCCAAGGACAGGTTGGAGCACCTTGGGAGGTGTCCCTGTCCATGGCAGGGGGTGGCACTGGATGATGTTTAAGGTCCCTCTCAACCCAAACTGTTCCTTTCCTTCTCCAAGATTTTCTCTCTTCCTTGAAAGCAGAAGATGCCAAAGAAAAGGAGATGTGTTCTTCTCTATTCCTGTGCACTATCCCCCCTCCCTGGGCTCTGTGTAGATGAAATTCCTCCCTATGAATTAACTGAAGGTTTGTTTACACCAAAGATTAATTTGGCCTTTTTACACAAACGAACAAAAACCAGGAAATTCAAAGCCAGGCCCTCAGTGCTGCCAGAACGTGGGTTTAGCCTTTAATAAGCTGAGCTTTTATCACTCTGCAAACCATGTTCCAGAGGCAGATAAGCACCAGGAAAGTGCACAGCAGGACACAGCCTGAGAGCCAGTCAATAGAGATCCCATTATTAACCTGTCAATACCCAGCTGGAACAACTGCTGATACACAGGGTGCTCAAGGGAGCACTAACCCTGCTGGATCAGGGATCTGCCCTTGCTCAAGCAAACAGGATTTTTCCAAGCAAAAGGATTAGCACACACCTGTGCCAACACAAACTCCCTGTGACAGGCAGAAGTGCTGCACCAGGGGGGCATTCAGTGCAAATATGATCAAAAATAAAGAAAAACGTGAGTTACAGTGAGCCTGAAGTGCAGAGGATGGTGGAAGGAGTGAAAATTCTTCCCTGTGAGGATCGGGAGGCCCTGGCACAGGGTGCCCAGAGAAGCTGTGGCTGCCCCAGCCCTGGGAGTGTCCCAGGACAGGGGTTGGAGCAACCTGGGATAGTGGAAGGTGTCCCTGCCCATGGCAGGGGGTGGATGAGCTTAAGGTCCCTTCCAACCCAAACCATTCTGTGTTTCCATGAAAATACAGAAGATCTGGAAATGTGGGAGAGCAGCATATGGAGATTTAAAGTTGCTTTCTGTGGGAGGGAAAAGAGCAGGTCTAAAGCACAGGAGAGAAATCTTCAGAATAAATGCACACCAGAGTCAGGTCACAGCTGAGAGTAAGAAATGGGCTGTCTCCTGCATGATGAACACTGCAATTCATTTACTCCAGTGAGGAATGACAGCTAATTATTCCAAATTTCCACGTCATAAATAATTTACGTGCAGCAGCCTGTAATATGCCATCAATCAGGAAGCATGGAAACAGCATTCCTGAAAATGATGCCAGCCCCACAAATGGACTGAAAAGTCTCTCCTTGAACAGGGAGACCTGGTGCAAGCTTAAAGAACAGGATATACCTTTAACCAGACCACTGCAACTCCTTGGTATCTCAGCCCTCTCACAGTAACTTAAAATAATGCAAATATATTTTAAAAAATCAAATAATAATAATCATGGATAAAGCACACCCCCCTCTTTCCTCCACTGCCTTCATCCATTCACTTCAACTGTCCTCAACTTTCACATCATTCCTTCTCTCCTTTTCCATCTCTTTCAGCCACAAAGGTCATCTCCCCAATTTCACCCAGTACTGCATCAACTCCATCATTCCAAAGTCATCAGATCCAACACCAGCACCTTTTAGTCACCCTCAGTTTATCTTCCTAACTGCAGCTGCTCACCTCCAAAGCACAGACAACCCCCCAACTCCTCCCCTGACTCCTCCTGAATTACCTGCAAATTCCTATAAAGAATCCTAAAACTCCTCATGATGACTCACGGGTGTGTTTCTCCAAACAATCTTAATCAATTTAAATTTCCTTTGTACTTCACACCCCACACCAACATTGCTGTTAAAAGCACCACTGCCTCTGTATGCTGCCATCCAAATTTAATCTTTACCCAGTTTATAACTCTAAAACTTCCCAAGTGAAGGGCTTAAAGCCAAGCTTTGGCTAACACCAGCATCAGGAATGTGTGCCTGTAAGTCCCAACAGGAGACTGTGTAAGTCAAGGTACTTCATACAAACATCCTCCCCTGAGACAGGAAGAAGACAAGGAGGAGTAAACGGAACACAACAGTGATGAAATGAAGCAAAATTCCATTCCAGAGCTCGAGGAACAGTTGGGACAATGCTCTCAGGGACAGGGTGGGATTGTTGGGGTGGACGAACCTTGTGGGTCCCTTCCAACTCGGGGTATTCTATGAAAATATGAAGTTTTAATTCAGGAATGAAAGAGCAAGGTGTGGAGGGGGGCCATGCAGAGGCTTTGGATGGCTCAGGCAACACTCAGCAGCAAAATGAAGCAAAGGATTTTGCCACATACTGATCCTCCCTCTGTAGGACTGCCAGGCAGGCACACAAGAGTTAAAGAATTAAGTCATGTTTCCTTGTGAGGCTCCATTAAGCAATACAAGTGAGTCTTGTGTAAAAGGATTTTAAGTTCAGCGTTACAAGTGCTGGTAATGAAGAGGATGCAGGTTGGAAATGTCAGCTGATCCATAAAGAGCCACCACAGCAAGATTTATCACCCTCACATCGCTCTGCTCCAGCACTCCTCCTGAATAATGAATGCTTTCCACATTCACATTTGTGTACAAAACCCATTTGCACAACAGAGAAATAACTCTGGAGGCAGGGATAGATCCTTCCTAATCTCTCACTCAGGCTCCCTGCACTCAGCAGCGCCGTTAACGAATCCATCAGCACTATCCCATGTATCACTGCTCCAGCACCTTTCCCATCCCACACTGTGTCACCCAGCTGACTTCTGTACCAAAAAAAGCAGCAAAAGCACAATTTATTTTGCAATAACACGCTATAGTGATGGAGCATTAACTAACATTAAGATTAATTGCTCTGAGCTAATGAATCATCCATTACTAATCCCTCGGATGAGGCCACGCAGCTGAATAACAACTTGTAGCTGGACTGGTATTAAAATCTTTGCAGTCTTGCCTTGCAGGCAGGGTCACAGAAATGTTTATTCATTTCTACAGGAGATTTCTTGAGAGAAAAAGAGAAATATTGCAAAGAAAGATGAATCAAACTCGAGATGAACGAGGGAGCTACTCTCTAGTCGCCGCATCCCTTCGCACTCTCGCTGGGCAGAACTTTGGAGTTTTCAGGAGTTTACACCTGATTGCAGGTAGGGAAGAGTCCTAAGCTCTGCCCAGGGCATAAGCACATTCCCAGAGAGTAAAGGCACATCTGGAAATCACGAGCTGTTTGTGTGTCAAAGCACTGAGACAGTGCTCAGCAGACATCACACGGCAGCTTCCCAGAGCTTCTGTTCAGGAACAAGAGAGAGATCACCTCCAATCTCAGCTACTTTATGAACCCACACGATGTTTTTCTGTCTAGTTACAGCTTTTTCCTTTGGCTCTTGTTCCCAAACACTCTCCACAGGTAAGAGACACCCACCAGTCTCCATCTCTGCTCTGGAATAGCGCTGATATCCACAGGATGACGCTCCATCACATTGAGGAAACGGGCCTCGGGGACAGCAATAGCACAGATTACATGGACCCACCTGGGGAACAAAGCAAAGAGACAAATCAGAGCCTGCCATTATTTGAATTCAATGCTCAGGAGAGCAGTTAACATTTCCCTGCCTCCCTCAGCACCGGGGAATATTGAGATGGGTTGGCAGCCTTGGCGTCCTTATCGACTGTTAATTACAGTCACACGAGGTAAATGTCTCTGGAACAACAGGGATCAACCTTCTTGTGCATCTGATTTTGCATGACACTAAACATTCTCTGGGAGGACTTTCCTCTGAGAAACAACCACATTCACCAAGGGTTCAGAACCTCTGCTGTGGAGCACCTGGGGCAGTGAGACAGCACAGCCACTCAGGCTCCTCCTGCATTGTCAGCAAGGAGCTCCAAACACCAAATCCTGCTGCTACACTGAGCTTTAGGACCCAATTCACACCAGCAGGAGCAGGATGGAGGGAAAATACACTCAAATACAACACTCACCGCCCATCAGTGGTCATCTGAAGAGCTCCTCCCCTGAGATTGCACAGGCAACATTCCTGCAGGAATAAAACTCCTTCAGGACTGGACCAGAAAACTCGGTCTTATCTTCTCCCCAAAAATGGCTACACCACATCTGGGATGTCCCAGGCAGAGTGAACCCTCCCACCACCCATCTCTGTTGAAGGATCTGCATAACTGCCAGAGAATCCCTGGGAATTGTTGTGTCCTCACCGCTGCCCACGCGTTGGCTGAGCACCGCGAGCAAGACCAGCTCTCATTCACCAGGTCTGGACGAATTCCATAACAGCCTGAAAGAAAAGAGTTACATCCTGATTAGATCACAGCTTTCCCAATATATCTGTATTATTCACTTGTTGACTTTTCACTTCAGAAGCATCTTGGAGAGGAGGTGGGACATTTGAAGAAATATATTGAATAGGCCCGGGTGGTGAAGGTCATAATGGGGGTAGAATTTGGGACCAACAGGTCTGAAAATAAACAAGAAACCCACATATAGGAAAGTCTGAACCTTCTTTTCCTCTTTTCTAAGGACTATAATAACAGAACTTTGATCCTTCAAGCAGGAACCGGGCTCCAAAGTGATGCTATCACTGCTGAAGTGCCCTCACACATCAGGTAAGGCCACTGAATTTTGGCAAGACTGAAGCAGTTCTCTCTGCCAGGTGGTGTTAGGAGGAAGGACAAACCCAATAACACTGCAAAAAAAATTACATATCTGCATTTCACACTATTTAATTTATGGTTATATGAAGTGTTGGAAACATCTGATTTTATAGAGCTTCAACTATTGTAACAAGCACTGAATCCTCCTACAGCAACACTAAAATAGTTAAGTGGTATTATATCCATTATAAAGACAGAGAAATAAGAACAAAAGTCCTTAAAATTCTATAAAAGGCACTGAAAACAATGGGGAAAAGACACAGGAATAGTTTTGAAAAAGTGGATCTATATGACTCCTGCAAGCTTGTAAAGTCAGTGAAAAATTCAATACAAACAACTCAACTGACACACAGCTCATCCCATCCAGCTTTTATCCATCCTAACAAAACCCCATCCAGCCTTTACCTATCCTAACAAAGCTGAGCAGAAAATTTCAGCTGGGAACAACAATCTCAAATTACTGAATTAAACTTAAAAGAAGTCATTCAGAAAGCACTGCAATTGTCACCATAACCTGATTTATAAATATCATCCACTTAGCCAGATAAACAGCGTGTCAAAGAAAGTCAATACTATGGATCTGCAGCTGTTCTCCTCAGCTGAGGTCTCTTTCCATCACATGGCAAATCAGGAAAGCAGATTCCACTCCATCCTAGAACATGGGCAGGGGTGTTGAGTCCAAAAACTGAGTTGAGAGAGACTCAGACACTGAGCTGGAATACAGCTGGAGCTCACAGAGATGGGGAACAGGCTGGAATTTCAGCATGGATCTCTTGTTCCAGGACCACAGGCAGCTGGAATGTGGGATCTGAGAAAAGAAGACCTTATTTCTCTACAAAACTCCCTGTCAGGAGGGAGTGCCCTGCCAGGTGGGGGTCAATCTGTTTTTCCAGGTAACAAGTGACAGGATAAAATGGCCTCAAGCTGAACCAGGGGAGGTTTAGTTTGAAAAATTAGTAAAAATTTCTTTGTGGAAAGGGTTGTAAAGCATTGGAAGGGGCTGCCCAGGGCAGTGGTGGAGTCACCATCCCTGAAAGTGTTCAAAAAATATGTGGATGTGGCACTTGGGGATGTGGTTTAGTGCTGAACATGGTGCTGAGCTGAGTGTTGGACTTGATGATCCTAAAGGTCTTTTTCAACCTTAATGATTCTATGAAGGGAGAACAGTCTTATTTACTGAACCCCAGATTGTCCCATAAGGAGGATCATAACAGCCCATGAAAAATATGCTCTTTTTATGGATTTTGTCCTCAAAAGCCCAGGAACCTTCACAAAACCTTCCCTCTCCTTATGTTCCGATTGCTGCCATAACCCAGCACAGCCTGCGAGGGCACTTCTCAAGAACACTCAGGCTGCCAACTGGTTTTACAGCCCAGATTAGCCAAAACACACCTCAACACTGCAATCCTGCAATAAAAGCAAATGGATTCTCTGCAGCAAAGTCAAAGGGATGTCACAGACTCAGAGCACAAACAGCAACCAGGAAACAACGAGGCACCGCAGACTCCCTCGGATTTAAGGTCTGTCCTGTCCTCAAGGGCACAGCACAGCCAAAATAAAAAAGCTGAATTTCTCTGCCCCCTGAGTCTGCAGATTAACATCATTTTGCCCACATCCCTCTGTCCCTAAATAGAATTTGGCCACTGAAACCATTTTGACAGAGTTGCAGGCATATGGGTGGATGAGATGCAGCATCTCTGATTGCTACAGAGGCCACAGTCTGTGAGGTAAGGGAGCATCCTCACTCTGCATCTTATGCCTTTATTAGCCAGAAATGACCATAATCAGGGATTCAGCAGAGAAATCAAAGTTGCCTTCCAGTTCTCCACAAAAGCCAACCCTGCTGAGCTGCACAGGGACCTGTGGAGTCTAAAACTGGAACAACAAAAGTAATTCCAGCTGATGCAAGTCAAATAAGATTCCCCATCTGTCAGGATCAAAGAGCTGAACTGTAATTTGTCACATCTCAGACGAGTCCAAATGGTAACTGGATGTTGTACAATCCACACTGAAGGTACACACTTCACCAGGATTAATCAGATCTTCTTTCAGACACAACTATCAGAGAGGCAAATAGACATATGTTCCCTTTTGTAATCAAGGGCCATTACTACAAATAGTATCCCAGGCACTAATAAAATGTATCTCTAACTCCTCCATAATCTCTGCTGCACGCAAGAACAATAGAGCCTCACCCTGCAGACCAATATTGGCAGGAAATATTTGAGAGAAAGGAGTGCAATAAGCTTTGTGAGTTCTGCTTTATTACAAAAAATGAAAGATATCAAAAGAAAGAATCTTTTCTGTGAGACTGGAAAAGAATCAGCCAACAAAACCACCACTAAAAAGAATATTGGTGTATATTTTTAAGATCAGTGACTGCCAGGATGGATTTGAATATATTTTCCAGTGGAAGGTTCCCTGCCCGTGGCAGGGGTTGGAGGTGGATGATCTTTAAGGTCCAACCCAAACCATTCTGGAGTTCTATGTACAGGAAAAGAAAAAAACAGGAGTGGCAGGTGTAGCAACCCTGGAATCCAAATATAAGCAACACACAACAAAACTCCTGAGTTTCTCAATGCCCAAAAGGCTTTGGTGAAGGAGGAAACACTCACTAGCATGAACCTGCAGGCAGCATTTGGCACAGGATATCAAGGGACTGGTTCCATCCTCTCCAATGTAGGAGTTTGAAGGAAGGGGCTCCGTGTTTTCCCCACTTGAGGTAAAGCACATCTCTGGGATCAGGGGCTTGGTCTTCTGCCCACACTTGGAAAGGTGGATGAAAGAGGATGACTCCCCTGTGGAGACTGGGACAGCTTCCTTATCCACCTGTAAGGACTTGGAGAGAAAATATCATCACATGGAATTGCCCTGGTCACAGTTTTAACTTTCAAGTCTGAGCATTCCCCTTGCAGAAAACCTGCCCCCAGGCAGCCAAAAAACAAGCCTTCAGTCCTCATTCCCAGGCACACCCCACCCCTGCCCTGCTCCTCTTCCTTATGCTGGGATCTGTAATTTGTTTGGAAAGCCCACAGAAGTATTAGAATAATGAGCAGCTTTTCCTGGGTTTCTTCTGTAAAAATCTAAATTCCTGAATTACAGCTGAAAACACCAAGGAAAAATAAAAAGGAAAATATTACTAAAAGCAAGACCTTCCCTCCCCCTCTCCCATCCCTCTGGCATCCTTCCCTACTCTTCCTGCAAGAATTTCTCCTGAAGGACATTTCAAGGTTTCTGGTAGCAGACAGAGTTAAAAGCAATGGATTAAACCAGCCCAGCTGCACCCAGTTTTCCTCACAACCATCAAACAACATCCAGCAATCAGAACTGGTATTTTATTTTCAGTCTCTACAATAAATCAAAAAGATTTTATTGAAGGGGGATGTGGGTTCTTCTTTTCTCAGCAAAAGCTTCCAACACATACAAGGAATCTAAGGCACATATTCCTGGTGGACACACAAAGCCAGATCTGGCTTTATGTGGGAACAAATCAATACACAACTGAGCAAATGACTAATTCATCTGATGAATTTTGCCTTTCTGCTCATAACATCTCCCAAAGCATATTGGTAGTTTCCAGAAAAGATGATGGATGTGCTTACTCAGTAAACTTTTATTTTGTTGCTTGTTTGCATATTTTCAGCAATCCAGGCCTGTATTGAAACAAGAGCCTGATGTGGCAGAGTTCTCTGCATGGAACAGTGTTTGCAAAGCTCTCTAAGTGTGATTTAAAAAAATGAACACTGAGAAAGCCAGAGAGGACAGGAAAGATAACAAAAAGGGCTCCATCCACTGCCTGGCCAAATCCAAACATTCTCTGGGCTGTAAATTTGTGTGGGTCTGTCTTCAATAATTATAAAGGTCTGCATCCTGATTTATCCATTTGAGCAGCATCAGAGGTTTAGATTAGATAACAGGAAAAATTTCTTCATGGAAAAGGTGTTCAGGAATTGGAACAGGCTGTCCAGGGCAGTGCTGGACTCACCACCCCTGGAAATGTTCAAAAACATGTAGATGTTGGTTCAGTGATGAACACAGAGGTGGGTCTGGGTTGACAGCTGGGCTTGATCTTAGAGTTCTTTTCCAGCCCTAAGGATTCCATGTGAGGAATTACCTGGTTGTAGGGGTAGAAGAGAGTGCAGACAGCACAGTATGGCTCACTCAGGGCAGCAGCTGCATTGAATTTCCTTTCAGCTGGGAAATTAAATGCTTTATTCTTCCACTGGAAGGAAAGTAAAGATTTCAAAGCCTCTGGATCACTCATATCTTCCTCTCCAGAAAATGGAAATGTTTCTAGAAAGACAAAAAAATCCCCAAACAATGAACAACCAGTAGAAAAAGAGTTTATAGACAGAAGAAGTGAAATGCAGCAGGGCTGAGTCCAACAGCTCATGTCTCAGCCACACAAGTGCAATAAATAAGAACATTCATCTATTCATGGTTTTCCTCATATGTTTATGCCTTAAATACTTCCTAAACGGATATGATCCCTACTTTATGAGTAGGATAGACAAGACAGGGAGAGAGATGGACATGACTGGACATAAGGAAGGAGAAAGATAATCCAGATTTATTGCCTTCATAACTTCACCTTCTGGCTGTGCAGACCTACAGCATCCTTTTAATGAAGCCTTAATTGAACCTTAGTGAGTTCAAAACACACGATGTCAGTTCAGTGGAGGAGATCCCTCTTCCCTGTCTTCACCTGGGAGCTGCAGATGTGGATGCATTTGGCACTGGTTTGGTCAGACAAGCTCCCAAATTCCCACCTCCAGTGTGTTTCAACCCTCCCAAGGTGCCTCCTGTGCCTGTTCTGCAAACACAAACCTTGGCTATGAAATAACCTGAGTTGAAATGTTCATTTTAAGCCATTCCATCCTCCACTAAACCTCCCATTTGCATTCTCCATCATCCCTCCCTCTGCCAGTGCTTTGCCAGGTACTGCTCCTGCTAATTAGTTTGTTAATTCTTTGTTTTCATAAACCTTTGAAAGGCCTTTGGCATTTCATGATTAAACCACTGCAGAATCCATTTGAGGCAGTTTGGGGGGGCCAAGTTTCTCTTCCTTTCTTATAAAGGAATTTTGAGTCACTCTAAGTGTTAAAGGATTTTTCCGCACAGGACTGAGTGTAAACCACTCCCTGCATCACCAACCTGCAAAGTTTGCAAGAGAAAAGGGAACTCAAAAACATCTTGGTAGAACATTATCCCCAGAGCTCAGCACATTAAACCAAATTGTTCACTGCTTCTCTGTTAATTACTGGAAATAAGCAGTTAATGTTCTGCTCTACAAGTCTTAAATCTCCTCCCCAGTTCCACCTCCCTTTGAAGATTTTCTGACTCTTAGGTTACCTGAAAGGATAAAAGGAACTTGGAGTAAAACATTAATGGCTGAGTTCACATCTCAGATTTTAAATGTTCCCCTCAACTAATCTAAAATATAATTGCCAGACAATGTGGAAATTTGATTATGTTTAATTAATCACTCCTCTTTTTGAGGTGATGAATGCTGCCTGTGTGGCTCTGTCAGATTTCACATGAGGGTTACTTCCTAGAAAGTGTCTTATCTTGTTTGTTTTAAGACAGGAGCCAAAACCCACATGCTTCTCCAAGTTTCAGTTGGGGCAGATCAGGTGACAGGCAAGGATTTGTGATACCAGTGAGATCAATGAAAGCAGCATCCTAATCCAGAGGGATAGAGAGAGAAAAAAGGGAATGACTTGCATGTTATCACCTCCACTCCTCCCAGGATGGACCCTGGGGGACACACAGAATTCAGGATGGTTCCTCCATTCCAAGCAAGTAGAAGGGACAAACAATTTGTCTGGACTGATTGTTAGTGTAGCAAATGCATTCCTTCAATTTACTTGCTCACTATTCCTCTTGCAGCCTCCAGATCATCCTTGTACATCATTCCCTGGGAAAGCAGGGAGTGCAGAGAGCAGCTTCTATTCCCTGGTGGGGAGGGAAGGATCTGTTTGATCAAATTTTGGCCAGCAGAGCCGTTAATCAGCCTCCAGGAAATACCAGTTTTCACAAGAGCTGCTCCTGCTCCACCAGCCAAGCCCCCAAACACCATCTGAGAAGTCAAAGGAGTGGGAAGAATCTGCCTAATGAGGATCCTCCAGCTTGGAAGGTCTCACACCAAAACAAAATGACAAGTCTCAGCTCTTCACCTCACACACCCCAAGACATCAAATCCATCCTCCTTGGGGAGGGAAGGGAGCTCTGTGTGTTCAGGATAACCCCTTCCTCCAGGAAGCTCCTCTGGAATGAAGGGAAATGAAGAGGGAAGATGTTGTCCTTTGGAATGTGGAGTTTTAAGGAGGGACAGGCAGCTACACCCACATCTCCTACAAAACTTACAAACCCACAAAATGTCCTGTGGGCTTGTCTAAATTCTGAGGAATCTATAATGGGGGAAAGATCCAAAAGTGGAAAATTACATCACAAAACAGAGTGAGAGGTAAAAGTCTTTTTTTTTTCCCCCCTTGGTCCAGACAGTTGTGGAATTCACAGGGACTGGAATGTGGGATAAGAAGAATCAGTGATGTGTAGTTAAGCACTGAGAGATTTTAATTCTCATTTCTACATCTGCCAAGAAAAGTTGGGCCCCAACACTGACAGGAATTAAAAGCCAACCAAAAGGTTTAGAATTAACTTTCCCCACTCACATAAGATCAGACCTAACCCTCCCCTGCCCCCCAAGGGGAACAGATCTCATTCCACTGCAATATCCAAGACAGAGCTTTTCCTTTAACATGTTATTTTCTGTGAACTCTTTTTTCCCTTTGCCCAAAATGCTGCCTCATTCTGTAGCCAGCAAAATATTTTTCTTGAGAGCAAAAAGGGTGGGAGGTGAGAAGGGAACACCTCCCACAGAGGAGTTTTTGTTTCCATCTGGGTTATCAAAAAGGGAACATGCTGCACTTCCTACCAGTGGAGAGTAACACACAAACTTTCAGGGCACCCAGTTATGTTCCTGGCTTCAGGAATGGCATGGATCAGACAAGACACAAACATCCCTGGTGGTGTTCACTCACCCTCATCACTGGAGGTCTCCTGTTTGACCACAGACAGTGGGGAGCGGGTCGGTGGTTTGCCCAGGGGGTGACGTCGACTCTTTTTGATCTCCATCTTCATTTTGGAGAAAGCAGAAGCAGTCTGGAATAAAGCAGAACCAGCTGGATGGGCACCCCAAAGGAAGGAACAGGACAAGAGAGGCAGAACCCCTGACAAGAGTTCTTTTCACAAACTTTTCACTGCTTTTTGGCTGAATCACTTCAGCTTCCTGAGCCAATTCCTGTAGTTGATAAAAGCCAACACTAATTCTTAAGAAGTTGGGTAAAGTATACAGTTTTCTTCAAATCAGAACAGGCTCAGAACAGCTGCAAGCTGCCAATTCCATTTGCTTATGAGAAGTCTGGTCAGGCACAAACACAGCTGGGAACTCCACAGAAGTTATGTATCATCAAATCTCAGAATGGGCTGGGTTGGAAGGGACCTTAAATCCCGTCCAGTGCCACCCCCTGCCACGGGTAGGGACACCTCCCACTATCCCAGGTTGCTCCAACCTGGCCTTGGACACTTTCAGCGTCCACAGCTTCCCTGGGCAACCTGTGCCAGGGCTTCCCCACCCTCACAGGGAAGAATATCTTCTCAATATCCCATGTAACCCTCTCCTCTTTCAGTCTGAAGCCGTCCCCTCCTTGTTGTGTGCATGTACAGGGCATACAAGACCAGAAACACTTTACCAGAACATTCCAGTGCATATTCCAGCAGCACATTTGCATTGTAGTGGCCCCTCTGCCCCAGCCAACACTGAGTACAACATTCACTCTCATCCCAGGGGCTCCCCATTCCCCCTGACCACCTTCCAGGTGAGGTTCCTTGTCTGCAAATCACAGCACCACATGCTTGGCTCTCAGACCTGGGGACAAGCAGCAGTGCTGGAGCATTAATGAAATCCAAGCACATCCCACACCCCACTGGAGTGAGCAGAGTTGAAGAGAGAGCAGCCCAGAGTAGTGTTTTTTTTCCTCTCCAGTCTGCAGCCATTATCTCTCAGAAACATTTCACATGGATCTGTGCTAATTGTGCAATACCCATTTCCCCTTATCCCCTCAATTCCTCATACTGCTTTGCCATTCCCTTGACTCTTCCAACAGCAGCATTCAGGAAAACAGAGCTACACCATATTGCTCTGACTCACTGCTAATTGCAAAACATTTGCCTCCTCATTTTGGAAAGTGTCCTCAGGAAAGCACTCCCCAAGGAAAGGAGATGCCCAAGACAGATTACATGTCATGACCTCACTGTCCATGGAAAAGTTGTCTGCCAACTTTCCTGATAGAAAAGATCCCTAGGCATAGCAGCCAACACTTGGGAGCATAAAGCACATGCTGGAGAAAGACAAAGCACATCAGCTAGAGAAGGGAAAAACAAGGGGGAGAACTATTAAAATGTTGGTGGCATCAAAGTTCTCCTGGGGTTTACTTGGTTTTACCAAACAGTTGCTCTTGCTTGTGCTGGGTTTTCCTCTCTGCCATTTGAGATGGTCATTTCAGTATTAACTGTGCTATTAAAACAGGAAAAGAGATTTTCTGCTTTATCTTAACTGAACTATGGGCTCAACTGGGAGAAAATAATCCTTTGCTCCCTCTAAAAGCCCTCTGTGGCTCCCCAGCATGGCACTACCCCACTGGAATCTCAGAAACAACTGAGATCTCCTCTTATTTTAACCTTGCTCCTCAACCTGTTTCTGCAAACCAGCAACTCTTAAAGAATCATGGAATCCCAGAATGGTTTGTGTTGGAAGGCACCTTAAAGACCATCCACGGGCAGGGACACCTTCCACTAGACCAGGTTGCTCCAACGTGGCCTTGAAAGCCTCATAATCACCTTGGTCATGGAAAGCTGCAAATCACTGACCTCTGCAGAGACCTCTGTGCTCTCTGGCTCTGCATTCTCCTCCTTCCCAGGGATTTCCATGGGCACTGGCTGCTCCCTCCAGCCCAGGCTCTTCTGGGTGGCAAACTGCTCGAAGGCCTGTTGGCAGGACATGCGTTCCTTGTCAAACACCACCTTCTTGGTCCTGGGCACCACGTAGAGCATGGGAATGATGGGCCTGGGTTTGAAGTCATCCTCCTCCACCGGTGTCTCCAGGGGCTGGATGATGTTCAGGGGAGCTGGGGGCAGGTTCTTCCCCGCTGTGGCCGGTGCTGGGGGCACTGGTGGCCGTGGTGCCATCGCCTCGCCCCCTGCCAGCTGCTGCTGAGGGGCTGGGGGTGGCACTGGGGGCTGCACAGGGGCTTGGGGGGCTTGGAGGTGGTGCTGGTGCTGATGGAAAAGGTGCTTCTTCTTCCTCTCGCCTTTCACTTTCGGGGGACGGGCCTTGACTTTGCACTCCCCTGTTTCAAGAGAATGGGAAGAATTGAGCTCCCACACCAAGATTTAATATTTTACTCCTGTTAAAAAATGTCCTATCCCACATTACCCCTCTGACATGTTCCACCATGGGACTATTCCTAACGTGTCCTTCCTGACATTATTGCTCCAACGTGTCCCATCCTGGCATTATCCCTCTACCCTGTCCCATCCCAGAATTATCCTTCTAACATGCCCCATTCTGGCATTATCCCCCTATCCTGCCCCATCTTGGCATTATCCCTCTTATCCCTTATCCCATTCCAACAGGCTCCCTGAAAGCTGCAGCCATTCAGCTTTGCCTCAGCACTGACCTGCAGAAGCCCATGTTACAAAGAAAAAGGCTTGTGTCATTTCTATGGATTATTAAATTCTTGACTGGAGCAGAAAGGCTGCCAAAATGAATGTTGCCTGGGGGGGAAATATCTAAATCCCTAAGAAACTGGACACTGTGCCAAAAACCACATCATTTATTACAGGAGTCCTGACTCTGTATCTCAAGGCTTTTGTATCAACAGTTTTCCAAGTCAGGGGCACAAAACCATCCACTGGAAGGAAATATTTTTGTACCATTAATAAAATAAAATTTATTTTTTAAAATATTGTCTATTTTATCTTTAGCTCTTCCTTTTTTAAATCTCTGTTTTTGTGTATGTCTATAATGGACATATTAGCACAGAAATACACCTGTACATGTGTATTTATGTATCAATAAATGTGTATAAATAACTACATATATCAGGAGGTGTGCTCAAATTTTTTTTGCTCATCAAAAGAGTTTGGAGACCCCCCATTTTAAATCACAAACTGTCCTAGTCTCTGGTCCCCCCCTATTTTCTGCTCCCTTTATTTGCAAGCACAGCTCTTATCTGGGGATTACTGTGTGTCAACCCATTCAACAGCCCCAGGAAATGAAGAATTGAACAAAGACACCTGAATCATTATTACCCAAAGATTTCTGCTGTAAAGTCTTTTAAAAGATGCTTTTAAAGCATAAATCAGGTACAGCACTGAGCTGAGCTTATTACAGCACACCAGCACTGGATATCCTTTACTCACACACTGTCCTTTTTCTCCCAGCTCACTGTCACTCATTTTATCTGCACAGGCTGTGACAACACTTCTTAAACAGATAAACATCTCAACACCATCACCAGAGGTCCAGAAAAGTCTTCCCCACCTTTTTCCCCATTGTTGCTCTATTATGGGATCCACACACTGATTTTAGAGTAATTACATTCCTACTGGTCACCGAGGGAGTGTTGAGGTGAGGACAGGAGCTGCCTTCCCACCTTCCCCCTCTCACATGATGTGTGTTCTCTTTGCCCAGCTCCTCCCTCACTCTATGGATGAAGTGATGAGTTCACCCAAAAGAAGGTAAATAATAGATGCTCAGAGGCAGATGCCAGGGCTCCATTTATTTCACAGCTTGTTTGTCACCTCCAGATGCTGTGACTGGATGACTCTGCTGGCAAAGGTCATTTCCCACTAACAGGATTGAGGGAGGGCTGTTTGTTCATCCCAATAACGATCCCTCACCAACCCCAACCTATCCAGACCCTTCCACCATTCCAGGCTACACCAAACCTGAGCTAAATGGCAAATCAGAATAAACACCACACAAAAACAACGTGTGGAGGAAGGGTGAATAATCCCACAAAAAGATAAAGTGCTGAAATCTTCCAGGGAACAAACAGCTCAACCTCAGCATTTCCCAGAAGTCAGCTCTGAAGACTTTATTTATACTAACTTATAAACAGGGGAACAAGTTCAGCCCAAATAATTATAGTTGCACTGGTGTAGGCTGTCCCTCAGACAAACTGGTTTCTTCTATCACAGAGAAAAGAATATTGAATTTCCTTGGAGAAACAAACACAGTGAGTGAAAGGCAAATTGGATTTGTCCCCAGTTGCACAAAACCAGATCACATTTACTCTGCACACACTCTGAGAATTCTCTCCTCAACAACACCACAAATGCCATTCACCAGCTTTAGGGACTCCTAAAGGGTGATTTGACAGCAGCTGGAATGTAGAACTGGGCTTAAAAGTTGGTGCATTAAGATGAGCAAATGAGTTTGCAAGTCAATCTATAGGATCAGAAGCCAGAGAAAAGAGCTAAAATTCCAAGTGCCTATCTGGCTGTCCTGAATATTTCTAGCAGGGAAAGGGATCTGCAGGTAAAAATCCATAGGTAGGTTAACAGAGGAATGGCTTTCCTGTCCTTCCTGGTGTAGCAGAGTTGGGACACATGGAAACATGTGTGACAAAGTGGTGTCATGGAGAGGACAGAAGCTTGTCCAGGGATAACCTTTGATAGTGCAGAGAGCTCAGTAAAGCTGAGGAGCAGCTCAGGGAGCTCCTGGGATAGGGCAAAGACAATTTTTTTTCATGGACTTCAGCACCAGAGAGAAGGTTTGTAGCCCAACCTGCAGGACTCTTACCAGGCACAGCAGCACAGGCAACACCAGCTGCCTCACAGGAGATTTTTCTGCTGCTCAGCACCCCCAGAGAATAGCAAAGAGGAAGATTCTCCTTTCTAATGTCCCAAGAAAACCTGCTAAGAGTTCTAAATATATTAATAGCAACATAATAAATTATGAATATAAAGCTGAGTCACAAAATCCAAAAGAAAACACCATGAGGGATCTGGGTCAGAAATCCTGAAAACATTGAGTTATAAATACTCAGCTTGTCCAAACAACCAACACAAAGCACAAGACTTACTTTGAAATCTCATTCTTCCCCCTTCTCAAGGTCATCCCTTCTGGTGGGAGCAGAAAATCCAACCAAATTAAAACCAGGGGAATAAAGAAAGGAAGTGGAGGAGCTGGGGGGAGCTGAATTGCCACGAGCAGAGCCATCCAAACAGATGCTCTTTTCTTTTTCAAGATGAAACCCTAAGACACTTGTGAGAGGCAATGGAGACAGCAGGATGTGGAAAAGCAGGGAAGTCATTGGGATTTAATTGCTCTATTGCAGTAAGAAAGCTGCCTGTCTGCTCCCAGCCACACCAAGCAAGAGCCTGTTCAGGGGCACTCACTGCAATGATGCTGAAAATCAGCTTTTCCCTCCTGAGCTAACAGTTATAGAGCCCTTAAGATGTAGTGGAAGTGTATCATTTGGAACCTATTCAGCTAGAACAGAGTTTTTATTGTTCCTTGGCCATTCTAATGATCTCAGATCTGTCCCTGTCACTTATCTCTTGTCTCTGAAGAAAAATCAGCATTTTCAGGCCATTTATTGCAAGCATCAAGTGTTAAACTTGTACAAGAGCTAAGAGCAGACAATTTAACACACTGCTGATGTTTTCAGGCTTAGGGCAATAGAAATTAACTTTCTGCTCTGTGCAACAATGATCCTCCAACTCCTTATTTCCCCTAAAAAGAGAAAATGCACTGTCTAGTTAAGAGACTCTGGAACTGAACAAAGCCCTCAATTCTCTCCCCAGAGCTTCCAGAGATTTCCTTTAGATCATTATCAAGGTTCTCTAAAGAATTTGCAGCATCGCTTTCTCTAAATGCTGAACAAATAATAGATATATACAACAGATGAAAATTAATTCACTATATGCACTGCTGGGGAAGCCTCAAAGAGGGAGTGTATCAGACACAGCAACCACTTAATCGCACACATTAGGGGGCAAAAAACAGCTTTTTCCCAGCAAATATTACAACCTTTCCTACACAGCCAAGAAAAAGGTGTCACAGAAAGAGCCTCCTGCTCTTTGAATGAGATCAGGCTTTGAGAATAACCACGTGCAGAGGAAATCCCAAAGGATTGGGAGTTGCCATGGACTGGTTTTAACTTCAGCCATGCAAAGGAAGCTGAAAAAGCTTCCCTGCTCCAGCTGGACTTGAAGAAACCCAAGTGGGACTCGTGGAGCAGCTGTGGATCCCACCCAACCTCAGGCTCCTTGGATTCAGTCTGTGAGAAGTGGGAACAAAGTGGGGGAAAGAGGGAAGATGAATTGCACAAGGCAGTGTACAAATCATTTCTTTCCATGAGAAGGACACAAAGAAATGTTTTATTTGTTTCCCTGTGAAATATTTTAAAATATTCCTCACATAATATATATTTTTACAATCCTGTAATAGTTTGGGCAGAATTTTCAAGCCCTGCCAAGAAAGCTATTTGGACTGAATCCTTGGAGAGAGGGGGAAAAAATCAATTGCTGCTGTGAATGATGGTGTATTTGAGTGAGCATGGATTTAATATTGGGCAAACTCTGCTGATATTTGAACAGAAATAAACAGCAGCACAAGTTATTTACAAAGGTGTTTTAGAGAGATAATTTGTCCCAGCTCTTCACTGCCATCAGTGAGCAGGGCCCTCACCTTCTCCCTCAATGCCTTTGCTTCTCTCCTCTTCCTCCAGGTCTGTCCCTCTTTTCAGCTCCTCTTTTACTTTCACATCTTCCAGGGCAGTTTCAATAGCCATGACATCCCCAAGAGACTTCTGGTCCTCTGTTTTGTGCCTTCTGTGCTGACTCCTTTTTCTGTGAGACCTGGAAGCACAGAAGTGTGATTTGACATGAAAGCACAGCCTTCAATACAGAAAACCATCACCGACTTAAAAAGCTGAATACAAAACAAAAGGATCTTCTTTGGAGAGAAAACACAAGGTAGCTAAAGCAGCCACAGGGCAAAGGAGATATCTGAAAGGGAACAGATGAACCCTGCATAACACAACATTTAAGACCCATTCACAGCAGCCCTTAATTGTCTGGGATTCCTGAAGAGCTTTTCCCCACCATTACTAATGTGAGCTCACAAGCTGCAGCTAAAGTGATTTTTAATTGTATTTTAAATCTATTTTGCTCCTATTTCCAACTACAGATGAAAACTTGTTTAAATCTCTCTTTCATCCTCTGCCTCCACTCCATTATTTCTTTTCATTCTGTCCATGCTTCCCTTTGGCAAAGTGCTGGAAGTCTGCAAAGCATCATCTTCCAGCTCTGCCAGTTCCTAAAAACACACAATAACAAATGCTCAGAGCAAAATCAATGGGCACTCTATGATTTTTCAGTGGTATAAATCACAAGGTCCAGGGCCTTGAAGAAATCTGACTAAAAAATATGTATATTAATATGATCAGACTAACCCTAATGAACCAATAGCAAGGCTGTTTGTTCCTTTTAAAGTCAAAGAGTGGCCACAGTGCAAAGAAAAATGCAGATTCAGATGTCAGGAAAACATTTTTTAGTTGGGAACAGTAGAAAGCCAAGCACCCACACAGACACTCACTCCCCTCTGCTCAGTGGGGACAGGGAGGGAAAACAAGAGCCAGAAAACCTGTAAGTCAAGAGAAATGCAGTTTAACAGGTGAAGGAGAGAGGAAGGAATAAGGAGAAAGAAATAAGCCCAAGAAATCCACTCACATGTCCCACAGGCAGAGCAGGACTCAGCCAGTCCCCAAACAAGGGCCACTTGGGAGCCAAACCCCTCCTTCTTCCTCCAGCCCAGATTTTATTGCTCACCATAACATTTTATGGCACAGAATCTCCCTTTGGTCACTTTGGGCCCAGCTGGGTCCTCTCCCCAACTCTCACCCACCCCCAGAGTGGGGAAAAACAAAGCCTTGACACTGTGCCAGCAAGAGCCAAAATATCAGAGCCTGGTCAGTACTGGTGTAGCCCCAAATCCCAGTAACTCCATCCCAGCCAGTCCCAGCACCATGTTTTTTACAGGACTCATCAAACAGCTCCTTGAATTTGGGGGGTTAATTCTAACAAGCTCTCCTTTTCAAAAGAGACTGATTCAGAAACTTGTCATTTTTACCTCATTTTTAGCAAGTAGACACTTTTCTTTGGTTGAAAGCAGCACTTTCCATATGGCCTCATATCCACCAGTGTGTAACAAACAGTAAAACACAACCACACCACATTTATCAGCCTCAAAACCAGGAAAAGCTGAAATGCAGCTTCCTCAGAGCCCAGAAACTCAGCTGCTAATTAGATTTGGAAAGTTAAGGGCCCTTAATCAGGTACCTGACAAAGAAGGGAGGAAAAAAATTCAACCTGAGATGGATGATGAATAGAAAAGCAAGTTGGTCCATATGCAGAGAGATTTCTAATTGCCAGACTCTGAGCATATGGTGATTCTCCAAGTAGAGATGTTGCCTTCACACCTGCAAGACAGTCATTAGCAGGAACACAGAGCTGAACCCAAAAGCATCAGCTTTGCTCTTCACCCAGATTCCAAGTACACACCACCTTTCTTGGGTAGGAAAATTCAGGTGGGAGGAGAAGATGAAGCTGCCAGACTTTTGTCATTGCAGCTGGAAGGTTTTGGAGCTGAAGGAATCACCAGAGCAGTGTCACAAGCTGGTTTTAGCAAAGTGTGTTTTGTTCCTGTGGTGTGGAAATGCCAGGCAAAAATTACACCACCAAGTTTTATACTCACAGGAGATAAAAAAAGCTCTTTTTTTGCAGCTTTTCTCACTCTGGAGCTGTGGGGAAGTGAAGAGAGGCAGGAAGCTCAACATTTAAAGCTTCCAGAACTATGAGCTGAGGGCTGAACACTCCACAAGTGAGGCTGTTCTGGGACTGCCAGAATTCACAGACCAGGAATGGGCTGGACTGGACTGAAACAGTCTCTTGCTGAAGCCACAAAGTAAACAAACTCGAGTTTTTCAAGGTAACTAAGTCTGACTGACCTTAGAGAAGAAATAACACATCTCTGCTGAGTTTAAAAGCTCCATTTTCCAGGAGAGCTGACAAAAAAGCAGTGTTTGTACTCTTTGAAGAACAAACCACAAAGTGACTTAAATTAAGTAGCTACAACTGTGAAGAGGTTTGGGCAGAGGTGAATCCCAGCCCTCCATCCTGCTGAGAAAAGTCAGGCTTCAAGTAAAACAATGCCTTGGAAAGACAGAGGCACAGGAGAGAAAGTACTGCTAAGGAGTATTGAAGAGCTTCAAAACTGCTTCAGGATAATACTGAAATAATCCAAGAAACACTGGAGAGATAAGGGGAAAATGTACCTGGATCTTTTGCAATAGGCTCAGGTTGAGAGAGGCTTCTCTGCTGAGGGAAAATAATCCTTGGTGCTACACTGGGCAAATATTACATATATATAGATAGATATATATATATATATATATATATATAAGTAACCCTTAACAGTCACAGGCAGAAAAGAGAATCCCAACTTCCAGAGGAGGGAGAAAAAGCTCCAGGGACCCACTGGAGTTCAGTCACTGCCCAGAGAGCACAAATGGCAACTCCTGACTCTGAGACTACACTGCTTTTCCTGAAGCTCACTACAGAGGGAATACATGAAAACCTTCAGAAATATAACCTCTGGAGCACAGAAACATTGCAAGGGTCAGTCACCTGCCCAATGCCATATTTATGGTGTGTTTTGCAGCATGGATTTTGTGGGGAATACGCTTTACCACTTCAGCATTTGTAAAATAATAATGGACCAATCATTTCCTCATGACTGAAACCCCTGGAAGACAAACACCACTGACAGAGAAAGACAAAATACTACTAAGAGTGCCTCTTTCTTTGACAAAATGCCTAAATAAATCAGCTGTCATCCAATTATTAGACTTTTTAACTGCTCCTCACAGTCCCTCTCAAAGATGGCCCCAGAAACTTAAAGTCTATTTAACACTTCTTTCCTAGATTTCCAAGTGTGATGATGGAGTTCAAATTACCAGCAGAACATTACAACTGGATGGGATAACACAACTTCCAGAGCCTGTCAATGCTCACAAGCAGAAATTCAACAAATACCAGATGAGAGCAGTAAAAAATAAACCTCCAAACACTTTGGGTAACAGGAATGGGAGAGATGTAAAAAAGGAGGATATGGGGGCATTTAGAAAGGGACACACTTTACCTCTGAGTAAATTAAAGTCCTAAAATATTCAAGTAACTTGAGCAGAAAGGGAAGTTCTCCCACCAGCAGCCCATGACCAAACCAGTTCAGTTCCACTCTGAGCCAGCAGCAACATTTTTATCTGCTTTGGTGACCAGTTGCCTTTATCCCCACCCAGTTACCATCACACATCCCAGCTGAGTGGATGAACTCAGGAATGAAAACCAGAGACACTTGAGGGTCTCCAATGATCCAAGAGATCACAGAAAATTACCCCAAACCAAGATGAAGCCTGAGAAACCTCAGTGCCCAGAGTTCCTGTGGGCTTTCAAGGAAGGTGACATGAAAAAAAAAAAAACCTCACTGAAAAAGGAAAACACTCCCAGAGTTACTATTTTAAGAAACTTTGCAGGAGAAAGAATGAAAGAATGAGGGTGGTGTGGGAAGGCACCTACCGGTGCTTGTTGTCCTCTTCCTCATCTCCTATCCTGCAAAGCAAGATTCCAACAGCAAAAGGTTAGCATGCCAAATTTGCAACTCAAGCATGCTGTTAACACCCAAAACCCACAGACTTGGAGAAAATTAATACAGAGATCAAAGGGAGCACAGAAAGGCATGCAGAAAATCCCTTTTGCAGCTGATGGGCTTTTTTTTTCCCCTCCTCTTGCTTTCTGATAAGTGAAGCTTTAAATGTTTATTATGGACTTTTTGTCTTCCAGGATGACATGAGATGTGAGGGGGCACCCAGTGTCCTACTTTGGAAAACATGTGCTTTTATAACATTTAAAGGGAAGAGAACAATGAGGGACGCATTAACCAAGACAAATTACAAGGAGAATTGTATAAAAAGAACAAAGGGGGGAAAAAAGGGTTTGAACTATCTCAGCTAAGAATTATAGCATTTAAAATCTCAGCAATTACAATCAAAGTGCTCAGACATGACTTTTCCTCTTTACCTGCGGAGCAATTTCGCCTTCAGCTCTGCCTTTGTCTCATTCCAGGCATCAAGTTCTGGGCTGGTCAGAGCTGTGGGTTTCATGTGGTCCAGGACAGCAATGTCTTTTCCTTGTTTCCATAAATCATAACGTTCTGGCTGCAGGACCCTCACAAACACATCCATGGAGATCTTCACCATGTCCTTGCGGCACGTGCACTGCAAGAGACCCCCCCAGCACGACACACATGAGGGATTTTTCTCTTCTCATCAGCCAAGTTTCCCTTTCTCCAGAGGCAAATTAACCCTCCCCAGTGCTGGCTGTAAGGCCTACAGAGGGACACTGGGAGGGTCAACACACTTGGATGGATATTTGAGGGTTTTATCTCAACCTGCTCTTGGCACAGCCCCTCTCCAAGGGTATTTAAAAGACTCTTTTTCCAAGCATTTGATCTTGCCTGTAATCCCACCAACATGTTAAACTTTTCTGGTGGCTGACACCCAGTACTCTGTTCATCCACTGTCCTGCAGTGATTAGGCAGCAATTACTTTGTCTGATCTAGAGCAGGTCAGAGTCTGACCCCAAACCCACATTCCCTCCATTAGTCTGTCTCTGGCAGAGTTTTTCAGGCTGAAAAGATATTATTGATATCACTTCATAACTGGGGAAAAAAAAACCCTTAAAGGAACAAAAGACTAACCTAGAGAACAAGGCAGTTAAACTTCATAACGATACATCATGACATGGCACATCAATCCTGTGCAAGAGCTGAGAAATAAAAGAGCTACAACTGTAAGTACAACCTGCATCTAAACCACGTGTGCAGTGGGAGGAAATGGGAATTATTCATTTCCACTGGCCTATGCTCATTAAAACTAACCTGGAATTACCCCCTTGCCATTGCACAAGCCCACACAAAAGCTACTCCCACGTGGTTTTCCTTGGACACATCCTTTTGCTGTGAGGAAGCACAGAATTTGCAGGTGAAGCACAGGGGATTCTCCCCCTGGGGACACAAATGTCAGTCTGAAGGAGCATTTAGTCTTTATAAACTTCATCAAAAGAAGGTAGAGGACAGAAAAGGACACAGGAACCCACACCTTGTGCCTCTGGGGGCTGCCATCCCAACTCTGTGGTGGGTGGAAAGCTGAGCCCCCTTTTAGTTCAGCTCTAAGGTGCAAAGCTTTGCAGGGTGTGAACTTGCACTAAATTGCTGTTCAGCTTTGAGGCTGAGGTAATTAGAGCCACTTTGCAGGGCTGGTTTGGGGTTTTTTCACCGTGCCTCCACACCTTTTCCAAACTATTCTCTCCATTCTTTGCACAGAAATGCCTGAAATTAAAGCTGTTTCTCCCCTTTCTCCCTTCACTTTTCACCACCATTACTAAAAGATTTATGACTGTATTTAAGAAGTCACTGTGTGTGAGAGAAGGGTCTTTCTGTGCAGTTTTCCACTATCCCACTTCCTCCCAATTCCTGTTTCTCATTTTCCAAGGACCTCTGGCTGCTTCAGCTGCTCTGACTGGGAGCTCCAGGAACCCGAGTGTTCTGAGGGGGAAGGAGCATTTATGGACAAGCACTTTCAGGAAAACCTCATTCACTTAATGAAAAAACAGCACAGGACACAAAGGCTGGAAATGCAATTTGGCCAAAGCATGGCAGGAACAGAGATGATACCCTTGCTTCAAATTCCAGCCCAGGCAGGAGCTTCCCACCAGCACCACCATCAACCCTGGCTTCAGGGATTTGTATCGAGCAGATTTTCAACCCTTTTTCCCTAAGAAATTTCCAAAGCACCAGTGCAGTGCCTATAACGAGGAAGAGAGAGGAGCAGCCCCAGCACAGAGCAGCAAAGAGCTCCAGGGATCCTCCCCAGAGGATGAAAAATGGCTTCAAAGGGGAACAGTCCATTTTGTGATGCTGACCTGGAACCAACAGGTTCACACACAAGTCAATGCCTTCAAATCCAGCAGAGCAAATCCCCAGGAACAGGGGGCTAAAGGTCTGCAGAGCAGTTTCCAACCACCAGCAGCTTAAGAGCCTCTCAAAAGTGTACCCAGGGATTAGGGAGAAGCCCCAGGCTGAGCTCCCAGAGCCATCTCCCACATCCCACACCACCAGGAACATCTGCAGTACCCAAGTTCCTTTCTTTCCCCAAATCTACCCTGATGGATGTTTATATTTCAATTTGAATTTAATTGTATTGCTTTCACAGCAGCAGGCATGAATAATTTACAGAACTTCTTTCCTCTGGGGCTTTTTCTGGACTGTACAGTTGTATTTCCTCAGCTGCTGCACTTGTGTCACATCCACGTTCCCAGCATGGCCAGGATGTTTTTCCATGCCCTCCCCTCAGACAGAAGTGATAATACAGGAGATGCTTCCAACACAGCTGGAAAAGGCAATGTGTATGTGGGTGTAAGGGGTGGGAGAAGGAGACTGGGCGAGATCAGGAGGAGACTGTGGGTAGAGAAGGGTGAGAAACTGCCTTTGCAATTAATTCCCTGCCCTATTCCATTAGAACTGGCAGGGTGGTGTTTCCTGGCAATGGTATCCAATTCCACAAATTGCCTTTCCCCTTCCATATACACAGAGTTATATTTCTTTCAAAGTATTTAACTGTGGTCATAAAGACTCATATTTCCTTACAGATATTATGGCTACACCCCCCATCTCTGTCTATCCCCATCCCAATTTCTGCAGAAATCCTTCCATATTCCCTCAAATTCTACTATTTTATATCCCACTATTATTAAACTTTATAGAAAAAAAAAATTACATGTCTACACTTAAACACCACCACCAAGGAGAGATAAAAATCCTGAACCCCAAAGCCCTCTCTGGGAATCCACAGAATTCCTAAGGGCCAGTAGCCCTGACAAGGATTTCAGGGTGACATGAGCAACCAAAGCACGGCCCAGGACTCAATGGCAACATGAAGGACTCACCTGCCACGAGAAATTTAAGGAATTCTGAGATCTAATGAAGTGTTCTCCCCTCTCTTCTCTGTCATTCCCCAGTCAGACCCTAATTCCAGGCTGCTTGGGAACAGCAGGGCTGGCAGAGCCACAGAGCAAACAACAGAACAAACAAGGGAATATTTATAATTGGGATCTCCAAGGATCAAATATGAGTCCTGAAAGCAGGAGTGGGAAAAACCAAACCCAAACTGAACCCAGTTTTAGGGTCAGCTCTTGGCCTCTGGTTACTGGGGAGCTGAGACCCAAAAGAGCAATGGGATAAGAGTTTCACCAAATCTGCAGGAACTTCACTTGTTCCATCATCTGAAGGCTTTTTCCAGCCTTTTCCATGAGTTAAAATCTTTGTTAACCATAAGTACATGCAAAGGCAACTTGCAATCCAAGCACATGGAAAAATACTGTAAGGAAATGCACATTTAAGCCTTTTTCCAACTTAAAAACCCCAACATTGTACCTCTCCTTATTATTTTATTATCTGCTACTCAAACTTGGAGCCTGTGGTAAAATATGTGACCACACCAGGAGCCCTGTCCCATCAATTCTAACTCCAAGAGTGATAGTGGGAAATTTGTGGCTCTTGAATGCACAACCATTATCTTATATTTTTTAACATAAACCCACAAATAAAATACAAAAAAAAATTATATAAAGTAGCAGTCAAATAAAACTGCTTTCTCCCTGAAGTAATAAAATCAAATGATATATGGAAAAATGCACTCATTCAACCCCAACCTTCAGCATCAGTTTTGTGAGGATATTTCCTTCAACTCCCAGCTATTAACACTGAACTGAACCTCCACAACATATAAAAAGTTAATGTAAAATAAGGCTTATGTAGAAATAGCCACCAAAATTATACATTTAAAGTGGCACCTCTGGTTCTGCTGAAAAAAACCAACTCATATTTGGATCCAAGTTGATAAGACTCAGCTGAGTCTTTTTTGCCTCAATGGAAATTTAAATATAAAGAAACCCAACATGCTCAGAGTTGAAGTTCTTTCAGCTATTAAATGTCAGACCAAAATCTTTGCTGAAAGCTTTTCTATCTGCTTTTCATAACAATGAAGCCTAAAAGCAAATTCCTGGGAAAGAGAGATGGTTTTATTCAAAACTCTCACTGTGTATTACAGGAACTTCCCTAATGCAGACAACACTCCCAAGCTTCTCTCCATAAATTTCCAGGACAAAATACAGAGTTTCACCTTTTGGGAGAAACACAGAGTCCTCCCAGAATAATATTCTTAAGCAGGAATCCAGTTTGTTCCCATATTATGGGTGTGTTATTGAGATCTAATTAAGACTCATCCAACAGGACACAATAAACCAGTTTTAGGACTCTGGTCTCCTTTTCCTTCCCCTCAGCCTGAAAGATGAATGGCAGGTATTCTGCAAGGAAATAAGGAGTTAAACTTGGAGAAGGAGCAACTGCATAGTTTGTGTGTTCACTGGTTGGGGGTTGAAGGATTGTGGGAAGGAAGATGAGTCTTGACCCCCCGTTTCCAGGGTAATTACCAGCATCGCCCTGAGTCTCAACAACAAACCAGTTCATTAGGAAACCCACTGGAAACACTTCCCAGAGCTTCACAAACAAAACAATTAGGCCAAGATTTCCATGGCCCCCCCTGGTCCCTGGCTGCAGGGCACTCTCTCTCCTTGCCTGCTTCCTTAACGTGCTTCCGTGGGGATTTCTGGGGGGAGAACAGTTGGGTAAGTGGGGAGTCGGACTCGTCCTGCTCATTATCAGAGGATTCTGGTTTCAGATGGGATATAAAATGATCTGTGACATGTTCCATCACAGGCAAATAAAAAAACAACCCATCCCAATGGGAATCGGGCTTCCTGCCGAGAGGGGGCGTGGAGATTTCTCCTTTCTCCAACCTCTGCCATAATTCTTTATCTTTTAGTATTCCACAGATTCCACCTGTAAGGATGCTCCTGAATCCACCTCCAATAGACACAGTCCTCATTCCTGCAAGAAAAACACAATCCTGGAGGAGGGGCAGAGGGAGGATCCACTCCATGGGAGTGAGTTCTGTGTCTCTGATGTGGCTGACAGAGCACAGAAGGAGATTCAGAGCTCTGCAAGATGGGATTCAATGAGGCACCAGCTCCTTTCTGCCTCATTCTAGTTCAAGGGATAAATAAATTAAGACTTTGGCTCAGGACCTTAAACATCATCTTGTCCCAACCCTCTGCCATGGGCAGGGACACCTCCCACTATCCCAGGTTGCTCCAAGTCCTGTCCAACCTGGCCTTGAACACTTTTAGGGATCAAATTCTTTCCCCTGGCAATAAAAATGTTACTGAATAATACTAGTTAAAAAGCTGGATTCTATTTTTTGCAACTCCAAATGGTACAACATTGAGCCAAGGGAGGTTTGAATAAAGGAGGCAAGAGGGTGTGTATAAATTTTTGAGGGAACAGCAATTGAGACCCTTCCAAAAACCACACATCAAATGAAGAGCTTCCATCTCTGTTGTAATCCAGATTCACATGCACCTTTTTTAGAAGCAGGTAGAGAGAAAATCAGAAATTCCAGAGCAAAAGGGAGGTTTCAGTTGTGATATTTGACATCAGGAAGGGCCCAGCTCTGAGCCATCCCACCAAACCCCTGAAACTGCTACTGCCCCCAGGAACCCAAGCTGGAAGTAAAACAGAAGCCTGGTTAACAAAAAAATACATAAAATAAAGCAAAATGGGGTTAAAAATAATTAAAAGAGACTGTTCATAAGCATTCTACTCTGACTGTGCTGTAAGAAAAAGTGGGCTTTATTTTTAAAGTGTTCTTAAAAAGAACAAGTGTTCACTTTTAAGTGTTCATGAAAAGAGGCAGAAGATTAAAAGAGAATGCTGCCTTTCAGTAAACTGCAAGAATTTGAGGGAAGGGACCTGATGAGAAAGTGTAATGTCAACTCACAGCTCCTTTACACCTTCATGCTGCTTTCCAGGGTCCTATTCACCATTCCTGCAATTCCTGGGCAGAAAGCACCATTTAATTGTTTATTCTGAAGTGGAACATGGTTGCTTTGCCTCCTCCACACCTCAAGCAATCCCGAGGGAGCAGCCTCAGCTGCACAGGGAAGCACAAGGCTGAGGCAGCTTTTCCAAGGGATTTTTGATGGCTCTGCCAACAGCTTCCCCAAAGCCAGATGCCACTTGGCTGGGAGTTTTTACTAGGGAGAATCTCAGGGAATCAGCTGCAGGGAGCACATCCTTCACCTGGGGATTCCCTGTAGGCACAGGACACAGAAATCACAGGGCTGGGGAGGCAGGGAGGGAATGGGACACTGTGTCAGCCCTGAAACATCAGCTCCAGGGATTAAGAGCAGTTTTCCAGGCTGGAGAAGAGCAGATCCCAATCCAGGGACCAGCAGTTCCCATCCCAGCCTCCCAGAGAGTCACCCTGGGCTGGAAAAGCCATGACCAAGCAGCATCCTTTACACTTGCACTAATTAAGCCCAAGTAAATAAGGCTGAGGAGCATTTAAACCAAGCCTAATCTGCTGAAAAAGATCTGTTTTAAAGCCCTCAGCTGAGTTAGGCCAAGCAATTGTCCCATCCCTGTCCCATTTCCAGTTTATAATTCCAGGCTGGATTTAAAACCAGTCTCTCAGCTGCCTCTTCTCAAGGGCAGGACATGCTGACACCCCTCCATCTGCTCCAGCAGCATCCCAAGGACTGGAATCCTGGAAAACTCCAGGTATTTATTCTGCTGACAGAACTGAGTGTTCTCCCTTCATTAACAAAAATTATGACAAAAACGGTCTGTCCTTCAGAGGAGCTCAGAAAAGAGCTGATAAAACAAAGCTTCAAAATATCTCCTAAAAAAAAAGCAGGGAAAACTCTCTAAAAATGCCTTTTTATGGCACAGGATCAGTGCTTTGCCAAAAGTGAGGTATTAGGGGTGTTTACAAACAATACAAGAAAATAAGGAGCAAAAAGATTTTGTACAAGAGCAACTTTGAATTTGTCTGACAAAAATAAACCATGGAAATGCTATTCCAGAATAGATTTTTTTTAATGTATTCTGAGCTTAAAAGGTCTAATTAGAGTAAAAGAGCAATTTTGAATGTCTGACAAAAATAAACTATGGAAATGCTATTTCATAATAGATTTTTTTATGTGTTCTAAGCTTAAAAGGTCTAATTAGAGTCAGTTAAGGCACAGACACAAAGTAATGCAAAAATACAATTCTGATTTCCCTTATTTTGGAGCCCAATTTTACAGTATTACCAAACAAGTTCTGGAAAAAACCCCTCATAAATCTTATTTTCTTGGAAAAATCTACTGAGATCTCAAGAGTAAGAAGAAAGCTTCAATTTGCCATGGAAAATTCTGTGTCAGACAACTCTAAACCACAGACATTCCAAATGTAAATTTGAGATTATTTCAATATTATATATATTAAAAAAACAAGGGAGGAGATGGTTTAGAAGCAATAAGCCATGTCAAAGAGGCTGAGATCCAAAAGGTTCCTTCCCTTGAAAATGCCTTTATAGATCAGTAAAATCTAAAGGGAAAGTCTTGTCTTCCCCTTCTCTAAAAGACTGAGCAGCAGAGAGGGAAAGGTTTGATGGGAATATTGCCTGGGATGAGATAAATGCTACTTTTTTGGAACCTAAAATGCAAGACTTTGGAAGGAAGGGCAACTCAACCCCATTTTTTATTTTTATTTGTAAATTAATGTTATTTTAATTTTATTAATTTCCTTTATTACTTTTTATTACTTTATTCATTTAATTTTATATTGAGATAGAGAATTCCTGGAGTATCTCAGGAACAAAGAGGACATAAATGAAGGCATGAAAGTGCCAACAGGAACCCAGATGTTATCCAGGAGCATCTGTGCTTAAAAGAAAGGAAAGTGCAGGAATTGTTCCCCTCCCATCCATTTATTTCCAGTCCAGCTTGCAAAGGAAACAGAAAAGCTGACCTGGGACTTGAATTTCTGCTAAAATTGTACACTCTGAGAGGGTCTTTTTGAATAGCAGGAGACTTAGAGGCCACTTTCAATTGGGGAAGGACATTCTACTGAAATCTTGGATTTAAAAGGGTTGTTGGTCAAAGCACAGCTATAAAATCCTCTCTGAGGGCATCCAAGGGTTTCCAGAAACAAAAAAAAACAGGAATGCAGAAAGAAACTGCAGGTTCATGGCATAAAATAAAAAGAAATTAAAAAAATAAAGATGGTAAGGAATGAAAATTATCATTCCCTGCCTTTCACTCATGAGCTTTCAACAACCAAACAGGATAAATATGACAAAAAGAAGATAAATGAGGGAAGAACTCCAAGTACTGAGAACAAAGAGAATATTTCTCCTTAATTTCTAGGCTCTGCCTATGCAGGGAAACATTAACTGGAGTATATACAAATAAACCATCCCTATCCAGCTGTATCCCTGCACCAGGAATGCTGAGATCCAAAGCAAATATTCACATTACTGCTGGCTCTGAATCCTTGTGCCAGGACCCCCAGTGCTCTGAAAATCCCTTTAACTCCTTTCTTCTGGGTCTCCTTTCACTCTGCACTCTGGGACAGCTTAGGGAAACAGGGCTGTGTCTTCCAAAGGGCATTCCCTGCTGGAATGAAGTCCCATCAGCTATTTGGGAAAACCTGGTGGCAGCACACCAGGATTATCCAAGGGAGCTCCAGAAACTCTCTCCCCCACCCCTAAATGAGGAACTGACAGATGTGCTGCTCATCCTCAGCTTTTCCCAAGGATTAGGTGGAAGAGACAAGTTCTGGTTGGCCCCCAGGTCACCTTGGCTGGGAAGGAGTTGGGAACACAAGGTTCCTCCAGGACAGCTGGAGACATTTCCATCAAAAATAAATGGGATAGAGGTTAAAAAGCTGTTATTTCTTACACTTCTGGGCACAATGTCCAGCTGGAGCCATGACATCCATCTCCCAGTGGTGCCCCACCATGGAATTAAACTCATGGAGGATGTTACACCTTCCTCTGGGTCTAAGGGATTGACACTTGCTTAGAGCAGGGAAAAGCAGACCTGAGGATTTCTGCACATCACAAGAAATGACATGAATTTTGCAGTCAACATTGAGGCTGGAGAAGCATTTAAGAGGGGGATCAGAAAATCAGACTTAAGAGGCAAAAGCACCTGTTCTAACCAAAAACCTCAGGAAAGAAAGCAGGGAATTCTGAATATTGGTGTGTGCCAAAAGCCATTGGGTCCACAATTCCCCAGCTGAGCCTGGGACAGACTAAACCAAAACCTGGGACATCTGATACAGATGAAGACACAGACTTATCTCTGTGCATTTGCACTGTGTTTAGTTAATACAGATGTTTTGGCCAATATATCTTTAAAGACAAGAAACCCCCCCTATCACTCCCAGTTCCCTTCCAGCTCCTTCACAACAACCTCTCAGCAGTTTTGAGACTCCAAAACTTCACATCAGGTTCTCAAAAAGCTTTGAACCAAAAAGGACAGAGAATTTATTCACTTGGTATTCACCAAACCAATTTCCACTGGAATTTTTAAGGCTCTGTCTGTCCTGGTTACAAGTTTACACGGATTCAAGTGTATTTACCCACTCTTGGTTTCCCACAAACTCTGCAGCCATGGCTATTTTTTTTTGGTTTTGCCAATACTGGCACTTGTCCTACAATTAGAGGAGAACCAGTGTCTCAGGAGCTGATCTTTCCACTTCAGATTGGTTATTATGTATTTTTTACAGCCTGTGCAAGTTCTCTGTTGTTGGAACATTCCACCCATCTGGCAGGGAATTAGCACAGCTCTGCCTGTGTTTCTCCAAGGTGAGCCATTCCCTCTTTCACTACTCCACTGACATACATGGCTCTCAGCAGAGCAGGATCCAAATTTCCTCCCCAGGATAATGTCCAGAAGAACATTACAGTTGGTTAATTAGGAACCTTGCCTTGTCACCAATCTCGTGAGTGCTGGTAGGACAAGAGAGCTGCAAATCCAAGGAATGGAGGGAATCACCCCCAGCAGGTGGTTCAGTGCAGGAAGAGCAGGAATATATGATCAGAAAATACCCAAACCTGCTGGATGTGGACAAGGATCATTTAATTTTGAGAGCACAGGAATCAATAAAGCCATTTTTTGACCAAAACTCACGGGAGACTTATGGAATGGTTTGAGTTGGAAGAGACCTTAAAGATCATCTTGTTCTGCCCCCTGCCATGGGCAGGGACACCTTCCACTCTCCCAGGTTGCTCCAGCCTGGCCTTGGACACTTCCAGGGATGAGGAACCCACAACCTCTCTGCATAATCTGTCCCAGGGCCTCACCTCTGTCCCAGGGAAGGATTTCTCCCCACAGACATTCAGCAGCTCCATTTCCCACCCCCAGCTGCTGCTCCATCAAGTCCCTGCTTAACCTCAAGTGAAATTTGAACAACTTTGCCCCACACTCAGGGGCCCAAGGGTTGATTAACACTTGGTTTAAGCCACAGTAACCACAAAGCTCAGGACAGACAAGTGTCACTGGGAATAAACTGGGAGTCCCCTTCCACACTTCCACTTTCTCTCCCCACATTTGCTCCAAGCTCTGGCTGCTGCTTGTTCAGTAATTTCACGCTACGCTGCTTAACAATGTAAGCACAGAGGCTCAATCTAAAACTGCACTTCCCAAATGTCACTTGTTTGTGAACACATGGCTGAACCTAAAATTGCTTTTAATATTCGAGTGGTGCCTGCTGGCACTGCTGTACTTAAGGGTCTGTCCAAATTTCTGTGATCAACCCCATTTTCTGGGTGTAATACCACGACCATTTGCTTCAGATAAACCTGTTCTACAAGGTCACAGCACACCAATACCTTTCCTGAACTTTTTTAACCAAGTTTGCTTGTTTGTTTTTGAGTTTAAGGCACTTGACACTGATTTGAGGCCTCTTATGGTTTAAGGTTTTTCTTATCATCCTTTTAACCCCAGAACAAATTCAAATGTATGAGCTGGAAGTGTCCAAGGCCAGGTTGGACAGGGTTTGGAGCGACCTGGTCTGGTGGAAGGTGACCCTGCCCATGGCAGGGGGGTTGGAATTATATGGTCTTTAAGGACCCAAGGAAATAATAAAATCTGCTTATTTTAGAAAAGGACAGATTTCAAGTGGTGAATGTCCAGAAGAAATCATTAGGCTGCATTACAAAAGTTACAGACTCAAGCTGAGTCGATAGAAGAAAAATAAGTGAGGGGCTGATTATAAATGTCATTCTAGAGGGAAAACTAAGTCTTCTTTTCTGCAAGGAACCTCTGAGGCAATTTTCAAGTGCTACCTATTCTGTGATCTTTTATGTTTTACCCAAAGATTGTGTGGAACTGATCCCTAATTTCAAATTGCCCAGATTCTACTGAATGAGCTTTGCTGATCAGTTATTCTTCAGGCTTCAAAACAGAATGTACTGCCTGTGTTGTTGCAAAACCAAAGTAACAAAATATATGAGAAATAACCACACAAAGTCATTTCAGCATGACCCTCCTCTCCAAACTTAACTGAGTGCACAGATTAGAGGAACTCAGGTATTCTCAGAATGTTATTACCATAGTCTTATTAAAGCTTTAAAGTATTTCCATCTCATTCCTTCCCCTCCAGTGTGCACCTAATGAGTTGTATTCAGTGACATCAGTCACCTCATCCACTGGGAAATGCAGTTTGGCTGCAGCAGAAAACTAATTCTAAACTACCAATCCCAAACCAACCTGGTCACAAGGTGTGTGTAACACCCAGCACGTGAGAAAGTCACTATTACCCCCTCAGAATGACAGGAATTACCAACAGGGATAAAACAGCCACAAACACCACAATGGCACTTCCCATTTTGTCCTCAAGGATAGAAGTCTCCCCTTTCCATTCCTTTGTGTTCCATGAGCTGGTGGGTTTCCATAACCCTTCCTCCCAACTGACAGGTACCTGGGTTGCCATTTTTCCATAGTCAATCCATCTCAAAGTGGCAAAGTTGGTGGACTCAGCACAGTTGAAGCCGTGGTTGAAGCCGGCGTGGTATCCGTAGGGAAATGTGATCATGAACTCTCCAGCTTCCTGGGTGATCTGGAAAACAAAGGCAAAGGCAGATCAGTTAATGTACAGAACAGAGACCTACTCAACAATCCACTGGTTAAACCTCTCTTCCAGTGGAGGATCTGCAGAGCAGTCAATGCCAACTTTTGGATAAACCTGGAACAATTCCTGGGCAACTGCAGAAAAATGGGTGGAAGGGGCACAAGTTCTGAACTAATTACACTCTCAGGCTCCAGTTACAAAGTGGTCTCAGGCTGCAACATTCCACAAGATCAATAAATCCTCTGATTGTGAGCACTTTGGCTCATGGCAACTCCAACCCTACACTCCCACCACCACACTAGAGGAGACAAGAACTCTGGATTTCTCTCCTGAAATGCAATTCTCATGGCAAAGTCCCACTGAAACACCTCCTGCCTTTCTCTGGATTTATTTCCCCACTCATCTGTATCAGCCTCACTCCCAATTATTCATCCAAAAGTCAAATACCCTAAAAATTCCAGCCCAGCATTTGTCTACTTTAGTGGTTGCCCAAGAGGTTGTGGCTGCCCCATCCCTGGGAGTGTCCAAGGCCAGGCTGGAGAAACTTGGAATAGTGGAAGGTGTCCCTGCCTGTGGCAAGGGGTGGAATTAAATGGCCTTCAAGGTCCTTCCAACCCAAATCTTTCTGTGACTCTACTTCAACAAAATTAAAACAATCAGCATTATGGACTTACAGATCTTACAGATTACAAGAATCAGAGGCCAATCAATTTGTGATGGTTCTAAAAAATCCTTTTTTTTACATCTCATGCAGAGAAAGCACTGGGAAAACAAATCATTTAATTGTTAAGAGTTTGGAATGACTCCTGAGAGCAACTGGCAGTGCCACAGAGGGCTGGGAGCAGCTCCCCAGCTCAGCACATGGGTGACAGCACCTCCCTCCCAGGGATCAGGAAAGATTAGGAAGGAGGCAAAGCTTGACCTTCTGTGTCTTTCCAACCCAGAAGTGCTGACAGACCTTTCACAGCAGCCTCATGCCAAGCAATTCCATTTGGATCCCTTCCCACCAGCAATAACTCACACCCCAGCAGTTCAGAGCCCACAGAGATTCCAAAGGACTTGCACTTCCAAACACAAGGAAGGGCCCAAATGGAAAATGTAAACAGACAGAAGTTCAAACATTTTTCACTTGGCTGGGCCAACATTTAAACTTGCTGATGTCATTAACATCAGCAGAATAATTACCACCCCCCAAAAAAAGAGAGAATAAAAACTGCAGGGAGAATACAAGAAGTTTCTGCAGGATTTCTGGATGAGGTGCTCAAATCCAGGCCCAGGGAGCATCCCCCCCATCCATCCCCTCCACAAATCACAGCAGTGCCCCAACTGTAACTTCAGAAGACACAAGGATGACATTCCTGTCACTAAATCTCCATCCTGGTGTCTTCATTTCAAGCCCCCAGTGTGTGTTGTCTGTGGCACTGCTGTCAACATTATCCCCCAATAAATTAGGAAGCCCTCAGGATGATGGATAGGCCATGTAGAAAAATAATAACTATTGAAGGAAAGCCAGCACCAACTGCCACTCAGGGAGAAAGCCCCAAATTTACTGACTCCTGCAAGCTCTTGAGGAATAAATGGAGAAATCAATAGCAGATTACAGAAATACACATTTTTAATTATTAAAAAGCCCTCATATTGATCTGTTTCTTTTTTTCCAGAGCACCATTATAGAGATTTATAAATGCTGCCCATTCACTTCATTGAAATCTGCCAGGAATTCAGATGAAGGGATCCTATCTCTATTCCTAAAGAAAAAAGGCACTTGTTTGTGAATAACAGTGATCCTCCTTCAAAAGCTCCTGTTTCAGGACAGGAGGCTTTCACACACAGGCTGCTCAGACTGAAGAGACTTCCTCCTTTTTACATCTAAAATCAGCTTTCCAGGGAGCAGCTCTCTTAAAAACACACTATAAATCAGGATGGGGAATTATATGGAAGTAACAAGTTATAATAATTATATTTAAGTGCATCTAAGTAACATGCTATAATAATTATATTAGAGTAACTTGCTATAAAAGAGAAAGTTTGATGTTGACATGAATATTGTTCTCTGTGTGCACACTGGTCTCTCCTTTATTTTTGTAAAAAACAGGAAGATAAAAAGCAGATTTTTAGCATTAGAACAACTATATACACTCAGCAAGAAGGACACACCATCTCACAAAACATAAGATTTACCTTGCTCAACTTTTTACCAAGCAAAAATTAAAAATTCCCTTATTTAAACCACTTTGTAGCCCATCTCTACTAAATACAGCTCAGCAAAGATGACTTGGAGGAAGTTTGGAAGGAAAGTTTTCCCTTTATTGCCTTTTTACAAATTCCTTTGTTGTTCCTTATTAGTTATTGATCAGAAATCACTTAATACATAATTACTAGTTAATAATTACTAGTCAGTGCTGTTTTTCTCAGACAGAATGGAAAAACAAACATACATTAATGTTTATTCTGGAGAAAGGTTTGCCCACCTACAGCATTCCAATATTTTAAGTCCTGAATGAATTTCCTTCCCCTTCTGACCTCTGGCAGATCCAAGATCCCAAAATTAGATATTTTCATTATTATTTTCAACCCTGTGCAGCAGGTACCTGTATTTTCTCTCCTGGGAATCAGGTTCCACAGCCAGAATTACAAGAAAAATGGTTTGTTGCTCTCTATGAGCAATTTAATATCAACTAACTAGGCCAGGTTGATGTTGAACCACAAGCATCACATTGCTCTATTGAAGCTCATCTGATGAGCCAGATGATCCCACTTCAAATTTCATTCCTCACAGCCTTCCCCCAGGAAAAATGAAACAGTCCCTGGAGCAGTAAATTGAAAATGAATTCATAGTTTTTATGCTATACAAGAGCCAAGATCATTTCCTTCCATCTCAAAAAATCACCAGGCTCAGCCAAGGGTGCTACACTGTCAGGTGGACTAATTTAACTAAAAAATGCTTAAAAATATATAAATGACAGATTTTGGGGAAAGATGTCCATAATATCTACAGGGGATAGGGAAGAGTGGAGGGGGACTTTTCACAAGGGCATGGAGTGACAGGACAAGGGGGAATGGCCTTAGGCTGAAGGAGGGCAGAGTTGGACTCAATATCAGGAAGGAATTCCTCCCTGGGAGGGTGGGAAGGTGCTGGGATGGATTTCCCAGAGCAGCTGTGGCTGCCCCATCCCTGGAAGTGTCCAAGGCCAGGTTGGAACCACCTGGGACAGTGGGAGGTGTCCCTGCCCATGGCAGGGGGTGGCACTGGATGGGATTTAAGGTCCCTTCCAGAAAATCAGGTTAACCCAGGAATTCTTTGACACTTCCCACATCCAAAGGCAGGTCAGGCTCTGCAGCAGCAGCAGAGGTTTGACTGATTGTGCCCAGATACAAATCCCTGTAAGCCTGGCTGAGGAGATTTCCTCCTGCCCAGGAGACTTTAAGCACATTAAAACCATCACACCAAGTAAACACGACCCCTCATCTCACATAAGAGGGTTTAAAGGACTCGGGAATCCTCAGAGCAGCACCAGCACTTACACAACAAGGAACCTGCACAGCCAACTTCTGGTTCATCCTGGATCCATGGAAAAGCAAAACAAGTGTTCCTGACTCACCAGGACAAATTCAGTATAACAAGGCACTTAGAAGTTGAGGAGTTTCTCCCCAGGGACTCGAATTTGGAAGAATTGTTCCCTCCAAAGGGAGGTGCTGTTCTCTGTGTTCCTCAACAACCTGCCAGGGTGTTCCCTGCACCCCTGGACTTACCCTGTCGAAGGGGATTCCGTATTTCTTCAGGATTGAGGGAGAAATGAGGGTCATCTTGTGACGGAGGAAAGCATCACATCCCTGAGAGCTTCCTGGGAAAAACCCTGGGGAGACATTCAACAGAGGAATATCACTGCAGGAATGTTGCAGCCAACTTATTCATGAAGCAGAGACAAACTGATAAGTGAAAATTATCTTAATTACTTTATACAGATCAAAACAAAAGCAGACAACTGATGATGTCAGTAATTAGTCCATGGTTTAAAGTACTACCTAAATTTTGTGACAAAAGACTTGCACGTTGAGGCACCTAAATCACAGAATCTTGGAAGGGACCCACAAGGATCAGGACATCCCAACAATTCCACCCTGTGCCTGAGAGTGTTGATCTAAGTCTTAATTCCCTTCAAACTGAGAGTTTGTATCTAAGTCTTCTCTGTCTGGGTTATAAGTGCCTTGGCCAAAATCTCATAAAATATTGAGAATTAAGAACATGTCCCTTTTACATTTTGGCTGACACCCCAAACCTTTACCCCTTTTTCTTAGACAAGGACCATCTACTCCCAACACTTCCATGTCCTTTCATATCTCCTCTGATGGGCTGCTGGGTTATTCTTGGGAAAGCAATACAACTTGTTAGATTCCAGATCAACCTGCCCTACAAACCCCTCCCTAAAGAGAAAGAAAACAGCATGTAAATGTCAATATTCAGTGAAAAGAAAGGGAACAGAACATCTCCATGCCCAGGACAAGTGGCAGAGTCAGCAGGATCTGACCCAGCCAGAACCTCAGCTCCACTCAGTGTTAAATTCTACCCCAGTTACAAGATCCACATTGAGCTATTAAAACAAATCCCAAATAATTAAGAACCCTAAAATGGTGATAAAACACTGGCCAACCCCCTTGATGTCACCTCAACCAATGCAAGATCACGTGTTTCCCTCCAAGTGGGTGATTCAACAACAAATTGTGTGTTTATAGGGATTCAAACCCATCACCATTTAGGGCAATAAATAACTCAGGCTCTGGGAACACAAGTAATTGATGAGACATAATGGAAGGGGTTTCAGAAAGTGAAAAAGAATTCCTGGATTCCAGGTTTTCTTATATTTTTGTGCTAAAAGCATTTCAATTAAAATGATGACTGTCTGCTACCCAGGCTGTCCTTCCTCTCTGCAGTCCCTCTTTTTAATGCACAGTTTAAGTGGCTCTCATTAAAGCCACTAATAAAGAAGCACATTTGAAGTGATTAGTACCAATAACATGGCAACACATTACCATCCTCTCCATGGGCTCCACAGCTCTCCCAGTGAGCCCATTTACAGCTCAGCTATTCATTTTCCATATTAATTGCACACTCATTTCTCCAGAGGAACCTTCTCCCAGGGATGGGATGGACAGAGGGAATGGCCAGGCAGCAAAACTGTCCTGTTGGAGTTGTAAAACATCCTCCATCCCAGCTCCCAGAAGGCTAAATAAGGATCAGGCCACTGATAAATTCCTTCTGGTTTTACATCTCTAACCACCCACGTGCCTCAAAATTGATCATCTGGAAAAATTAGTTACAAACAGCAGGAAACTTATTGCTCCTGTCAGAATGGGGGGGGGGGTTTCAGAGCCTGCACAACACCTCTCATCTGGAGTGATTGACTTCTCAGAAAAATTACTTTTCCATCTATTAAAACCTGGCAAAAGACTGAAGTGGAGCTTTGAAATGTAACATTTCTGAGCAGCCATTTCCAATATTATTTGGATTTAGGCATCAGGGAGCTCAGTGCACAGGAAAACACTGGGAATGCCCTGGGACATTCATTCCCATTTATTCTACATTTATCCCACAGAACCATTTGATCCCTTTGGCACCCTCCCCTTTTTTATAATTTTTTTAAATTCTATTATTTTATTTTTTTATTCTATTATTCAATTTATTAATTTATTCTGTTATTTTTCTTTTTATTTTATAATCTATTATTTTCTTATATTAATTTTTCTTTTTATTCTATTTTTGTTATTCTAATTATTATTTTCTTTCATTATTTTACTCATTTTATTCTATTATTGTTATGCTGTATGTTATTTTATTCTATTATTTTTTCTTTCTATTTCTTTCTATTTTAATTATTCTTCTCTTTTTAACTCTATTTTATTCAGTCAAATGTCAGACACTCAGCAGTAATTTACAGCACATTTGCTTATTTTCTGGAAAATCAGTACCAGAACTTCTTTCACAACAAAGTCCTCCAGATTTTCCTGCCTGCTTTGAACTTCACCACCAGATTGAAGCCATTCCACTTGAACACATGGATTTGGAGTTAATTCTTCTGGGCCAGGAGCTTTTTTTTTAGCTGGGCAGCTCCAGGAACATTTGCAAGTGAACAAAAATAGCAACAACACCAACAAATTAAAAAAAAACATATTAAAGTAGCCAGACCTCTTCCCTGAGGCTGGAGAGGTGGGAGTTTAATCACAGCTCAAACCAACTCTGCCTTTCACCCACTCCATTTTCCTTTCTTTTTTTCCCTCCATTTAATTGCTCTTTAAAAATATTTAATAACTTTATTATACTAAAAAATAAAGGAGGACGAGGCCAAAAGAAAAGGACAACGAGCAAATACACAATTCTAGGGTGAAGGGGAAATGGGTACAAATTGGAAGAGGGGAAATTAAGGTTGGATATTGGGAAGAAATTGTAACTGTGAGGGTGGGCAGGCCCTGGCACAGGGTGCCCAGAGAAGCTGTGGCTGCCCCATCCCTGGGAGTGTCCAAGGCCAGGTTGGAGCCACCTGGGATAGTGGGAAGTGAAATGAGATGAGCTTTAAGCTCCTTCCAACCCAAACCACCCTGGAATTCTATGATTAAACCCACTGCCCATGGAAGGGGTTGGCCCCAATACCCCAAAATTCGAGGGTTTTCCAAGGAATTTTCATTCCCAGTCTTGGCACCTCAACAAACTCAGGCCTTGAGGAAAGAGTTGGAGCAGCAGGAAAATTCTCTGACAAGTTCCTTGTTCTTCCAACAGAGCAGGTTCCTCAAACAGCTCTTGCAGGAGTGATTGAAAATGGGAAACTCAATGGGAATTCTTTGTCAATCCCTTGGAAATTCCAAGCTCACCTTTTGCCAGACGTTCCAGCCTCTTGCCATGTTCTGGGGGGATGGCATACCTGGGAGAGATGAACAGGCAATTAAAACCCAACATTAGCAGCCTAAAATGTCAAAAGAGTCATGGAAAAAGGCTGGGAACAAGTGGGAAAATAACCTGGACACAATGGCTGGAAAGAACCCAACATTTTATACCCCTGAAAGGCACCAGGAACACACAATTCGTGGGGGAAAATCAGTATTTTAATAAAACTCCTCAGATATTTCATATGAAGTGTGTTATTTTCTAAAACGGTACCACAAGATTTCACAAGGTAAAAGGAAAATTGAGAAGACAAAGTGATGACACAGCACTGGAAAAGCCAGAAATAAATCATTCCAGGGAACAGCAGGTGTGTTTTCCACTGGAAAAATCCCTGCAAAATAAAGTTGTGCTAAAGATTAACAGGCAAGAAAATTTGGATGGGCTGGAAAGGTGTGAAGGAGGGTCTGTGATCCTTGGAATATCTACAGCAAAAGAATATAACTTTTTTCTGTGAAAATAGTTTTGATTTTATTCCAAAAAGTAAATATTCTTCACTATGGCTGAAGAAGTTATGGCTCAATCCTTTTGTCTGATTTTATTGTCTGATGTGAAATAATGTAATTAAACTATTCAATAATCTTGATGAGATGAAGGAAAACTCAGGGGTCTGCTGAGCAAAACAACATCAAAATGTAAAGAGAACAACTTCTACATTTCTTAGAGACAGTTTTGTAAGATCAGGGATAAAAAGAGAGCAAAAGGATTTAACTGATTTTTTTTTGAGTGCAAATTATTGAACATAATTCTGGAAAATAATTAACTGCCTGGAGTCACACACAGGTGCCCATCATCTAAAAAAATCAGGGAAGTCTCAAATAATTAATTTTCTTCCTAAAAGCTTTAGTTCTCTTGGTGCTTTGAAGTTCACAATATTCACAGGAGCAAAAATCAGGTGATTTATGTGCTCAGGTTACAAGGAGGGAAGTAAATCCCATGACAAATGATAAATACTTAAAGGTGTTTAACATGATGCCACACATAATATTGCCACTGGAAATTTGTAAATCATTGCTTACACACTGCAGCAAATTAAATGTGGCTCTCCCTGCTTTTTGTGGCAGAGAATTCTGAGAATTTACATTTGTGAGAATGGCATTTATTGCCAGCTATAACTTCTCTTCAAAGAGAACAATAAAAAATGCATTATTTTTGCTCTTTCCAATAAAGTTGTCAAACCCATCAGGTCTCATTACAACAAGCTGAAAACAGGATGTTGCAGGGGGGGAGAAACTGCCCCATCCCAACAACCAGCACACAGATTGCTCTGCTCAGATCCCAAAACACACCTGATTTTAGAGGAATTTCAGCCAACTTCTCTATTTAGGTCTAAAATTCAAGTCTACCCTGTAAGAAGACCCAGCTCAAAGCCCTGTCCTGGATTAGAAAATCCAAATATACCTGTGGTGGCCTGGCAGGTTGGGAGGATAACACAGGGCAGAAATCAGACACAGGGGGCCTCAAGATTTAGACACTAAGCTGATTTCAACAGATGGCTTAAACATAAAATTTAAGGCAAAACACTGTGTAGCACCTAATCTTGTAAAATAATAAATGCAGCAATGGACTCCCAACATTCCCTGACCAAAGTTTGACAGTGCCTTAAATTGCATAATTATCAAACAATTCCATTTCATTTGTCTGGGACAAAGCTGGTGGCTTTTATTTTACAAAGCCCATTCATCACTTACATAAATGTGATAAAACTAATCCTGATCCAAAGCTCCTTTGTGGGATTAATGTCCCTTAAAACAGGGAAATGAGACATTCCATTCCTTCTGGGAAAAATGTTGAAGGATTGGGAAAGAACTAATTTATGGCTACAAGGCTGCTGATGATTAATGTAATATCCCCAGTCTACAATGCAACCTTCACTTAATTAGTGCCTGTAATTGGGAGTTGTAAAGATAAGATTAATTGAATCTTGAGGATGTTAAAAGTTTAATACATTGGAACATGGTTATTGTGTTATCTGAAACTGCAGCTGCAAAAAAGCCAAGCAAGGCTTTGGAGAGACAAAGAAAAAGGACTTGCTTGGCTACAAACCAGCCAGAGAGGAGGAATTTCCAGCTTACAAAAAAGAACTGTATGTAATAATACACAACTCAAATACCCCAGCATGGAGTGGCAATAGCCGACTCCAGTTTTAGAAATTCACTTTTCTGTTTGGGCCAGTCTTTGGGAAGCAGAGCCTACACATCCCTCTGCATTTTATTCTTAGGAATTCACTAAATTATCTGCAGGAGAGAATTCAAAGTAGGTCAAATTCTGCTTTAAGTTATCCTGATTTACTTAAAGATAGGCAATGAAGACAGAATTTGGGCTGCTATTTGCAAGCAGGAAGAGAAACAGAAGGCTCTGAAGGTGTGGCACAGATTGAGCTCAATCTACACATAAACTGATTGAGCACCAGCCAGAACAACAGAAAAACTGCTGCAACCAAAGGAGTGCAGTCATTGAGCAAAAATCACCCACTGAGGGCTGGGGTTTGTGTGTCCTCCTGTATGCACTGGAAAAACATCCAGTGGGGACAAAAGTCCTTGTGCCATTCACAATTTGTCACCAGCCTTCTTGCACTGGGACTGAGTTCAACTGTAAAATATCTTTAATTTCAGGGTCAACCAACAGGTTTGTGCAGGGTAAAGCACATCTAATAATTTCTATATGCATGGCTTTCAGTACTCTAACAATATTTTTGACAAAAGTATGGTTATTTTCCTTTACATCCCCTAAATGTAGTAGGTTTTCTCTAGAAAAATTAAAAAAGATCCCCTCCACCTTATAAAAATCTCTAAAAAACAAATGTAAAAAATTAAAACACGTGTAAAACTCCTTCCCTTCTCTGCCCCATTCAGATCACACACAAATGCTTTCCACAAAGACAAGGAAAGAGAAGGGGAAAACCTCCTAAAGAAGCAAAACACCACTTTTTCTATCAGCTGGCCAAAATAGTCTCAAGTCTCCATGAACTGGGCCATGTCAGGGCTGGTGGGCTGGGAACTGTCTGAGGTTTCATCCCAGTGCCAGGGGCAGCTTTGTGCCATCCCTGTGCCTGGGCAGGACTGGCTCAGGTGTGGACAGGACTCACCTGGATCCAGCCTTGGATGGAGAAAGGATTTTCCATCCCCCCCAAATAACCTCAACTAAAGAGAAGTGATGGTGGCAGCATAAATATTTTAAGAGCCTTTCTTTTTATAGATTATTTCTGCTTCAGAGCAAACCCCTGCAAGAGAACAGAGAATCCAACAGTGCAGGAAACACTGACCTCAAACCATGGCTTGCAGGGCAGAATTTGTCCTTCCTGCTTCAACCTGGTCCCCAAGAAAAGTGAAGTTTATGTTGATAGTGCTAAACCAGCAGCTCTTGGAAGATATATCAAACTTCCAAGGAACTGGGCTTGCAAACAAAGCAGAATGTAATTCCTTCAGTCTGCATTCCAAGGCTTGGCCTTGCAGTGGTTGACCAAGACAAAGGGCCAAGCTTCACCCAAAAACCTCAGCACTCAGCAATTTGGGGGATTACAGCAGCAATAATGGGCTGCTGCTGTGCCAGGCAACATGAGATTTACACAATGGGGAGAGAAAAAAACAGCTCAGGATAAAAAAAAAAGTTACAGTTACATGACTCAGATGTCATCTTACCCCCAAGTCAACAATCTGAATGTAATATACTGAGCCTTTTAAATTACCTTTTTCTACTTTCTCCCCAGACGACATAAAGTCCCTGAAGTGGCTCAAGTATCACTTGTACACAAACAGAACTTTCTGTTCTATGTGAAAGACTCTCAGCTTCCAAACTTGTGCTGTGAAATATTAATTCCAGTATTTTTCATCTCTACCTCCATATAATTCTCTGAGTTCCTGACTCAGGGTCACAGATTTGGAAGGTCTTGCCCCAAAGCTACAAATGTAGCTGCAGTGGTGGTTTGCTTTTGTTAATATGGAATCATGGAATGGTTTGGGTTGGGAAGGACCTTAAATCCCACTCAGTGCCACCCCCTGCCAGGGGCATGGACACCTCCCACTCTCTCAAGTTGCTCCAACCTGGCATTGGACACTTTCAGGGATGGGGCAGCCACAGCTTCTCTGGGAAATCCATCCCAGCCCCTCCCCACCCTCCCAGGGAAGAATTCCTTCCAAACACAAGTTTAACTGGACAGTCCTCTCTTTATCCTTAACACAAAAGAAAGATCCTTCCTATTTTCCATCATAGGATGTCATTAATAGTGTAATTTTCTCGGTGTTTTGTTTATTCCCCTGGAATGGGGCTTGATGGATGTGGATAATTATCAGACTATAAAAGCCAGCAAATGTGCTATTTTCTATCGCTCTAAATCATCAAACAAATAAAGTGTGAAACAGCATTTCTGAATACAATTTTCCCCTCTAATGGCTTAGAATTATTATCAGGAACAATGAAAATAAATAAGCAAATGTCTTGTGAGTTAAGAATTAAACAAGTGTGTCAGTAAAAACGAGCTGACAGGCCATGCTGGGATACAGGGACCAGTTTGGAGGCCATTAAGGAATGATGTAACTGGGAATTCACTGTGGCAGCGACAGCTTCCAGCATCAGGTTCTCCTCAGGGACCTTCTATTCCGAGATTCTCCTCATTGCTGCTTCTTCAAAGGGAGGGAAATTCAATTTTAGCTTTCAGTGGCCAAGAAGACAAGAAAAACTTTATCCACACCAAAGGCCTGCTCCTACCTGGTTTCTCCATGTTCAGGAGGAATTTTTCTCACCTAAAGCCATCACTACCCTTGGCAGAAGATGAGACCATCCTGTCCCTTCATCCAAGAGCCCCCAAAGCTTCCAAGACCTTTTCTTGCCACAGTTGTCACTCACAGAGTCTTTAAGTTACACTTTGTCTCCCCTTCTCGTTCCACATCAGCCCCTCCTGCACCAACCAGAGCAATGAATCAGTGAATAATTCACTAAATCTCACAACCCACTCCCTGCTGGAGTTTGGGGCTCCATGGGCAGGAAAAGGTTCAACCACAAGGCTTTGGAAATGTCACTTCAGTCCTGTCCATGGGAGAAGGTAAAAGCTAATTTCACAGTGTCTGCACAAGGTTTGCCCCAACAGACCCCACACAGCTTAACGTGCCTTAATTACTGAAATAAGGAACAGCAACAGGGTGGGAACACACATTTCAAATGCCCAAAGCCACGTGTCAAGCTGGGGTTAGTTATCTGTCTTCAAAGCAGATTTAATTGTGCTGAGAACACTGACCCTTCCAAGATTCAAATGCCAACCCACTCTGAGCCATGACAGGCACAATGAAAAGCTGCTATTTCAGTCTCTGGGAGGCAAAGTGTGTCCATAAATGCAGAATCTGAACCCTGACCTTCAACATCTTTAGCCCCCATGACAGCAAAGCCTCCAAAGAAAACTCCTGAGTCCATCAGGGATATTTAGCACCCAGTAAAAGCCATTAAAACCCACCATTAATACAGGGGGGGCCCTCCTTCCAAAGTTCAGATCCTGCTTCTAAGGCCTCATTTTTCTAGAAGGTGAAACACTTATTATGTTACATCTCCTCAGTGTGCCAAAGCAAAGCTCAGGGTAAAAAGAGGGTTTTCCACATTAGAATATCCCAGAATTGTAGAATATCCTGAGTTGGAAAGGGCCCACAAGGATCAGAGTCCAACTCCTATTGTCCAAAACTATTTTAAAGCTGTTTTGCAGCCTGTATGAATAAAATAAAAAGGCATTTCAGCAAGAACAGATTGTTCCTTTGTTGATAGCACTGTCACCTCCCTTTCATGGTCACCCTCACCTTTACTTTCCTCTCTTCATCCCTCTCCCAACAATTTGTCAAAATGCAGAAATCAACTCTGTTTGTTCTTTTCCTCATCAAATCTGAGGTGAGGCCACGCTGAATTGGCTGGAAATATCCCACTTCCCTTCTCAAGACCATGGTTAGGAAAGGAAAATCTCTGGCCTCCCCCTCCTGTCCCCTTCTTTTGTGACTCCTTTCCATCAGGAATGCAAACACTTGCTCTGGAGATAAGATCACACAGGGATCAGAGAGCTCCTTGTTCCTGGGAAAGAACCTTTATCAAGTGCCTGCAGCTTTATCTCTAATGGATCATTTCACAGGACAACAGCTGATGGAATTCAGGATCTTTAACCAGCAGTGTCAATGATTTCAAATAATGACATTTTTATTGAAATACACACAGGGAGAAAGATAAACACAGAGGTTGGGGAGTATCAGCTCCAAAAGCCATAATAAGCAGTCAATGGGTAATGACAGGACAAGATTACAGCCCCAAAACACACCAGAGCAACCTGTGCCTTTGACAGCTCCGAGGAAAATCAGCTCTGCACATAGCTGGGCACAGCCAGCCTTTGGGAACCAGCACAGGGAGAAAATCAGGGCAAACCCTGCTCAGCAAGGGCTGGCCAGCAGCAAACACACGCAGCACTCACCCCACAGGGGCCACTCCACTCCAGGCAATCTCTTTTCCATGCACAGAACCTCCCAATGATCCACAAGATGAAGAAATGGCAGCGATTTTGCTGTTAAAAGGACAAGAGGAGGAACTCCCTCCTTCCCTGAAGAAACTCAAGTTGCAATTGCAAACTTTCCACTTGTTTTCCAGTAACAATGGGCAGAATATCTCAGGTTACTCTGGAGGTGGATCAGATCCTTAGGGACTGACTGCTGTAAGATTAAGTCAAGTCTAACTTGTGCCAATCATGTACTTCTAAAAGACTCTTCAACCCTTAAAGCTAGAAATAGGATCAAAGAGCCATTAGTTTCAAGGAGTGACATTACACAAGAGCCTTCTAAAATTCTGGTTTTAAAGAAATGAGGATTTCCAAGAGGCACAACTGAATTCCAAGACGTGCACAAAGCTGAGCCACAGGCTACTTTCACAGTGAGTCCCTAACCCCAAACTCAGTGAATACAAAAAGATTTTTTTTTTTCCAGAACACCAAATGCAATTTTTAAATACTATTTTAAAGCAGAAAATTTAAAATGAACAACCATCTGCTCTTGGAAAGGCTCTCAGTGCCTCAGTCCAGTCAGCTGCAACTGCCAGGCACAAAATTACAGATCACACTGGAGTGACTCTCCTTCCACATGTAAAAATAAACCCACAGTCAGCCTCTGCCTGCAGTGAATGAGCAGCATGAAGGAGGCATTTCACTAAGAAAAGGTGTTTTGGGAAAAACATTATGAAGTCATTTATTCATTCAGTTTAGCCAAGAAGATAATTAGTGCACAATTCAACAGAGATGAATGACTACAATATTCATCCCCCTGCCATTCCCTGTTATTTGTTTGGAAGAACCTGTTCACATCAGATTTATTTCCCTAAACTGGCAATTAGATTATTAATTACTGGTTGCTTTTTGTAGTGGATACTGTGCAAAGAGAAAGAAAAGCAAAGATGATACTTCAAACACTTTGTATTCTAAAATAATAGCTCGTTTCAACTCCAGAAACAAGGAGAGAAAACGTAACCAAGGGAGATCACAGAAATTTTGTCTTGTACCAAGTGACCTGTGTGAGCTGCCTCCTTCACCAGGCACAGCAACACGGATTCCTGAAAAAAATATGGATAATTGCCTGGAGCAGAACAAAAGAAATCTGCTCACCTGTAATGAAAGGTATTTTTAGATTAGGAAACCCCTTGTGCTAGAGGTACAATGCCTCTACACACACTCTTTTCTTTTTAAAGGAGAAAAAACCTCAACATTCTGAAGGTTTAATGCTCCTCATCCATCAACTGCACCGACTCAAAATACAACTGCTTTGAAGTGAGTGCCTGTGTTCTTGTCAGCATCAAAGTCAGGGGTGTTGGAGCTGAGATTTGATAAAGATCACTGCCAGGGTTTGTAAAGTTTCCTTGATTTCTCCTGTTTGATCCCTCTGTCTCCTTGACTGGGCAGTTGGGAACGGAGTGGATGTAAACCCAGCACGTTTATTCCTCAGGACATTAAGGAGTTAAAACTGCACAGCTCTCAGACAACACCAAGTGCTATTTAAGTGCTGTCATTACCACAGGCCTCTCTTATTTTAAACCACACTTGTACTGCACTTGGCATCACCCAACCACAATTTTCTCTGCTGAGTAGAGGAAAAAAAAAAATCCCCGCTGATTTCTGCCAAGGTGGTACAAAATGGGAATAAAGACAAAGCTCTGCAGCACCACTTTTGCTTCCTCCTGGCCTTCCCAAGCCCTGCTTCCAGCCTCAGGCCAAGCCAGGATTTGCAAGTTCATTCTCCCACAGGGCCCAAGTCAGATCAGGCTGAAAGAGTGAGATGGAGAGTGGAAGGGCCTCTCCCTGCCCTCCTGTCCCTGGGGCAGTGAACTGCTCAGTTATTAAAGTTATTAAAGCCAGTGTGGGATCCTGTCAGACTTGCACAGATCTTCATTTCAAACCAGGCCTGAGCTGTGAGCAGACACCTTCAAAATACAAGAATGAGTTGGTACAAGAGCCCTCCTGTGAGGAATTGTTGGTGCTGCAGACACAGCAGAACATGCACAGACACCAGGGCAGTGGGGAAAATACTGCTGAGGAAATGAGGATGTGATCCCACATCAGCATCTCCTCCTCCAAAAACAAGGATGGGATCCCAGATCAGCATCTCCACCTTCAAAAATGAGAATGGGATGTCAGATCAGCATCTCCACCTTCCAAGATCATTCTGGAAGGCACAGAAAGGAATCACAGATGGGAAGGGTCTCCACTTTGCTGGGTCAGGCACAACAACTCACAACTGAAGCCCAACCCCTAAGATTTATAATTTCAACAACTTAAGGCAAATAAAGATGGACATAAAATGCACGGATTGAAAATTAAAATTCCAAGCCTTTTGCAGTGGATTTAAATGAGAATAAAAACCAAAGAGGATTCTGGAAGGGAAGCACAGACACAGCACAGAGGTGAGTGGGGTCTGAGCTGCTGAGGTCATCCCTGCTCTTACAGAGCCACAGTCCCTCCTCAGACAAGTTGATTCCAACAATCCCAGATTCTGGCTTGATTTTCATGGTGTTCTCTCTCAGAATGAGATGAGAGTGAATGAAAAAAGGCAACACAAGTCCTGCCTCCCCAAAATCCTGTGCTTCCTCTGCAGCAGAAAAATGACCTTTAAATAATCTACAACAGCCTAATAAAAGATCACAAACCCCAAGTCCATTAAAAAGAAAAATCTCCACTATTCCAACTGCAGCACCTGATTGGGGAGATAATCCATGTGCACAAGTCAGAGCTGGTTCAGAGCTGGACAATGTGCTGATCCCACAGATTGTTAAAGCAAACCACCAGTAGCACTGCCCCCTTCCTGATGGGATTTACCTCCCATTCCCACCTCCAGCAGGAAGGGGCTGGGCTGGGGATCAGCAGTGGAGTGTGGTTTGTATTGATTAACTAATGACTGCAGTGCACAAAGCTTGCAAGGCTGTATTAATAACCCCCTGCTCTCAGTTATCAGGGAATTACAGGGGGATGCAACTCTGCATCTCAATATATCTCTCCTTCCATGGATCTCCCAGCAAATCAGCATGCACACAGACTCACAATGCAGAAAGCCCTTCCCAAAGCAGTTTTCACCTCAGTTTTAGAAGAGATGGGAGAGTGAAAAGCTGTTCTGCCTGGCCATACTTTATCTCACTTTCCTTTTATTCCTTTTGAACAAAATGAATATCACTGTTCCTTCCTCTCTCCCTTTTATCAACAGAAAAGGGTCTTGCTTTGCCAAATCTGGTTGTGAGCAAATGGTGTTGCAGTTAATCCATAAATCAACCATCACCATAAATTCTGTTCTTTCTCCATCCAAAACTGCAGAGCTGTAAAACAGATTACATGGGATAGCAGAGGCAGGAAGGAAATTTGTGAGCTGTGAGGAGCCCACCGTGGCCAAATGGCCTTCCCTGCCCCTCCTCTCTCCCCACTCCACCCAAAAATGAACTAAATCTCTGCTGTCAGGACTGGAACACACAGACACGAAGGTGCACACACGTCTGAGGGCAAGGCAACATCACACACTTCACATGGAAGGCTGTGCAGACCTTGGGGATCGAGGGAGGAAAGGCTGCAGAATCTCCTCCTGAATTCCATAACACTAAGAAACAGGAAAAGTGAAACTCAGAGAAATAAAAATTCTCAGTGTGGAGCATCAGCTCCCCCAAGGGCAAAACTCATCTGTGATTCCAGCCTTAAGAAACTCAGGCTCTCCAGGCTCCAAAGGTTACTGAGATCCCAATAACTGACACCTGAAGTCACATCTGATCCATTCAGTGATTCCCCACCCTGGGCATTGCCTGCCCAAGGAACTGGAATAGTTGGGAGGCAATAAATGATGTGAGGGACAAGAGTCCTCCCCCCTGGAGCCACACAGTTCTGTATCAAACATTAAACCAGCTGCTTTAAATGGGATTACACCAAGCTCAGGAGGAACTGCAACATATGTGAGGGTGTGTTAAAGCAGAGGGACAGTGCAGAACATCACACAGAGGAAATGGGGATGAGGGCCCAGCACCCTGCATGGAAAATGAAGGAGAGGAGCTGGAAGAGTTCAGCTCCATGACTGGATTAGGTCATTTTCTTTCTCCAAGAGATTTTCCAGGGATTAACATGCTCTTTCCTGGGGGGAGGGTGAGACAAGAGTTCTGCTAAGGGAGCACTGCAGCTGTTAAAGGCAACAGTGAGAAATAAAATCACAGTGAGACCCTCAGCAACTCAGACCTGAAGCTGCTTCACAAGATGCTTTTAGCCAAGGACAGAGAGGGCTCCTTGGACAATCCTCTCCAAAGGGAACAACCACATCTTGCTTTAAATCTCCCCATCAACCCTCTGCCAGAAAATGTGAGGATTCCCTGCTGATGGTTCCATCAGTAGCAGACACTACAAATTTATTACAGTGGACATGTCACAAGGAAGTCATGGAACCACACAGTGGTTTGGGTTGGAAGGTTAAAGATCATCCAGTGCCACCCCCTGCCACGGGCAGGGACACCTCCCACTATCCCAGGGTGCTCCAACCTGGCCTTGGACACTGCCAGGGATAACACAACATTTTAGGTTAAGTCCTGCCATGAACTTAGACAGATTCACCCCACACAGGGAACCTCACTGGTCACTGGAGGGGAGAAAGGAGACATTCCAAAACACTTTAACCAACAAAATTCTGGGGTAACTCAATGTACCTTCAGGTTTGAGTCTTCAGACTTCTACAAAACAGAATTCCAGTGTAACTGTATCTACAACCAGTGCTTTCAACTAATCATATTATTTTAAAGTTCCTTTGGTAATTTGTCCTTAATTCCACATAAACTGCTGCTCTGGCATAAAGTAAGTGTGCTTTGTGATATCAAAGTCAAACAGATTAGGCATGATCCACTTCCAGTGAGGGAGTGTTTTGGAGAGGAGATGATATAACTTAAAAGCTAAAGCTGGCTCCCTGTTTTAATTAAAGGGGATTAAACATCCATCATGATAAGGAAAAAAGGGTCATTTTATAAAAATCAATTACCTTCCTCAGTGTCAGCCTGGTTTAACACCTGCAGCTTCTGAGAGAAAGGAAAGTGTAACATCCCACCAGCACTTAGAGGCAAATTAAATACAGTTGCTTTACAGCAAGATCAGTCACAAAATATCCAAGAAAAAAAATAACTTTTATTACCCTGTCAGATGTTACACTGTTGACAAAACAAGATGTTACATTTCTAAAGTGTATCATCATATTCACAATATTGAGATTTAAAGTTTCCTCCAGCACTTCCCCCCAACGGGAAACCTCCAGGTAAAGATTGTACATCTCGATGGAGATGAAAAAAAGAGATGTGGAGCATCTCAGGGTTTAAAAATATGCTTTTGGAATTGCAAGGGCTGAGCCACACACACATTTCCTCAGTAAAATGCCATAATAACCATGAAGAATGAGGCCTGGCACTCAGTTTTGTTGCTTCTGTCATTATAAAAATCAGTTTCCTCTCACATCACTTGACAATATGCTCAGTTTTAGATCTCAGCATAGGAATGTATGAGGTAATTATACATAATCTGTATATAATTGATACAGCAAAAATTCCTACCACAAGAGGTTTAATATAGGGCTGCAAAATGAAATATATTTCAGTTTTTTCAAGAGTTTGAGACTGTGAAAAGGTTATAATTAAATTCCTAATGGGAGAGGGACATTTTATTGTAATTTGAGAAAAAAAGCAAGAACAGAGGCTCGATCTGGCAGCTGCCTGAGGGGCTTCACATGAAGTTACACAACAGCTCCCAGTTCCTGGGGTGTTGGATGGGAAGTGCCCACACCTTCCATAGTGTCTCTTCAGCCTGTCAGACTAATTTTCCAGTGCAAAACAACAACTGTGTGAGCTCAACGTGGAGCAGAGCATGTGCCTGGGAACAGCACTTCAGAGGAGATGGTTGTCTTTGGAAGGAGGGGACACCAACCAAAGGGGCAGGACAGGTCCCTGCAGCAACAACCAGGGCTACAGACACCCCAGCCCTTGTTCCTCTTGGCACAACACAAAAGAATTTAAGAAATAAATGCATTGCAATCTACAGGCACAGCTCAATTATTTAATGAGAGTGGAAGCAGGGAAAGAGTTGTTTTCCATCACCCCTTTCCTCTCCCCCATCACTGGGTGACCCTTCACTGCTCCACTACTTCACTTAGTGCTGAATAATTTGGGGAGCTGCATCTCAGTGGCACAACCCTGTGCAGACACCTCTGAGTGCTGCAGCCTGTCCTGCTCTGCTGATGGAAAGAACCAGCCCAGGAAGTGTTGGCAGCAGGACTTCTCTGCAGTGACACAGACACACATTAATCAAGGAGCTGCACAGCCCAGCAGATGCTCATTAGGTTGTACAAAGAAGCCACTTTCAGTTGTTGAGCCACACACATTTATTTTACCTGCAATCCCAACAGGCCCCTGTTTTGTAAGAGGTAAAACCCAACATTGCAAAGGCAGGAATGAAGGGCACAAAACACTCAGTAATGATCCACCCAGGCCCAGGATTTTGAGTTCTTTGTCCACTGAGGTGGCTCCCTGTGGTCCAAAACACCACCCAGACCTCCCTGAGAAGGTATTTCACCTCTCCCACAGCATCTCTCCCGTGAGAAGAGGCTGTGGGAGCTGAGTCTGGTTAGTTTGGAGAGGAGAAGACTGAGACAGGATCTCAACAACCTATACAAATATCTCCAAGAGGATGGTGCCAGACTCTTTTTGGGGTGTCCAGCAACAGGACAAGGAGTAAAGGCCATAAATTAAAACAGAAGAAGTCCCAGCTCAACATGAGGAAGAGCTTCTTTCCATGAGGAAGGCAGAGCACTGGAAGAGCTGCTCAGGGAGGGTGTGGAGTCTCCCTTCCTGGAGACATTCCCACCTGGAAGAGTTCCTGTGTCACCTGCTCCCTTCCAACCCTAAAAATTCTGTGATTCTGTGAAATAAACAGAGGCTTCTTGTCAAACCCACTGGAATGAGGTCTGGGAAGGAACCTCAATCAGCCCAACTGCTTTCTCACCTTCCCCTCAGAGGGAAACAGGGCTGGTGGCTCCTCACCCTTCCCACCTGAAGAGCTGGGCTGTGGGAGACAGCCCTGGATTAAAGCAGCCCAAGATAATTTATGAGAGACACAAAGAGAGAGTTATGATTTTTAACAGGCAATTTTGAAGCAGAATACTACCAATATACAGAGCCCTTGCTTTCACTACATAAATATCTCTGACAGCCAAACAATAACTCTGCCTCTTATTTTAGAGCTCAACCCCAAACTGGTAGACTTTGTAACTCTCCACACTCCTGCTATTCCCTGAGGTGCTTCCAAGATGATCACTGTCAGAGTCACAGAGTCTATAAAAAGGATGAAGGAAGCTGGGAAATTTCCACAGAGGTGGTGCCAGCAAAACAGAGTGAACATTTCAGCCATCCTTGAGTAAAGCCAGGCTGCACCACTGGAATTCCACCAGTGCAGTCCAAGAGCTCCCCCAGCTGAGCTCTGGGATGGCTGCAATCAATCCCACAACACACCAAAGGCTCAGGTACCTGGAAAGTTCCAGATCTGCTCAAAGGGATATTCGAGTTTTCTCTTAAAAGCCAATGTTTGTTCAGGGAAGAGCTGGAGAACTCATTAACAGGAGCTGTCACAGTGAAGAGCAGGGAGGAAATGACTTGGGCAAGTGGCAAACTCTTGCCTTATGCTTAAGGGAACAACAGGGAGGCCCTGCCAAACCAGCAGTGGCATCCTGTCACAACCCATCTCATTGTGTGTCACACACTGTCATTTATATAAGAAAACTCCATTGAAAAGGAAAAGGTTTTGCTCAAAACATGGCCTGTCCTCAAAATCCTCTTTTTCCCCCAGCTGGGGGAGGTTTGTAGAACCAGTGACTATCAGAGAACTGTACAAACACAGAAGGGCTGGATGAAAATCCTCCTCTCCTTTTTAATTAGGGGGAAAAAAGACTTTTAAAACCAAACCAAGCAGGTGCAGAGCAAGTTCCTGCCTGGATTTTTAAGCAGCAACATCTGAGCTCCCTGGTAAAAATTTTGAGCAGATTTTATGATTTTTCTCCTCTCTATTCCAATTATAAACAGCAGTGACTGAACTCCATAACTCCTCTCAGGGGGATTTTAGCTGTTCCCCAAAATCTCCTCAAAATTCTCAGTAGATCAGATAAAAATAAACGCTCCCAAGAACTTCTGAGATCTGATATTTGCCAGATACAGTTTTCTATCCTCATTTTCCAATTCCTTCTGTTTCTCAACCTCTTCACACAAAGGTGCTTTGGGTTTTACTGCCTGAAGGTTTGTTTTGTTCTTCCATGCAGTCCCTGTTTCCCAGAGAAACAAGAGCAAATATAAGGACAGGGCAGGGGGTTGGAACTTGATCCTAAAAGCTCTTTCCAACCCAAATCACTCTGTGATCCTATGAAAGAATCACTCAAAGAATCAAGTCAAAGCTGAGGCTTCATGCAATGAGTTTCTCTTCCTTATGATATCATGTCTTTATGATATTCACATATCAAAGCTACAATACTAAAAAAAAAAAACAAAAAACCAGAAACAAAACACAAAACAGCAAAAAACTGCCACCAAACCAAAGGGAAAATAAACAAAACACTCAAAAAAATCAAACAGCATGAAGTTCTTAGATACAGGCAAGAAAAAAAGCAGATTAAATAAGGCTACAAATACTTCATGTACACTCCATTTAGCATCTGTTCCCTAAGTTTTACTCACACTATGAGCTTGTGCAACAGCCAGTATTTTCCTGCTGTAACCAGCTCCTCTTTTAAGGAGAATTTCTGCTTTTGGAAAGTGTTAACCCTCTATTCCAGGCTCAGAACAAAGAGCAGGCAGCACAGGGGGGGCTCAGAGCCATGAACACACAGGGATGGAAGGAACCAGGATGGAACAACCCACCCCAAAACCCCTGGGCAGCTCCTCCTGCAGCTCCTGGAGCAGCCACCCCCTGGTGACACTGGGCTGGTGCCACTGTGACCATCACAGTGCAGGTGACACTGGGCTGGTGTCACTGTGTTCTGTGGGGGAAGGAGCTGAGGACATTCCCGTGTGCTGTGGCACCATCTGGTGGAGATGGGAACAGGGAAAAGGCCTTGGAATGAATTGATTCTGCAGGAAAAGCTGACAGGATCTAAACTGAGAGAATCACAGAATATCCAGAGTTGGGAGGGACCCCCAGGGATCACAAGTCCAACTCCTGGCCCTGCCCAGGACACCCCAACAATCCCACCCTGTCCCTGTCCAAACATTCCTTGAGCTCTGGCAGGTTTGGTGCTGAAACCACTTCTCTGAGGAGTCTGTTCCAGTGCCCCCTTGGAGGGAAAAACCTTTTCCTGAGGGCACTTCACATCCCATTTAGAAATAAGTTTCTGAGCTCAGGTTGTTTAACAGAGGCATCACAAGAGAACCTGCAAAATCCTTGTGCATCTGCCTTAAACACAGACACTAAGGAGAAGGAAAGTTGGGAAACATTTCCTGGTGTGTTGGAAAGATTTTTAAAATTCACATCAATGTTACACAGGTTCAGCTCCTCCTTCCACCCCTTTTCCAGGCTTGGAAAAGAGCACCAGAGCCATTCATTAAAGCCTCCTGGCTCTTGGGGGCCTTTGTGAGCCCACAAGAACCAACATTCCTGAAGAAATTCAGTGTCACCAGGGACTCATAGAGCTGAGAGATGGGGGGATCTCATCTGCCACTGCCAGGGCACAGTGACAGCAGCTCCACTGTGACATTTAAGCTCCAATTTGCACTCAAATGTCAATATTTATTAGTCACATCAAGATCTTCTGCAAAGCTCTCCTGGGTTGCTAAGTCTCTGTGGTTGTACTTTTAAATTGCTTGAAAAAGAAGAATATTGGCTCTTGGTAACTTAGTCCAGACTTCCCACATTCTTAATTTCATCCTTAACTATTGATTATTTTTGTGGAAAGTTATTTTCAACCAATCTGTGCATCAACAGTGTTGAAAAGTGCTTACAATCATGCCAAAAATTGACTATGGAAAAGTAACCCTTCGACTTACCTTGTCCCTGGAGCTGTAAACCACATTCATGGATTTAAATAATGGAAATTTTAAAGCAACAGATGTTTCCTGCCTACAGCAGAGTGCAAGAACAACAGACTTTCACTGTGACAGTGCATCTGAAGCATCCACACACCCCCACCTCCATTTGCTCTGCTGTGCATTAGTTTGCAAAAATCCCCAAGTGTTGGAATCTGGTTTTAATCGTGATGTCAACAAGCCTCCCTAATCCTGCTGAAAGGAAGGAATTAGGCCCTCTGAGCAAGCCAGAATGAAAGAAAAGAAAACTGCTTTTATATGTAAAGTAGGAGAAGAGAGAAAAAATGAGAATTGAGAGATTAGGTAAAAGTTTGGTAGACCTGGAGAAAGAGATACTTCAGTGCTCTCCAAGCAGAGGGCAACAGCTCTGCATCACTTACCAGGATTTTGGCTCCCCAAAATGCAGGTAGTTGATGCTGTAGAGATCCATGTCCTCTGTATGCCAAGCAAAAGTTGTTTTCCACATCCCAAAGTAGAGGTAGGGAGTGTTCACACCTTCTATGATAATGCCACACTCGTGTTCCACCATGTCCAAGAGGGTGTTCAGGTTGCCAATATTCCATTCATCCACATCCTGTAATTTAAAAGAAATGTTTGGAACCTATCAGGAGGAATCATAGCCCACAGCTTCCTCTGGATGCCTCAAAATGTGGATATAATGGTGTTACCTGCATTCATTTAATCCCACTTGCTTCCTGAAAGCTTTATTTCATGTTCAGCACTGACCACAAGCAGGAAGGAGCCACCAGCACTTCCCAGCTCCTCACTAATGTGTTCTCTGCAAAGTCATTTGATCCATGCAATACCTCACTATTAATTAACTACTTTGCTAATAAACACAAAAACTCACTCCTCCACCTCAGTGGGACCTTAATGTGGCCAAAGTGGCAGAATCTCCTCCCTCAGCTCAGTGTTGCAAATAAACAGGGAAGGCAATTCTGGCTTTATTAAAAAAAAGGAATTAAAAGTTCTAAAACTGACACCTGGTTTCTCTACTTCAACATGAATTAGGTAAATCCCATAAACTGGGATCTCTGAGGTTGCCAAAAGGAAACAAAGAGGTTCCTTCACATCCCTATTCCCAGAAAAATTCACATGGGAGGAAGGAAGGAACTGATAGGGATGAACAATCCCATTCCATGCTGCTTCTGAATGAGCAAGAGAGTGAAACTCAGGCTTAAAACTTTCTAAATTAACCTGAAAAAAAGAAAAAAAATCACCAAAACCAGGGGCAAGAAGGAAAGGACTGGAGGAAGGACCTGGTTGAGAAGGGAGATGGTGCAGAGGGAGAGTGTTTTCCAGGACTCTTCCACCTCAATTCTTGCAGCAATGGAAGTAGCTTGGGAACAGGAAATGTTCTTTAGGTGTGAGTGGTAATTCAGTTATTGAATTTCTGCTCATAGGAACTTGAAGGAAACTCACTTTACATTCAGTTCATTCCAGAAGTTACAAATTACTAAACCTTGTGTTTGTGCCTGGTCATGTCCCTTTCCCTGATCACACCATGGAGATAACAGAAAATAATATCATTTATATGAGATATATATATAATTTATATTATAATTATACTATATATACAGTATATCTAATTTATATTATAATTTTGTACTCTACAAGAATAAGATACTCCCATCCAAGCACTAAATCCTATGGATACCTGTGATGTTCATGGCTCTGCAGACCTCAGATAACTACACTTATTCTAATTAATTCCATATCAAACCACATTGATCATAAAAAGACATTTTTATATTAAAATTCACACACTCAGATAATCACACAACACTCCAAAAAAGAGGCAATTTCCACTCAAAAGAAAACTACAGAGGAACAGATTTAAATTATCTGCCTAAACAGAGAAAGAAGGGAAGAACCTTTATCATCCCCAGCAGAAGAAAACACAACAGAATTACTTTAAGGAGAGGATGAAATTTCACCAAGGAAAAGCTTAAACAATTTGAATTGTAAAAGAATTCAGTGTGCAGGTGCATTGTACCCTAATGGAGCTGCTATAAAGGAAAAATCCAAATGCAAATAATTTCAAATCCAAATGCAAATAATTTAATTGTGTTAAGAATCAAAAAATATTTTTCATGAAGCACCAATTCCTTGAAATGCTGCTTTTTTTCTGGCTCTCTAAAGAGCTTCAGCAAAATCTCTATTTTAATCCCTTAAAAAGAAACAAATCCCTTAAAAAAAGAAACAAAAATCAAGTGCTATACAATTTTTGGCCATAAGACCTTGTTTAAATCACATTTTTCTAGTAAAAGTAAGCTTTTCACAGCTTCCATTGAGTCTGTCATCCTGAATCTCTGGGCAAGTGGAAGTTCAGTCCCACTTTTGTAATGAGGGCAAAAATAAAGGTATTATTTACCTTTTTTAAGGTGGCTAAATTAAAGAAATTCAAAATTACTGTTCCTGAAGGAGAAAAGAGCAACAAGGAAGCAATAAATAAAAGAGGAGCATTCCACTTACTGCATCATAGAGGGAGCCACTGATATCAGCCCCATAAATTGGAGAGACAAAGGTGAGATTCTTCCAGTATTTTCGCTCCAAGTCTTCGAAATCCTGATGGCGAGGAGTGCAGTACCTGAGGGCAGGGAGGGGAGAAGGGTGTGAGAACCCCTGAGGAACAGCCAGCCCAGAACACCCATCCTTGAGGAACAGCCGGCCCAGAGCAACAGCCGGCCCAGGACACCCATCCTTAAGGAACACCCATCCTTGAGGAACAGCCGGCCCCGAGGAACAGCCGGCCCCGAGGAACCCCTGAGAAGCAGCAGGGGTGTCAGAACAGGTCCCCTCAGGAGCCCCAGAAAGTGCATTTCATTTTTTAATTCATATAATCAAGCCTGTCCAAACCTTTCTGTAAAACCTCTCAGTGCAGACCAACAGGATGGGAAGCACCAGATCCTCATCCCAAGGGAAGGTGAGGTGGGGCTGTTTCACAGGTAAAATGCTCAGGTATCAGGGAAACTTCAGAGCTGGTTATCATGGAATGGGTTGGGATGTTAAAGTCCACCCAGTGCCACCCCCTGCCCTGGGCAGGGACACCTCCCACTGTCCCAGGGGGCTCCAACCTGGCCTTGGACACTTCCAGGGATGGGGCAGCCACAGCTTCTCTGGGCAACTTGTGCCAAGACCTCCTAAGGAAGAATTCCTTCCTAATCTCTAATCTAAATCCACCCTCCTTCAATTTAAAGCCATGACTGCATAATGTCAGTATTGATTAAAACCCAGGGCACTCCAGAGCTCTGGAAAAGTGACTCTGGAAACAGGATGCCACTGCAGTTTGTACCAGTTGGCTCTTCCCAGCTGACTGAAGTGCTCTGCAGAGTCCCCAGTCTCTCAGAAGACACTCAGCTCATGAATATCAGCTCAGGCACTCCAAGATATTTATTTGTAGGAGGGAATGGCCTGGAGCTGTGTCAGGGCAGGGTCAGGTTGGATCTCAGGGAAAGGTTCTTCCCAAGAGGGTGGTTGGGCACTGCCCAGGCTCCCAGGGCAGTGGGCACAGCACCAAGGCTGCCAGAGCTCCAGGAGGGTTGGGATGATCCTCTCAGGTATAGGGAGTGACTCTTGGGGCTGGGTCTGTGCAGAGCCAGGACTCCATGATCCTGCTGTGTCCCTTCCAGCTCAGCACATCCTGTATTCCTATCTCAGCAATGGAACATATTTTTCAGAACAACCAACACACCAAGAGCTCATTTTTCAAACCCAAGCCATTCTTTTCAGGCACATTCCCAGCCAAATACTGACCTTGAAGAATCCTTCCATACCAACCCCCAGAAAAAGATCTGAGATACACCAAAAGCCCCCACATTCCAAACCTGAGGTGCAAGCTCTCAAGAAAAAAAGCAATTTCCTCCTAAATGCTTCAAATTTAAGAAGGCTGCCTTTTCTTTCCAGCTTGTTTCTGCAAAGGAAAGCTCTCCATCCTCTCCATCCAAGCCCCCTCTCCCCAATTTTCAGCACATCCCTTGTCACTGACATACTTCTCACTGTTGGCCAGGCGCCGGTACTCGCCCACGGTCATGGGTTTCTTCTGGATGTTGTACTGGGTGAACAACCCTGACTGCCCAGTAACCACCTGCTGGATGGGAGCTGGGATCACCATGTCATCTATGTCATCGTAGGTCCTTCGGGGCTTCCATTCCTTGGGAGGAATCACCTGGAATTGGGGGGGGAACAGAAATAAAAATGACACTTGATGTTCACAACAGGCGAACGCTGAGGAAGGGATTGTTGTGGGGAAGGGGTTTCACCTTGGAGCTGCAGGTTGTTGGATAACAGGACACCTGCTCTGCCACTGCTGGGCTCACAGCCCACTCAAACCAGTGCCATCAGTGCAGGCTCCCACAGGATGGGCAGTGATGGGGTAAGATACAGAGTTATTCCAAGGAAAGATGTTCCACGCCAGAGGGACTCACAAGCCAGATTCCTCTCTCATCTGCCATCCCACAAAGCTGCAGGGATTCCTTATCAGCACAAATCTTTACCTTCACAAGTCCATAACCTTTCATAGGGGTCTAAACAACTCTACCAGGTCACTGACATTTGGGATTTCCTGAGGCCATGAGGAGGTTTTTGTTTCATTTGTTTGGGATTTTTCTAACTAGAAAAGCTCAAAGGATGTGAGGGAATGGCTGGAGCTGTGTCAGAGGTGGTTTAGGCTGGAAATTAGGAAAAGGTTCTTCCCCCAGAGGGGGGTTGGGCACTGCCCAGGCTCCCCAGGGTTTGGTCACGGCCCCAAGGCTGCCAGAGCTCCAGGAGGGTTTGGACAACGCTCTGAGGGACAGGGTGGGATTGTTGGGGGGTCTGTGCAGGGCCAAGGACTGATGATCCTTTTGGGTCCCTTCCCACCCAGGATATTCCAGGATTCTACAAAAATCCTGTTGTGTGATTGCTGTTCACATCTCTGTATTTGTAGGTGACAAATTAAGCCCCAATTCCTTAAATGAAAAGAAGGACAAAAGAAAACCATGGGGAACACGTCCAGAACTCTCTCCTCAGTCCTGGAGGCTGCACAAAAACCCCAAACTGCTGCAAAGATGAAAGTGGAAGAAAAAGCTGTAATTTTAAACAAAAGAGCTGCCACCAATCCCAAGCACAAGAGCAGAGAACCATCAGCAGGAGGAATTCAAAAATAAAATATTTTCAATCTCCTTTTGGTGTGAGGATTAACCCAAAAAAAGTTACAGGAACTGGAGACCAAGTTCCAGGACATGGTTCCTCCAGGGGAGGATGAGCTCGACCTCCCTTACAAGGCTCTGAACTGCAGTTACAAGAGAGACACAAAACTAACCTGGAATGTTCAGATTAATCCAACAAGTAAAGTAATTTCTTTACAACATCTAGAATTCATCAACAACCCTTATTAAAATAATCTCCTTAGCAGACTCCTGGAAGGTAATTGCTTGTACACTTGAGTGGACAAGGAAACATTTCATGGGAGCTCTTCATCAACAGCCAGCTCTCTTTAGAACTGTAATAAACCCAGTAATTGACCTATGTTTTAGAAGAAATAAGAATTATTTCATGCCTAACAGCTTTATTTCTCCTCTGTGCTTTATTAAGTCCTGCTAAATACCAGACCTAACAGCTCCTTGTCGGAGCAAACAAGCCCCTGAGCCTGTGGTGACACTGAAATACTCCTTCTAAGCACTTAGTCCTGGGTTTTTCCAAGCAGTTTAATGTCAAGGACTGGAATTTAGAAGCTTCACATGAAAAGTTCTCATAATGTTTCTCAGTTTCAGTGTAAAGATGAGAGTGAGAAGGAACTTGTGCCAGGGCCTCACCACCCTGACAGGGTAGAATTTCTTCCCAGTTTCCCATCTAAGCCTGACCTCTGGCAGTGGGAAGCCATTCCCCCTTTTTTCCTGGAATTATATATAGACCACAGATATCCAGACCTAAGAGATCTTCACAAGTTTAATCCTTTCAGGGGGAGCTGAAACCCTCACAGCTCCAGCCCTTAAGGACCAGGGCCCTACAATGTGTGTCCTCAGCAAAAGGATCAGGATGTGGAAATGCCCTTAACCCATGACAAAGGGATGGGAATGTCCTTGTTTTCCAGGAAAAAAACACCCTGCAAATGGTGTTACAGGACCTGAGAGAATGGCTGGAGCTGTGTCAGAGGGATTTGGGATGGATCTCAGGGAAAGGTGCTTCCCCCAGAGGGTGGGTGGGCACTGAACAGGCTCCCCATGGAATGGGCACTTCCCAAGGCTGCCAGAGCTCCAGGAGGGTTGGGACAACACTCAGGGATTGCTGGGGTGTCCTGGGCAGGGCCAGGAGTTGGATTCATGATCCTTGGGGGTCCCTTCCCACTCTGGATGTTCCATGATTACAAAAGCCCTGTAACTCCTCCACCTTTCCTCTCTCCCCAGCTAAAACAGAGCTCCCAAGTACAACCTGGAAATGAAACCACAGAACTTCACACCCCCCTCCCCACCCAGCAAAGCACCTCCAGGCACCTTCCTGGGACAACTCACCTTGGCAAGGCCTGCCCTGTGAGCTCCTTGGGATTCCATGTAAGCAATGTACTTCCCAAAATCCCTGAACTCCTCCAGGCTGGGACGGAAGGTCATGATTTTACAGCCAGGGTTCTGCGGACTCGGGTTTTCCGACCCCATATTTCCAGTGTGGTGCCTGGGGAGGGGAAACAAAGGCAGAGAGAAAGAAGAGGAGCAGAAAAAATTATGGGTTAAAAAATTTTGTTGGTTTGGGTTGTTTTTGGGGTTTTTTTCAAGCAGCTTTGATGAATTCCATGGAAAAGCTGGGAAGGTTTTGCATTTCCCCCCCCCCTCCTCTACTTATATATTTGTAGGTGGTATCCTTTAACACAAAGAGCTTCTGACCAAAAATCCACTTAGTCAGGATCTGCTGATAGCAGGATCATCCCAGAGATTGGAGGTGGGATAAAAATAATCATGGACTTCATGTTTCCCCCCACTCATTGCAAGAAGTTGTGTCTCATCAGGAGGGGAGTCACAACCAACAACTTCTCACCACCCTCAGCATCTATTCAGGGGGGGTTTTCCACCATCTTTTTCTATTTAGGTTCAAAAATAACAGTTTTCCCCAATGTTTGGGTTTTTTCAGGTGTTAGACAACTTCAAAAATTACAAAGTGTAAAAAAATCCCGAATATTATATTTGCAATGTATATAAAAAACAAAGCATCAGGCAATTCTTTAAAGCAATATTGATATATAATTTCAAAATAACTTTCAGTGTGAAAAAGCCAAATTGCTCAGTTGACTTAAAAAAAAAAATCCCAAACAATTCAGGATGAAAACACAACTTTTCAAATGGAATTTTTTAAGGTTATGCTGCAAATCTGTAAGGGAAATAAAATGTGTTAATGGCTTTTCAGATGCAAATGTAACTATGGAAATATTCTCCATGTCAGAGAAGCAGCTGCAGCACAGCCAATATCCAGAGCCCTCAGGAGATGGCAGTGCTGGGCTGTGGAGGAATTAAAAAGTGCAGGAACTCTGTCAAATGTGACTTTTAAATCCAGTGTTTGGATTCAAAGTGATTTCAAATTAGCCAAGCAATATTCCAGATGCTACCAGAGGTACTCACTGTGTTAGGAAAACCAAACTGAGACAGGGAGAATAAGAGAAAAATTCAATTTATCAGTAAAAATACTGCCAGAGCTGTGTCTTCATGGGTGAGTGTGGCTCAGGACTCACTCCAGAGACAACAAGTGCTCTCACCTTCTGCAATTAAATCCACTAATTGGGGCAGATTCCACACCCAGGGCACCAAGGTTTCCTTTGCCATTTTAACTGAGTAAAACACTCTTCATTTCAGAGGCAAATGAACAGTTTGCAGTTGAAATTTTGGAATTTTTCACAGTGATTTTTATGTGAATTTGTTTCAAAACAATGACCTGCAAGTTTTAAGCCACTTCCCCAAGGAGAATTTAAAGGAATTTTATGTCTAAAACCACAGCCTCCCACTGGCAGAAAAGCTCTTCCCAAGAATAAAATCAAACTATAAACCTCAATATCACAAAATATCCCCAAACTGATGGGAAAAGGCACCATTTCACCTCCTTCACCCCAACAGACATTTCCAAGAGCTGCATTTCCAATATTTTAAACTAAAAAGACCCTTTAACCAACCCTGCCTGAGGAGATTCCCAACCTTCTCATCCAGAACAAAACCTCCTCTTTTAGCACCAATATTTGAAGAGAAGCAGCAGATTGATCCAAACCCATGAGAACAATTCCCTGCACCAAAGTTTTGCAGGAATTCCAAGAGGAAACAGCCTCTCCCAGCCCTGAGATGAACCAGGGGAGCTGGGCATCCATCTGCCAGAGGTTTCCTCAAAATTACCCAAGAAAAAAGTTGGAAAAATAAGGCTGAAGACTTAGAATGAAAAGTGGTTGTTGGAGAAGTGGGACACAGAGAGAACTCATCCCCAAACTTCTACTCCAACATAATCCTACTGGGAATACTTTGGCTATTTTTAAACTGGTCTAGAAATGCCACCAGAGTTCAGGCAGGCTCAGCAGCAGAGGGACACCCCAGGATCTGGCTCAGCAAAGGAACTGGAATTTCATCCTGAGGAGGATCCATGCCAGCACCATCTGCTCCACAGAGCCCATCCCAGAATTTGCAGCTTTACTCACACCCAGAGGGAGAAAAAAAAAGCATAAAAGCCAAGTTTTAGCCCATCTTTTCCTCAAGATTATGTCCAAAATTTCCAGTTTTTATTCAATGAGCTGGGAGCAAAGAGTCAAAATACATGTTCCAGCAAGGGAGGAGGATCAAAAACTACTTCATGCAAAGATTAATCAGTTAATTAAAGGGTAAAACTATTTAATGCAAAGATAATTAATTAATTAAAGGGGGGGGTTGCCACAGTAGAAGCAACATCACCTGGCACTCTGTAATTCTGTAGAGCAGAGACACCAAAGCACACCATTTTTCCATGTTTAATCCCATCTAAAGGACATTTTAACACCTACCCTAGATAATGTATGTTCACCTAATTAAACTAATTAAGCATTACAGGAAAATGGTCACAGAGTTCACAGTGGAAGGGAGAATCAGCCCAACTCTTTCAGTGAGACACATCCCAAGCCACTGCCTGCAGGAGTTTCCTTCCTCAGCCCCAAGTTGCTGGGAACACCCAGGGAAAAGCTTTGGGAGACAAGAATTTCTTTCCCAAGTACTTCACACCTTCAGCAGTGATGGATTTTGGATAAATACCTCCTGTCACCTCCTCCCCAGCTCCCTCTGTCCCACAGGACAAGGCCAGGGCTGTGACACAGCTGCTGCTTCCTCCTGGGACCTTCAGGAGATGGCCCCAATTAAAGAGCCTGTCAGCATCCCTGAGAATTCAAATATCTCACAGCAGAATTCAAATATTCTGGGCACTCTGAAAGGCTCTTTCAGTCCTGGCTCTGTTGTGTGAAGGTGATGATGGGAAGCAGCTCTTCTCTCTGCACTGTCAGCACTGAAAAGGAAGATTCTGCAGAGTCTGAGCCCCCAGTAGTTCTTGAAAAGAAGTGTGAAGGTATTTTTCTCAGCTGGAAAAATTCTGGTTCTTTGTAAGAGAGTAACAAGCTGAAATATTATGAAAACCTTCTAATTTTCAACCATTTTGAGGAAACACTAAAACCCATCTCCAGAGGGATGATCTCAGTGCACACAAAGAACTGAGTTTTTAATTTCAGTGACTTTTACATGAGATTTTTCCTTCCAAACCTGAAGTGAACCAAGACACTCCTGTGACTGAAATCCTGCACCTGTTGACTGAAACCTTCATGTGGCAGAGAAAAAATCCAAGACACCCAGCTGAGATCAATGCCTTGTGCTTGCTAAAGGACTTCCAGACTGGGAATCCTTCCTCCAGGAAAAGGTTTGGGACTTTCAAGCAGTTCCCCACTGTTCCCCCACTATTGATCTTGGAGGAGCTGATAATTCCAACTCTGCTTCTGAGTCAGGGGTGACTCTGACTGAAGTGGTGACTGCTGGTGGGAACAGACCTGCCTTGAGGCACCAGCACTGGAGCCAAATCCTGCCCCCACACCCGGGGAAAGTCCAGCAAACTGGTGCTGCTGGTTGGCTACAAACCCACTGGTATTGATCTGGATTTGAGCAGTGAAACACAATTGATCCCAGGGGACTCCATTCGGTTATACAGCAACACCAGAGAAGTATCTTTGTTCTTCCTAAACATAAACTCTGTGGGATTATCAGCTTCCCAACAGCCCTGCAGAGCCCTTGGGAGAGCAGGTCTGAAGGTAAAGTGCTCCCCAGGGGACGCAAAGGGACAAACCCACTTCTGAACCCCCTCCTGCCTCTCCAAAGCAGCTGTTTTCCACCACCAACCCCCCAAAAACTCCTCCCATCTTTTTCCTAAAAGCCTTGAAGCCAAAAGGATGAGGGAAAATGCCCTTTGGAACATTCACCTTTAGGCATAAAGGTGAAAGCAGGGGCTCAAAGTCTGGTAGATGAAACCATGGGATGGAAGATGCAGGTGGCAACAATGTGGGTATGTAGAGATTGTCACAGAATCAAAGAATCCCAGACTGGTTTGGGTTGGGAGGGACCTTAAAGCTCATCCTGTTCCACCCTCTGCCATGAGCAGGGACACCTCGCACTGCCCCAGAGCTCCAACCTGGCCTTGGGCACTTCCAGGGATGGGGCAGCCACAGCTTCTCTGGGAAATCACCCTCACAGGGGAGAACTGCCACAGATCAAACCTCCATTTCCCCACTGGATGCAGGTGGGGTCTCATAAGAGTGGAGTGAGGGGGACAATCTCCTCCTTTGGCCTCCTGGCCACTCTCCCTTGGAGGTAGCCCAGGATTCCATGGCCTTCCTGAGCTCTGAGCACACACTGATGGCTCAGGGTCAGGTTTTTTTGTCAACATTCCAACAAGATTCCACAAGATTTCCCTTGGCTTGTGTTGGAAAAGGCTAAAAAGACACATGGAAATATCTTGCCCTGGGGGTGGGCACAGAGGGTGGCACTGGAGGGGACACACAGGGTGGCACAAGGCTGGCACAGGTATCACCCCCTGCTGAAGGAAACAGAACCTCAGCCATCCAAATTCCAGGGAACAAACAAAGCTCTGGGCACAGTTGGAAGCAGGAAGAAATCTCCCAGCAGTTGCCACTTGGAAGGGGCCTGAGCTCCTGCCTGTGGCCCATTTGTTCCTCTCCTGTGCCAAAGGGGATGATTTGTGGTGTCACTGTACAAAACCCTCCAGGAGTGGCTCTGGTTCCAGGGCTGTGCTTTAGAGCAAGGCTGGGGGTTACAAGGGCAGGGTTTTGAGGACAATGGGCAAAGCCAGCAGCTCAAAACACAGCCTCCAAATGTCAAACATCTGACACAGCTGAGGGAAAAGCCTGGGGGGATTAAACTTTCCTAGAAAGTTTTCTTTTTTCAGAACAAATTCCCCTCCTGTAACATCATTTCCCTTTCCCAGACAGGAGAGCTCCTGAGTGAATTGGAGTTGGTCAAACTGGGCTGAAGGTTCTTGGTGTTCTCAAGGGAATTGTTCTTTTCTCACAGAACAATGAGCCCACAAACTCTTAATCTAATTAATGCAGAAAACAAACACTACTGGATGTGTAACACCACCAAAACTGCTGTGGGATGGGAAGAAAATTAAATTCCATAGGTCATTAAGCTACAAAAGGACAGTGAATTCCACAGGAATCCATTGAAGGACAACACCAAACCAAGGCAGAAAATGTAAAAAGTTCCAGATATTGAGGAGAGGGGAAAAAAAAAAAGAGCAGATAAAATGAGAAGATCTAAATGAGACACAGCTAAATAGCTTTGATAATTGAAGACAAAGAGGTCATTTTTCCTGCATGAAGCACAAAAATCATTAATATACAGCAAATTATTCATTGCAGTGCTGAAAACAGAGCAGTTCACTCATTGGGGAAGAAATTCTGAGTGCATCCTACTCCTGAGTGCAGAAAGCTGCTGGCAGGAAAACAGATCATAGTTTAATAGTGGAGAAAGATTCACAACTGCCATGTCTCAGACAAGGGTTGAAAATCCTAAAACCAAAACCCTAAAACCTCCCTTGCCCTCCCTATTTCACCAAAACTCCCTGGATGTGTGGGAGGGAAACTGAGTATCAATGCTAACAACATTTCTAAGTTTGTTTCAACACCCAAACTGTTCAACTTTCTGTTTTCTTGCCTTCCTGGCACTTTCCCCTTGAAAATCCCTTGAGTCACAGAATATTTGGGGCTGGAAGGACCTTAAAGCTCATCCAGTGCCCTGGGCAGGGATACCTCCCACGTCCCAGGGGGCTCCAACCTGGATTTGGACACTTCCAGGGATGGAGCAGCCACAGCTCCTCTGGGAATTCCATCCCAGCGAGGAATTCCTTCTCAATATCCCACCTCTCCCAGTGGGAAGCCATTCCCTGTGTCCTGTCCCCCCATCCCTTGTCCCCAGTCCCTCTCCAGCTCCTGGAGCCCCTTCAGGCTCTGGAAGTGGCTCCAAGGTCTCCCTGGATCCTTCTCCTCCTCCCTCAGCCCCTTTATCTGACCCTAAACTGAAACCACAAACACACCAACAAAACACAGATTTTGAGTTTTGCCTGAATTCACTTCTGACTCACCCAGTACTTGAGGAATTTCCCCTCTAATGAGGCAGAATCTTGTCCACGAGAAAAAAAACAAACAACTCCTTCAATTGACTCTTCACTCATGATTTAACTCCTAAATACAGGCACAAATATTAATGGAAACCTCCTGTGTTTATTTGAAATGGCATTTTTGGGATGAATTAGGCTGGGACACAGAGGGCAGATTCCTCTATTCCCATCTACTTCCTTTCTCACTGAGCCAACAAATCACACTCCAACTTCCACCCATTCCCACAGATCAGGCTCCAACAAAAGGTTTGTAGCAGAACAAGAGGCAAACTTTTGTAAGGTCTGTAAATAAAACAGGTAATTCTGTCTCAGCTTTAGAGAACAGTCTAAAGGTAAAAGGATATCTGACAACTTTCCTTTCTTCCCAAGAATCAGATTCCAGCATTTAGACCAAGAAAAGGTAAATTTCTAAGTTTGCAGCTCATTGTTGCTCAGTTTTAAATGACTGTATCATTAATTACAGCAGGAATTTCAACCCTTTTTCCAGGGTTTCCATTTATTTCCAGTTTATTATTTTTCCCTTCCAAAAGGCTTTGGGTTCTGTCTGTCCTTCCCAAAGGCCAAAGAAACATCCCAGAGGAAATATCTGGGAAACAGAGACAACATCCCCATCCAGGATGAAGATCTACAGTGCTTGGGATGTGACAAATTAAAGTTCTTTTCTCTTAAAATTAGAGTTCTTTGCTCTTAAATTTGACACTCCACAAGGCTCCTCCAGAATTCCAGATCCTCCTGGATTTCAAATCGAGGAGCAGATGCAGCTCATTAGAGGAGAAGAAGCTTTTCCCTCCCACTCCCCCCCTACTTTGCACATTTCTTGAAACTGCAGCAAAATTATTTGGTCACAAACAGTAGTTAAAAGCCAAAAAAAAAAAAAACCAACCAAAAACCAGTGGTTAGATTTAAGAGCAATAAATCTGTGAGGCATTAAATCAGTTTATTCTTGCCTGAGGGGAGGCAGTGAACATGGAATGGTTATTTCTGACTAAATCCAGAGCAGAGGCACCAAAACTTCAATGTCTGACTGAGATAAACTCAGACTAAACCCACCCAAAGCAGGTCCCCAAACCACTGAGGCCAAATCCCCAACCAAGGGCCCCCCAAACTCTGCATGACACAACTGATCTCTGCTGGATTTTATTGTCTTCACTGGATTTACTGCAAAAATAAATTCAAAAATTACATTTTAAAGAGGCATTTAGTGCACTCAGCCTTCCCAGCAGCCCTGGAGCTTCAGAGCCAGGCACAGAAAAACACTTTGGGTTCACTTTGCAGAATATCAGGAATGTGGGCTCACATTCCCAAGTGCAAGAGGAGAAAAAAGGGGGGAAAAAATGACCTCTTTACACATATTCTTGAATGTGAACAAGAATTCCAAGTTTTAACCCACATCACTTTGATCCAATTCAGCAGCATTGCAAAGCTGAAAATCAAAACCTTCAAATAAAGGAATTATTCTTATGGGAAAGAACATCAGAAACCTCCAAAGCCACCAGGAGCCTCAATCCCTGCCCTGCTTTGGCCAAAAAGGCAATTCCTGGATCACACCAATACCTTACTAAAGACTCATTCCCAGTTTTCCTCTTCCAAAGCAGAACCTGCACAGTGTCCTCAGGAACCTCCTCAGCTTCTTTAGGTCCCTGCAGATTTCTAGAACACAGAATTTCAACCCATTGGATTCTCCTCAGCGCTTTGAACCATTTTCTCAAGGTCAAATCAGCCCCTTGGGGGGATTTTTTGGCCCCAGGGGGGTGTGACACACTGACCCACATTCCAGCAGTGCCAGGGAATCATCCCCTGAGCCAGGCCAGGCTCCTGGAGCTCCACAATTCCCTGCAGCTGGAATTCCCACCTTTTAGAACCCACATTTCAAATCTAAATTAAAGTGAACTCTCTGAAGCTGCAGCTCCCAAAGCTTGGCCCAGCCCAAAGTGCTGCTTGTTCTGCCAACACAGAAAACAACCAAAAAAACCCCAGAAGTTATGATCCACTGGGATACAAATACACAGGACCATTTATATTCTGGTCCTACTGGGGCAGTGAAGGGAATTATCTCGTTTCAAGGAGCTAAAAGGAAAAAAAAAGGAGAATCCTTCTGAGCTTGGACAGAATTTCCCTGTCAGAAGCTGTTCCAGTGAGTGTCTCATCCATGAACAAGGAATCACTCAGAGCCACCTACAGCTCCTTTGCACAGGAGCAACTCCCACCACTGAGGGGAAAGGAACGGCCCTGGATTCCTCCTGCATTTATTTTGGATTCCTTTTGGCTCTGGAGGAGTCACTGGAGCTGCCCCAAGTCCCTTCTCTTATTCCAGGGAACCCCAAGAATGAGGCATTTGCTGTCCAAAAGCAAATACCCCCCAACCCTGCAAGAGTTATTGGCTGGAATTGCTGCAGTGTAACTGGAAGGTTGGAATTTCAGGTGAAAGATTTCTGCAGTTCCTTGGAAAGAAATGGGCAAAGGAGACACAGGAAAGGATGTGAAAAGGGGGAAAATGCTCTTGGGCTTTGGATGAGCAGAGCTCCTCAACATGAACTCCTTGGGGTTATAGAAAAGCTCTTTTTTGGAAGGGTCAAGCCCGATGTAACACAGATTTAAACTGGCCCAGCACAAAGACAACCAAGTGAAAAACTCCCCCACCCCAGAGCCCCTGGGTGCCCACCCTGCATTGAAAGGGCCACACACCAAACCAAACCTTTGGGGTGAATTCCTCACCAAAAGGGCCCAAACCAACCCCTGTGCAGCACAACCCGACCCTGAGCAGCTCCAAGAGCCCGAGGAGAGCCAAGGAACACCTTAGGATGAGCCACAGAATCCTGGAATCTCCTGAGTGGGAAGCGACCCCCAAGGATCAGGAATCCTACAACAATCCCCCCCGTCCCTGAGTGTTGTCCCAACCCTCCTGGAGCTCTGGCAGCCTTGGGAAGTGCCCATTCCATGGGGAGCCTGGTCAGTGCCCACCCACCCTGTAGGGGAAGGACCTTTCCCTGGGATCCATCCCAAATTCCCCTGCCACAGCTCCAGCCCTTCCCTGGATCCCAGAGCTCGGAGCTGCTCCTCAGCCCTGCCTTGGCTTCCCTCAGGAAGCGTTTCCTCGAGACTTTCCCCTCCCAGCACATCCCGATCCAGGCTGGAATTTCTCCTGCCGAGCCCCAGGAATCAGGGAATGGCCAGTATGGCCAGTATGTCCAGTATGTCCAGTATGGCCAAGGAGGGCAAAGATTTACAGAGAGGAAAACAGAAGGAGGGGAGGAAAGAGCCCCTGGGTTCGCCCCCACACTTTGACAGCCCCGGAAGAGGGAAATGGAAACCCGAGAGCCCAACCCCGGGCACGGAGCTGCCCCGGGCCCCGCACAGAGCCCGGGCACCGGGCGGGGCACGAAGGGACCCGGGGCCCAGCAGCCACACGGGGATCCCGGGGCTGTTCCCGGGGTGATCCCGGGGGTCTCCCACCGACACAAAGCGCCGGGGCCGGCGGAGGGGATGCGGGGCCCGTCCCGTTCCCGGCCTGCGGGGCGGCGGCGCCGGGAAGGAGCGGCCGGCGGGGTCCGGCAGAGGC
>VXBA01001570.1:980107-994449 GCA_013399895.1 Serilophus lunatus
ATAACCGGGGGGGAACTGGGGGGACATCGATGAACAGGAGGATCATCAATAACTGGGAGCCGGGAGGGGACTGGGAGGGTCCCGGGAGGACATCGGGGTCATGGAGGACCGGGGGATACATCCCTGGCCCTCCCTGTGCCCAAGGACCGGCCCTAGCACTCGCTGGGCATCGCTGCTCCCGGGGGGCTTTCCCCGCCTCGGGGATTCCTAAGAGACCTGGAAAAGGGTCGGGAAAGACCTCCCCGAGTCCAACCTTTGGGCCGACACCCCCTGTGCCCCTCTGAACGCTCCAGGGCTGACTCCAACACTGTCCCTGCCGCTGCCCGACCCCCCTTTGCATGAGGAAATTCTCCAAAACATCCAGGTTCAACCTCCTCTGGCACAACCTGAGGCTGTTCCCTCTCACCCCTCATTCCCTGGGAGCAGAGCCTGACCCCCCCCTCCTGTCAGGAACACCCCCCTGTCCAGCAGGGCCCTCACCCAACAACAAAGCCCCTTTCCAAAGTGTTTGCAATTCCAGGACCAGGGAAATGTGCCAGGATAAACAACTATCCGGGGCCTCCTTTAATTTGGACTCCATTAAAGCCTTGGGGCTTCCCTGGGAATTCCCAAAATAGCGGCAGGAGCCGGGGTTACTTTTTTGCAACATTGTCACTCCATGGAATACTTTGTTACCAATCCAAAGATCTTTATCCCGGGATTTCACAGAACTGAGGGGAAGTGAAATATCATCTCATCAAACATCTCCAGCATCAAAACACACAATTCCTCCTTTTCCAGAGCCCTCCTCCAGCTCCATTTGGAGCCCAGGAATTTCCCAAGTGGGGTTTTATAATTTGGGATTTGCAGATCTCAGCATGGAGTATTTAATTTGCAGAGAAATTTTAATTCATGGCAAAAAAAAATCCCTGACATTTACGTAGCTTGTTCTCCAAATAGTAACAAAAGCAAGAAACTAAGGAAGTCAGTGCAGTAAATTCTATTTAAATACAAAAACTTTGCCTCAGTTTCACCCACTCACCTCCAGTTCTTCCCATCACAACACAGAATAAAACGTAGAATGATATTTCCAATGAGCTCTAAATATTTTCAAGTGCAAAAAATTTCCAATTTGGATTTCAGAGCAGTGCAAATGAAGTTTAAATTAAATTTGGGGAATCTTTGTGGTTTTAAGCTAAATATAAATGCTTTTCACTAGTTCCTAGAAGCAAATATGTTAAGAACATCAAATGAGTATTTTGCAAATTCACAGTGAAAAATCATCATGAAAATCTGAGCTCTTATTAAAATAAAGGGCTTTTCTTAATGGGTCAAAACCACAAATTCCTGCACAAGCAACTGGGTCAGGAAACCTGCTTTGGATCCAACGAATTAAAAGGAAAACAGTCAACATTTAATTTGAAAAGTTATTTATTTTGAGAACTTCAACTTGCACATTGTACAAAAAAGACAAATTCAGCAAAAAACCACCAACTATAAAATGCTGTGGGATTTTTTTTCCCTCACATATTAACATAATAACTTTCCAAAGGGGAAGGGTCAAGAAAACCAGAAATAGGCACATTTGTTCCAGTCTGTCTGCAGTCAAGTGTGATAAAAAAACATCCCTGTCTTGTTGAGGTATCAAACTGCAAACTTTGGGAATGGCAATAAAAATACAAAGTGAGCCTTTGGGGTGGCAGGTCCAATACAAAAAGGTTCATTAAAAAAGCCAGACTTGGTGATAATTTTTTTTTTCATTTCCAGGTAGAAATGCAGTGAAACAAAGACATCAAACCCCTAGAATTTTTTACCTATCCCTTGGAAACCTGATCCTCTGCAAATCCACTCTAATCACACACAGCTACAGTGTTTCCATGTTTCCAAAGAATCTGGCCGGTAAGTTCCAAAGATTCAGTGCTTATGAAAAAAAAAACACAAAACAAATAAAAAGATCTAGATGGTGATTCAGAGCCCAATCTTCCAGCAAAGGACAAAAGGCACTTAAGAATGGCTTTAGGATATTCCACAATGGCATTTCAGGAGAGAGGACAGCACCTGGCTGAACAAATCCTTCCCTAAAAACAAGTCCAGTGAGGTAGTACTTCATATTGCTCCAAGCACTTGGCTCTAAGCAAGCAGCTTTTTATGGGTTTGAGATAGAAAATTAGCAGGAAATGGCTTTTTGTCAAATGTATAAAACCCAGTTCTTACCATTAAAAAACAAAATTAGCAAATACTTGTGGTACAAAAGCCAGGAACCATCATGTACAAATCGAGTATCAAAAATGCTGCCAAGGTGATGCACAAGTCTACCTTGATGGCCAAATCCCCAGAGAGTGAAGATTGTTCAAGCAACCAAGCCATTTTTGGAATAAAGAAATACAAATATGAGGGGCACAGGGGGCACTCTGAGAACTCTCCTCATCAAGAGCAGCCTCACCAGAAGCACTTTCAGTCCATCAAAAACAACTCTGTGCTGATGAATGGAAGGTTTGAGGGGAGAAAAAAAAAACAAAGGCAAAATTTGACATTTAGAACAAAAAAACAAAAAATCCACCAACGTACAAAAGGACAGTCCTTGGAGTTTTATAGTTTTTTTAAAAACAAGGAAGACTTAAAACCTTTTTAGGGGGTCTGGGTTAACACAGACTACGGATTTGTTTCCTTTTTGTTTTTTTGTTTTGTTTTGTTTTTAAATTAAGCCCATGGCTAAGTTGGAACCCAAGGAAAGGAGAAGTGCTTTGTGGAATCACCGGCCGCTGCCGTAGCCGGGGAAGAGCTGGGTGAGGATGTTCTGCAGGGGCTCATTCACCTCCATGCTGTAGGTTTTGCCCAGGTCATAGCGACAGGCAGGGCAGCTGTACACATCAGCCTTGAAGGATCTGTCCAGACAGTCCTGAGGGACACAACAACCAACATCAGGGAGCAGCTTTTCAGCTGGGAAAAACCTCCTTGTGCTCTGTGAAACTCAGAATGTTCCTCCTGGACACGGGGTGGGAGGGACCTTAAAGCTCAGCCAGTTCCACAGGGACACCTGCCACTGGGTATTTTAACCAGTGGTGTTTCTCAGGGTCAAGGGTTCTCTCCTGCAGCTCTGCTGGAGCTTCTGCCAAAACACCTGATGGGATTCCTCAAAGCAAACCACAATCCCAGGCACTCTGGAAAGCCGTGGGATCCCACAGTGACACTGAGCCTGAAGAGAACTCCTCAGCATCTTGGAAAAGAACCAGGGAGGAGCACCCCAGTACCGGGACTTTCTTTAAAACACTTCTCTATGCCAAATAACTTCCAACAAAGCAAAGTTTTCACATATGGAATCCCAAAATGGTTTGGATTGGAAGGACCTTAAAGCCCATCCAGTGCCATGGGCAGGGACACCTCCACTATCCCAAGGTGCTCCAAACTGACCTTAGACACTTTCAGGGATGGGGCAGCCACAGATTCTCTGGGAATTCCATTCCAGCTTCTTCCCACCCTCCCAGGAAAGGATTTCTCCTCAATATCCCACCTAACCCTGGAATTCATTCCCTGTGTGCCCTGGTGAAAAGCCCTTCTAAACCTGACTCACACTGAAGGACAAATTCCTGGCCAAAATCCCAACCAAACCAAGCCCTCCCCAGCCACCCTCAGCTTTGTCTCAGCCCAACTGGGGCAGCTCCAGGCTCAGCTCAGCAGAGCCAGGGGCACCCACCTTGCACACGTTGTGTTGGCAGACGGTTGTGACGGGCCTGAACACGACCTCCTGACAGCAAATACACAGGAAGGCCTCTTCCACTTTATTTAGGAATTTCTGCAAAGATATTGAATCAACTTATTGCTTCTGCCCTCAAAGATATATAAAAATCAGCCCAAAAAACCCCCACCCCACATTAAATGCAAGGGATCACTTTGGTCATAAAGTTTTTCTGCAAATCTTCACATTCAAATCCAGGCACATTTAACAGGCTGGAGTGTCTATGCTAAAACAAAACCAATCTGGGTCTTTTTTAAGGTGTTCAGTGATGCAGCCAAAAGATTTTGTGTCTGGGGACAGCACAACTACAGTTGTCCCTTTATGTCTGGAGATAAAAAGCAAGATATACCGGTCCATCCTTGAGAGCCTCAAGTACTTCATTCCACAGTTTTTCATTTGCTTCATCACTTTTTATAAGAGACTTTTGCTGGGCTGTCAGCTTGTATGGCTCAACTTTAGTTTTCTTTGGAGTCCCTGCTGGAGAGGAGCTGAGTTTTTCCTCCCCACCTGAAAGAAAACACAATGGTTTTTTTGAACAACCCAATAAAAACCCAGCAAAGAGTGACTAAGTAAAAAACAAAAAAAAAAACCTACAAGGCTTTCTATATCCACTTGCCTACTTCACAAACCTGCTGATTTCCTTTTCCTCTTTCCTTTTCCTGGGGTATCAAACTCATCATCTCCATTATTTTCCTTTTCCTTATTTGCAACAGCTTCCACATATCCTTCAGGATACTACAGAGAAACAGAACAAAGAGCATCCAATGCAGACACACCACTTCAGACTCACAGACTAATGCAAGTCCAAGAGTGACTCTGGAGAACTGCTCCAGGGGCAGTTTTAATCTCTTTTAAGTCCCACATTCCTGCTCTTAAGCAGCACTACAGAAATTCTATTAAGAAAGTGAGTTTTGTCCTTTCAGCCCCCTGATGTATAAAGAAAACAAACAACCCACACCACGGGAAGCCCTTGTGCCCCTCTCAGCCTCAACTGTTACAGAAGGATCACCCTCAACAACAACAGGCAACAGAAAAATTCCTCCTATCCATCAAGTTCAGTGCCCAGGTGATGTCCCAAGGGAATACCTGCATTGTCAGGCCAAGCTTTTTCATCCTGTCCTTTCCCTCTTTGGTCCAAGGAGCAGGTTCTTCATCGTCCCTCCTGAGCAGGTAACGCCACACCAAAAACCCCGACTTCCCCGTTTCGGGCCAGTATTTCACCACCTGGAAAAGCCCAGTGCACACCATCAAGCCCCTTGGCCACTGGATCTTTTCCTACCTGAGGCAGCCAGTTCCAGCCCTCCTCACCTTGTAGATCCCATCGTATCTGTTCCCCTCCACAGGGGCGTATTTGCTGTGTTTGCCCCCCTTGACGTTCCTCACCACCCGGACCGGCTTCCCAGCTCTCCAGTCCTTGGCTTCAGCTCCATGTTTGTCATTGATGGGGGCACTGCAGTTCAGAGCTAGAGCCCTGCAACACACTCCAGGTCATTAATTCAGTGTATTCACTGCTTTGTCTGAACTAACAACACTCCAGAACTCTGCAGACACCCATTAAACCTTCTGGTTGAGCGCATATTTTAAATCTGTTGGTTATTCATATTATCCCAAAACAAGCACAGACCACCTCCTCCACTTGAGTCCAAGCTGACTTTTAAGTCTGGTCTCCCAAGGTGACCAAAGAGAGCAGGAAAGCTCCTACACCAACTCCCTCCTCTGTTCCTCCAGTCCCAGCCAATATTAAATGTGACACTGACCCCACTCCCAGTTCTGTTCCATTACAGTGCCCTGAAAAAAGCATTTCCATTGTCCAAGTGATCCGGCCCCAGTTCTGGCAGCTGGATACAAACAGGGCAAACAATTCCTCACAGGGACAGACTGCCAGGTTCTAAGGTTAGAAAGGAGCACAAGTGTTGCCAACCTGTTCATGTTGGTGAGTTTTTGATCACAAGACTGTTCTGCCGTGCGTTTGTTCCCAGAGAGGTCTCGCCCTCCACTCCCTGTGTATGTGAAGGAATTTCCATGATCCTGAAAGGATGGTTTTGACACAATCACAAAAATTATTCAGCAAAAGAAGCAGAAAAGCAAAATCAAGTAGGTTTTAGCAGGGTATTCTCAAAAAAAAAAAAAAGATGCTTCCTGTGTTTAAACTCCTAGGCTCAGTCTATGGTTGATGCCATAAACTTTATATTATATAATTTCCGAGTAATTTTGTACAAGTTTCGTGAAGTGCAGTTTAGGTAGATTCACTAGTTTTCATCTCTGCTGCCTCTCCCTCAGACTGCCAGGAGAGGAGTCAGGGTGACAACTGTTGTCTTGTGGAGATTTGGCAGCACAGAGCACGAGATGGTTCAAAGTGTGGCTGCAATGAAGACCCTGAAAAGTCAGTTGAGGACTCTGGAGTTAAACTCAGTTCAGATGCTCCTTCTTCTCACCTTGGCACACACTTTTGTATTTTTCCCTGCCTGATTTTCTTGAGAGAAATAAGTGTAGATGGGCAAGTGTCTGATGGAGAGTGTAAAAACAACCAAGTCTGTGTTTTAACAAACTTGTTTGGTTCTTGGGCATAAATAATCCAAGTTCACTTACTATGTCATCTTCATATCCTCCAGCCAGGACCAAGGAATAGGCCCCATCATTGCTCCTGCCATGAATTCCTGCCACGTGGGGCCTGTGGACTCCAGATTCACTCACCTGCAAAAGAAGAATTTGCCAGGAACTGCTGCCAACAGGTTCCTAAAACGTCATCACCATTGGCCTTGGAACTGAACTAACAGTTCTGGGTCAGATTTGCTTTGAAATTGCTCTCAACACTGGCTTTCAAATAGCTCCAGGTAGAGGCAAGAAAAACACAAATGCTTCTGGAAAAAAAAAAGTCTGAATATTTCAAATATTTCAGTAAATTGAACACATGGGTAAGTTTTGTGATGTGAATTTAGAAATCTGGATCTTTCTGACTGAGAATGCTCACTAAAAATACTCCAGGGATTTAAGAACAATACAGATTTTAAATATTTGCATAAAGGGACATGTTTTGAAAGTCTTGTAACAGCAACCTTCACCTAACACTTGAAAACAAGATCTGGATAGGTCAGTGCTTTCTAATTCCCCAACTTTCTAACAGGATGAGAAACCTTCTCTTCAACATATGCAGATTTTTGAGGTGCTGGGACAAAACTACTGCAAACAAATATGTTTGCTTTGGGGTTTTGAGTTACCAAAAAGAGCACCAAAGAAAAATAAACCAGCACTTGATAGGCCTGGACAATGGAGCATTAGTTATGGAACACTTGATCCAGACAAAGCCAGGATTCTTCCCCTTCTGCACTTCCCCATCCAGTCACACACACTCCCACATTAACCATTTCTTGCAAGAGCTGCATCATTCCCATTTTTCCCCACAGTGGGAAAGGCCAGGATCCAGCTTCATACCTGAACTCTGAATTTCCACATGGTGCCAACAGGGATGCCAGGGATTGGTCCATAGTGGTTGGAGGGGACAATGGTGCATTCCTTGGTCCGACCAACACACGCCATGCCCTGGGGCAGAGAGCAAGAGCCATCAGCCCACAGTGCCCAGGAACTCCCACATCTCAGGGGAGAACAGCTCTGAACTGACCTTGCCCCAGTCTCTCCGTGAGGATGAGTTGGCAGATGCCATCTTTTGTTTCTTTTTACTTTCTTTTAATTTCTCTCCTGCTAAAACCACCTCACTCGCATCGTTTCGACACTCGGGGCAATACCTGAAGTCAACAGAAATTAAGAAGTAGCAAAGGATTTCCTCAAAACATTGTGAATTACGGTACAATTTCCCCATGAGAAACTAGACAGGACATGGAAACAACTTTTCATACTGGAATTAAACCTGTATCATGCAGCACATTCTAAGCCATTGCAGTTGTGTCAGGAAATGAGCTGTATCATAAAATCACTGCATGAAATTCTGAAATAGGGCCAAGGGAACAAAACAGTGTATTTCTCCATCTAGATGTATAATGCAAAGTGTGTTTTACTCTCTACATCTGTAAATATGTACATATTTCACACCCAAACCAGCATCACCAGTCTGACTGGTGATGGGGCCTAGAGTGACCCAAAAAAGCCAATGCACAAGTGAAGGAGATCAGGTTCTCCTTTGGGATTTGGAAGGGATCTTAAAGCTCATCTCATTCCACCTTCTGCCATGGGCAGGGACACCTCCCACTATCCCAGATCTCCAACCTGGCCTTGGGCAGATACACAGAACAGGCACCTAGATCCCAAAACTAGGAAAAGGATTTGAAAGCTACTGGCTTAGAACCCACTCTCAGAAGCTCCAGAAAAGCCATGAAGTCCTACCAAAAAAAAAACACACAAACACCTGTGCAGTCACAAAACAGCCACTGAAGTGCAGCCTCAAAGCCCAGACCTCACTTTCTGCTCCTAATGAGCACATTCCCAGAACTCACCAGTCCTCATCCTCTGGAATGCTGCTCAGGGGAGGGTTGAGGCAGTAGATGTGGAAAGCCATGTCACACTCATCACACATGAGCTGCTTCTCTGGGTCTTGTTTCCCTCCACAGATGTGACAAGCACAGACTCTGCAGGTCTTGTTTGGATTGTCCTTGCAGGCTTTACACACAGGCCCACTCTTTCCTATGAGCAAACAGAAATCAGCCTCAGGAAGTGCCAAGATCCAATGGGAATGGTCAAAGCAGACACAATTAAACATGTCTTGGGACACTCAGACCTTTGATCCTCACAAAGACAATCAGCAGAACATCCCAAGGTCACACAGACAGGCAGAAATTGCACAGGACTCACTTTTGGGAGCACCAGAACTGATGGGGGAAGCAGTGCCTGGCTCCTCAATTTTATAGATTTCATCCACTAATGTAATTGTGCAGTCGTTTAAGGAGTCACCAGCTTCCCTGTAGGTTAAGAAAAGTAAAAGAGATCAGGCTTTGGAAGTATCCCACAGCATGAGTTCACAGCTGTGCATGCACCAGCCCGGGCTGGTATGAAAAATCAAAGTGTTTTTATGCAATTAGAGGGTATCCCCTTTTGTCTCAGTGAGATCCCAAGCACTTGGAGCATTCCAACTCTCATTAGTGACTGTTCTGCCTCTCCCCAGATGTATCTCACACTAATTCTTCTCTAGTTAAAAAGTCAAAATCCCTGTGGTGAGAGGGGAAAAAAAAAAGGAATATTCTGGCAACCCTGTGAAAATTATCTGAAACTGAGACTCCAATCTCCAGGAGAGAACTGGAGTGACTTTTCATCAGTGACTTTATAAAATGAGTGTTCATTCCACATCATCCCATCTCCATAAAACACTACACTGCAGTTTCTGTAAAGCCATTATGGATCACTAACATATAAATAATTCTTTGTCTTGTAGTGAATCCTCCCAGCATCAAGTGAATCCATGGATCAGCATCTTCTGTCATTCCTTAAAGTGTCCAATTCCTCAGGGGAAGTTAATCAAAACTGCAGCATGAAGAAGTCAATCACCCAAAAAAACAACAGATCACTTCTCACCTCTCCCCAGCCTCCGCTGCCCCATTTCTTTCAGCAGAGTCCCTCAGACCTCAGGAAAGCTTAAGGAGAGTTGGGGAATTCAATTTATTCCACGTTAGGGATTTGCTTACCCAAGCAGGATCTTTGCATTGATCTCCCTGGTCAGCTTGGTTTCCCTTTTCTGCAGGATCTCAGCATCATACCAAAAGCCTCTCTCCTTTGGCTCATCAGGGTTGTAGTTGACCATCACCACCTGTCCCACTTCCAGCTGCTGCCACTTCAGAACAGTCCGGGCCCGAGTCCGAACGTTACTGGAGCTCATCTGGACAACTCCATTCTCTGGGTAACTGAGGGAGGGACAGAGGAGGAAAATCAGATTCAGTGGGAATCTATTACTTCTCAGTGGAATAACTGACAGATTTTATCCAGATTTTGCTGTGTAACACAAGAGTAACATCCAGAATAAAATGTCCTTCCCCACCACCGACACAGCCAGTCCAACATTCCCACTAATGCATCCCATTAAACTTGGAGAACAGCATTTCATCTTTCCAAAAACATGATTCCAGTCCCCTGGAACTCCCAAGTGTAGAACAGCTATCAGGGCTCAGGGATATAATTACTGCTGCTGGATCTCTACCCTAAAATTCCCCACCAACATCACAACCAAAATGACTTTATCAGCCAAGAAGGAACCAAACTCACTCATCATATTTGACATGATAGATCACATCCTCCTCAGGGACAGCTGGGGGCTGCTCAGGGTCTGGGCAGCTGTGAGCTGCTCCACTGGAAGGGTTTTTCCTGGTTACTTTTACAACCTGGGCTTCAAACCAGGCTCCCATGTCCGTGTCCCGGGCATCCACCAAGTCATTGACCTACACAGAGCAAAGAATGCAGCTCATTAAAACACTGCAGCAAATTAACCACTGATTGCCAAGGCTACTTGAAGATTGAACCATCTGAAGAATTTCATTATTATCAAGACATTTAACAGATTATCTTAAAAATTAATATTTCCTTTGCCTTCCTGAGTCTGCTCAGGTTGAATTTCTAAGGTTATAAATCCATTTTACAGCACCACAAATACAACCAGCCCTCTCAGCAAGCACAAACCATTCTTAGTTGGTCTGTAACACTTTCAAACTGTCTTGCTCACAGTCTGGCAAAGATCTGTAATAAAATCCATTGAGAGAGACAAGTAAAATGATTCTGAACAGCTGCTTGAGATTTTCTTTTGTTCATTCAAGAAAGTTTCAGCTTTGACAGATGTAGTGACTCCAAGCAAAAAAATAATGGGAAGACTTTTTAAGATCAAACCAGGCACTCTTAATTCCTTTTTTTTTTAAATCAAGTAATGTATTGTAGTTTTAGTTCAAAGGATACAATGAAAAAAATTAAATATTTTGACCTACAACATGTTGCATTTCATTGCTTTGTGGCTTGGTTGGTATTTTTCCCTTTGTTACTGAAGGGTTTAAGAGAAAAAAAACAAAGCAACTACTCACACAACTGGGGCACGAAAGATTCTCAGAAACACTCACCCACGGAGCAACAAGGGGGAGATTGGAAGGAATCTTTGCTTTTTTTGTTGCCTCACCTTGTAGAGGCCGAAGACAGGGTGGTTCCAGTCGGGCTGTGCTGCTGTGCTGGGCTGTCCCTCCAGTTCCAGGGCCCCTTCCCCGTTGTGGGAGCTCTTGTCAGAGTCACTTTGGCCGGAGCCACACCCAGAGTCGGTGTCCGAGAGCTCCGAGTCCTTCTCCTTGTGCCCAGCGGGGGCTGCTGGGCTCTGTCTGACCAGCAGCTGCACAATGTCATTGAGGCCAACGCTGTAATCGAAGAGGGAGTGACCATCTTCCATCTGCAGGGAAAGCACCACAGCAGCTGCTTGGTTATTCCCTGCTCCAGGAGTTCCCACAGAGTTAACCAGGTTGGGAAAGACCGCAGAGATCATCAAGTCCAACCTTGAACCCAACTCAACAACCCAACCAACACCAACCCGTCAGCTAAACCATGTCACTGAGCTCATCATCCAAGCTCTCCTTAAACACATCCAGGGAGGGTGATTCCAAACTGCTGGAATGGGCTGGGAGTGCCAGGAAACACCACGTGGCTCTGGAACCACCAAGAGTCCCTGACTGGGAACTTCTTTGATGTTGGGGTTTATGGCAACTCTTCTCCAGGCATTGTTATTAAAATAATAAAATTATTCCAATTAAATAATTAAAGATTAGTAATTAAATAATTAAATTTGTTAGGCACTGTTATTACAATAATAGAATTATTTTATTTTTATTTTTCTTACTTTTTTTCAATGAGCTCCCAAGTTACAAGAACGAGGCTTTAATGCTGCCCTGGACTCGTTACCTGGATTAAGCTGAGCTTTTTTCCCCCTGAAAATATCAATTCTGGGAAGAAGGACTTCAACAATCACATTCCCAACACAATTTAAAGATAATTCCACACTACCTACAAACTCAGAAAGAAATTATTTCTTACTTGAGACACATCCCAAATGCTACCACAGACCAGGCTTTGTATTTTAATTGTTACACCCTCTCCACTAATCAGGGCATTAAGAAGCCAAAGAGTTCATCACCCACTTTTCTCCAGGCAAACACACAATTCTTCCATTGAAAGTAAAATCAGAAAATGACTCAATTCAACTCAAAACCACCTCATATTTCTTTAGAGTGTCCCAATTTCACACTCTCTCTGATTTTTAGGCAAGTCTGGCACTGTGTGGAGTCAAACCAAAACCCTGCCCCTGCAGAGAAAGACAGGGGGACAAAGAGGGGCCTCAGTCACCTCCTGAGCTCTGAGGAGCACCAGCATTTCAGGGTTAACGTGTCAAGAGTGAAGTTCAGCCCCACATATTTAAGGTCTGACTAAGAAATGAGACAGGAAATGCTCGTCCCCTTCCAGCCCAAACCACCAGCAAAAAGCAATCCCTGGAGCTTTGCTCTCTCTCAGGGGGAAGCAGAGCAAAACCACAAAAATTTACACTTCCCAGGAACCACTGTGATAATTCCATCCTGATTTAGGGCATCCAATGGCTCTGGGACAATCCCTGGAAATCTGACTGCACAGGAAGAGAGCTGGGCTTTGTCTGGGATGGAAAGCCCTGGAGATGCACAAGGACACACCAGAACTGGGTTGTTTCTTCTCTAAAAATGGTGTCACAACCTGAGGACACACTGGCAGCAGGTGCAGAGTGAAGTAGGAGAGCCCAGGAATGGGACAGGAAACCACTGAGGGGTTCAAAGCACAGAGGGAAGAGCAGCCAAACCTCAAAGAAAAGGGAGTTCAACTGACAACTGATTTTTCTCCCCCCTCCATTTCAATTTGTAAGAAGAAATCCATGGATTCCAGAAGCCAGGAATGAGGGATAATAAGAGAGGCTGGATCAGGATGGGTGAAGTCAGAACTACTGGGGCTGAATTCTCTCAGGAGGGTAAATGCATTCTTGATGAAAAGTCAGCACTTCTAAAAATCAGAGGAACCCCCTAAAAACCAGTGGAACCCCCTAAAAACCAGTGGAACCCCCTAAAAAAATCAGTGGAACCCCCAGTTCCCTGCACACATTTCAGGGCAAGGCTGGCACTGCCACCCCCCTTATCCCTTCCTTTCCAACCCAAAGGGGGCATTGAGGCCCCCAAATCTCCCCTGACCCAACACAAAGTGGGTCCAACCCAACACTTCACCCCCCACGAGCTTCTTTTGACCTTTGAACTGCTTTTCCAAACTAATCCAAGTGTGTTTCTGATCGCCAGGGATCCCAAACCAGCCTGAAACCAAGGGAAAGGCAGGAATTGTCCATCCCCAGCCAAGCCAGGGTTCAACTCTTCTCTGAAATCCAACTTTGGACACCAGAGGTTGCCCCACTGGGAAGGTTCAGGCAGAACATAAATTGATTTTAAAGTGGTTTTCCTTGACTTTAATGCTGATTTAGGTCCTTTTTTAACTCCCCAGGTGGGAAAGGGTTGTTCAATAGTGACCCCAAAGGTGCTGTTGAGGATAAAATGCCCCCCTGGGGAGTTCTGTGCCCAGAGATGCCACAACTGGAAAATCCTGAGCTGCTCATCCCAATTTGGGAAGAAAAACGGGATTTTTTTTTTTGTCTTTCAGAGCAGCACAACTTGAAAGGGTCAAAAGTTTCAAGGCCATAAAAAAGCCCCGGGGATTTTTAGGGAGATCTCAAGGCAGGGGAGCAACAGGGAAGGGGGAAAAGAAACGGGAATAATTCCAAATAAAGCTGCAAAGCCTCGGGAAGGAGGGTGGGAATCACTAGATGGCAGCAGAACACCCCGGGTTTGGAAAGGAATGAATTAATAGTAAGGAAAGGAAAAGATATTGAATGAATGAGGTATAAATGGTAAAAGTAAAAAACTATTAAATAAATGTAAATCGAACTAAAGTAAGTTCAAAATAGTTAAAAAGAAACGGAGAAGAAATAGATAATAAAGATAAATGAGTGGGAAATTAATAAATAAGGATTATAAATAAAATAAAAATTAAATGAATAAAAATAAGTACAAAAATAAAAATAAGTAAAAGATAAAAATAACCAAAAAATAAGTAAAAATGAATAAAAATAAACAAAAGTAATATAAATAAAAATTAAGCAAGCAAAAAGAAACGACAAATACATGAAAAAATAAACAAAATAAATGAAAAAATAAGAGAAACGAAAAATAAAATAAATATAAGTAAAAATAAGTAAAATTAAAAGTAATATAAATAAAAGTTAAACAAAATGACAAATAAATGAAAAAAATAAAATAAATGGAAAAATAAGCAAAACGAAAAATAAATAAAAATAAATGGAAGACAAATAAAAATAAATACAAACTAAATAAAAACGTCCTTCCAGCGGGAGGAGCAGAGTGCTGGGGGCTCTCCAAGCCCGGTCCATCTGACGCTGTCAAACCCCCCCCCACACTCCATCCCCATCCCCTCCACGCCGGTACCTGCTTCCCGCGGTAAAACAAGCGCTGCCTCGGCGGCTCCACGTCGAACACGTCGTGTATCCTGAGGCGCAGCTCCTCCACCTTGGTGAGCTTGGAGAGCGAGTCCACGCGCCGGGTCTCGCTGCCGTCCATGGTGCGCACCTGGATCCACATGGCGG
>VXBA01001570.1:1013260-1023387 GCA_013399895.1 Serilophus lunatus
AGCTGTCCCGGTCCCGCCCCGCTCCGCCCCGGCCGTGCCCATCGCCCCGCGCCTCTTCCGCCCGGAGCGCGGGCCCGGCCGCAGGTAGGCTGATCCCTTCCCGGCTCATCCCTTCTCTTCCCGTTCATCCCTTCCCTTCCCGGCTAATCCCACCCCATCCCTTCCCGAAGGAACGCGGCTCCCCCCGGGATCGGGCCCGAGCTCTGTCCCCCCGCCCTCCCCCGGCCGCCGCTCCAACTTCCGCGCTCGTTGGGCAATTGGAGGATTTTTATGAGAGAGGAAACAAGCAAATTGAAAGTAGAAACTTTCCCCGGGTGAGTTACTGGGGGCATTCGCTGGGGCTCCCTTTAAATAGGGAAGGTTTCTCCACGAGGCTCAGGCAGCGCCTGGAGCAGTGTCCCACCGGGAATATCCAGTGTCCCACCGGGAATCCTCTCCTCTGCTCCGGACACTTCTGCTGTTTAATCAAAGCCCGGTCAGAGGCCTTGGTGAGTGCAGGGGATCAGGGATCAGTTGTGAATGGGGATAAAATGTCTCCAGTTCCAGCTCTGGGACTCCAGTGTAAGGAGGACCTGGAGCTGCTGGAGGAGTCCAGAGGTCACGGAGATGTTCCAAGAGCTGGAATCCCTCTGGTCTGGAGAAGGCTGGGAGAGCTGGGAATGTTCACCTGGAAAAGGCTCCAGGGAGACCTTAGAGACCTTCCAGAGCCTAAAGGGTCTGCAGGAGCTGGAGAGGGACCTGGGACAAAGGATGGAGGGGCAGGACACAGGGAATGGCTTCACACTGCCAGAGGGCAGGGAGAGATGGGATATTGGGAAGGAATTCCTGGCTGTGAGGGTGGGGAGGCCCTGGCACAGGGTGCCCAGAGAAGCTGTGGCTGCCCCATCCCTGGAAGTGTCCAAGGCCAGGTTGGAGCACCCTGGGATAGTGGGAGGTGTCCCTGCCCATGGCAGGGGGTGGCACTGGATGGACTTTAAGGTCCATTCCACCCCAAACCATTCCATGATCAGCAGACTCAGGAGATACACACGGGTTAACAATTGCAAAGGATTTCCTCTAAGCCTGATTTTAATTCTTCACCTGCCACTGCAAGGAGCCTGAGAGAGCCCTGGAACCAGCTGCCAGAAGGAGACAGACCCTAAACACATCATTATCTCAGCAATTATTTAAAACCAGTTGTAATTAATGTGAAATGAACACAGGAAACTTGGGAACTGTGAGGGAGAACCTGGGAGCTCCACAAGCCTCAGGAGCATCCCCCCCAGCCCCCCACTTCACCCTCTCTGACTGTCCTCTGCTCTCCTCACAGGTTCCCCAGGACAGAGAGATCCTGGTTCCAAGACAAGCCCTGAGCAGCCAAGAGCTTGTGCAGTAAGGGAAGTGCAACCAGGGCATCCCAGAGCCCCCCAGGGAAACAAACCTTTGCCCTAAGATGCTTTTTCCATCTTTGCTGCTTCACTGGGCCAGCAGGTGCTGAGATGGCACAGAGCACCAAGCTCCAGCCAAGCTTCGAGGACGTGTTTTACATCCTGTCCCAGGTCTCACCAGATAAACTCCTGAGCCTCAAACATAAACTGAACCACCTGAGATCTGGGCCTAGCAGCAAGTTACTGCAGGCCATGGTCTCCCTTACTCTGGGGCAAGAAACGAATGCAAGAATTTGTCTGGATGCCTTGAGGGACAGCCCAGCAGCTCAGTATGTCCAGCAGACCAAACTGGGCCCTGCAGGACTGCAGGAGGATTTGCAGCCTCCCCAGCTGGATGCAGGTGCCGTGGCACAGCTGGCACAGGTGTATGAAGTGTTGGCACAGGAAAAACTGTGCAGTCCTGAGGCCTGGGACAACGCCTGCCAGGCTGCCACCAAAGCCTGCAAGGACACTGAGCAGGGGACACTCCACAATATCCCACCCAAGGACCAGGACAAACATGGCTTTGCTACGAGCATGGGCTCAAGTGAGAGATTTCAGACGCTGAGATCCGATGTGGACACGGGATTTCTCCGTACGGGCAGGTCCAACTACGTGGTGAGAAGAAGTTCTCCAGTGCAGATCCCAGGCAGCTCAGAGCTGTCAGCCCCACAGACCCTGTGCTCCACAGGGAATTCCTCTCTCAACGAGATCAGTTTGGAGATCAGTGCTTCACCCACAGCTGTGTTTCACACCCAGCCCTCTCCCCCCAAGCGTGTCCCTCATCCCAGTGGCGCTGGACACCCCAACGGGGACACACAGAGCCACAGCCCCCAGGAATCGAGCTGGGTCAGCGGATCCAGCTCCCATCCCGGGCAGGACACAGGTGCCCAAGTGCCTTGTCCAGAGGAGGTTGTGCAGGGCAGGTCCTGTCACCCAAAGCTCCCCATTCCCAGGACGCCGCTGCCCTCAGAGGGGGGTGTGATCCAGCCTGTCCAAGGCAGTGATGTTCCCAGCACAGTGACAGAACCTCCTGCTCCAAGAGAAAACACGGATGAAAAGGAATTATCTACTGCTCTTCCTGACCCAAGAGCTGCAGCGGGTACTGATCCTGCCCACATATCCATAGAGGACTCCTACGTTCCAGCAGGCATTCCTTGTAACCCTACAGCTGCTTCCACTTCGACCAGTTCCTTGCCTCCTCCTCCTACCTATTCCTTCTCCTCAACCCTTCCTCCTCTTCAGGAATCTTCTTCCAACCTTTATCCCCCTCCCCTGCATTCATCCCCATTTCCAGCCTGGCCTCTTCCTCCTCCAGCTGTGGATCCAATATCCCTGTCAGAGCCAGATGGTGCCAAGTTCTTCACATTTGTTGTCCTGCATGCCAGTGAAGATGAGATTATTGCCCACAGGGTCAAGAACCTGCTGGAGAGCCTGGGGGTGTCCAACGGTGCCACGCTCTGCGAGGATTTCTCCGTTGCCGGACGCAGCCACATGACTTGCTTCCAGGAGGCGATGGAAAACTCTGCCTTCATGATCCTCCTGCTGACCAAGAACTTCCCATGCAACCTGTGTCTGTTCCAGACAGACACTGCTCTGATGCAGTCCATCCTGGACCCATCCAAGCTCTACTCAGTCATCCCGTTTTTACCCAAGGAGAACGCCCTGGAGCACAGTCAGATGCCCAAGATACTCAGCGGGCTGGTGACCCTGAACGAGAGCTCTCCTTTGTTCTCCAAGACTGTGTACAACACTTTTAACCCCAAGAAGATCAGCCAGAAGAAAGCCATGTGGGAGCAGATGCAGAGAAAGAAACTCCAGGTGTGTTGGGAAGGGCACCAAGCCCAGCATTACTTGGCTGCCCTCAGCCTTGGCTCCCTTCCCCAGGCGCCTCCAGCAGCAACACGGCCACCAGGGCATGTTCCCCAACCCTGGTGTCCCCCAACCCTGACGGTCCCTCCCTCTGCTGTGCATCCCCCACCTGCCCACGTGGGTCCCCCTTTTTCCCAACCCCTGTTCCCACCTGGTCACTACAACCACAACATGCCTGGAGGGATCCCCCACCTCGTGATCCAAAACGCGCGGATGGTTCAGATCGGGAACCACAACACGATGCAGGTGGAAACTGTCCCCCCTGGGCCACGGGACAGCCAGGAACCAACTCATGGCTGAGCAAGTTCAGGGACAAAATTCATTCCATATCCTACACTGCAGTGATTCCACAGGGACTGGGACTAATCTTATTTCTCTCTGGGTCAAGGGGGCCACTTTCCTGAAGCATAGAAGAAAATTCCTCATTTTTTTGTTGGACAAAAGAGATTGCAACCTCCTGGAACTGTTTTCCTTGGAATTATTTTCAGGTAACTGAGAAAACTACTCTCCTGATTTTCTGGGGCTACTTGAAGATTTTATAAATAAATTTTAATTAATTTATTTGTGTTTCCCTATATTTTTTCTCCTGTGGAATTAGAAAAGGGGCAGTCAGGGATGTATGGAAAACTGCTCTGCAGATCAAGTGGAGGGGGCTGGGAGATGGCACTGAGCAAATTATTTGAGGGACAATCTTTAGGGGATGCTTTGGGGGGATCACTGTGCCCTCCTCTCAAAGTGCTGAGCACCACGAGATCCCAGTATTTTCTTCCAGCAGTTCCCAGCCCCAGGAAGGCTCTGCAAAGCAGCCTCAACAACTCCCAAGAGGCTGCAGGACTCTGGGATGAGGCACCAGAGATCCCAGTCCCCCTCTGAAACTAGTTTTGTTTGTGAAAGACAAAATCCTCCTGTGCCCTTGAGGCACGGCTGGAAGTGGGTTTGTATTTAAGAAAACTTAAAAGAGCTGAGATCACACACCGGGTACAAGAATCTTGGGGGAAAAAAATTCTTCATGAAGGTGGAATGAGAGGGGGAAGCACAGAGGAAGTCTGAGGAGGTACAAGCTCTGTCCACTCCAGTGGAATAGAAGTGAGACCAGGCCCTGTGAGTGGCTGGTGCAGCAAGTTCCCTGCAGAGACCAGTTTGTGTTACTGCCTGTGAAGAAAAATTTGGATGGCAAACCAAAAGCACTGAGCAGAGCATTGCAAAAGGGTGGGGAAAGCCAGGAATGGGGTGGGTATTCTGCAGGACCTGGGGGAGGGATGGACAGGTACCCACTGAGCTTTAACACCAGGAGGGCACCTGGAGCAAAGTCCCAGATCCCTCCCTCTTCCTCCCAGGCTCCAGGCACAGCCCTTTTCCTGATCGTCAGCAGAGGTCACCCCAAAGCCACCAAGTGCCTGTTCCCTGTGTGGAGCAGAGCCCAGAGCCAGCTCATCCCGTGCCACCAACAGGGCACTGCTTCCCTGACTCCTCCCCAGTTCCTCTCCCTCGGAGGAGCTGAGACACATCCCTGTTGAAGTGGATCCTGAGGGTCACTGTGATCCATAGAGGGGGGTGACTCCATTCCAGGTATCCCTGCAGGGGTGGGGTCTGTGCTTATGTCACTCAAGGTCTGTCCCAGCAGATTCCAAGCCTTGCGCATCCAGCAGAGCCTGGCAGCCAAAGCTCAGGACTCCAACGGCCCATCCTGGTGTGTCCCTGCTCTTCACCTGCAGCAGAGCTGTGGCTGTCACCAGTTTGATTGAAATTCCACTGAATTTTCTCCTTGGAGGCCACAGGTCCTTTCTCATGGATCCATCCACAGGTTTCTCCTCTTCCTTCCCTTCCCAAAGAGCCTCAGCTCCTCCTAGATCTCCAGCCCAAACCAAACCCTCCCCATCCTGCTCAGCACAAGAACCTCACACCAGCACTGCTGTTTGAAAGCTGCCACCAACTGTTGGCTCCCAGCTTTCAAAGAGTCTGGATTTCAGCTCAAATCCTTTCTCTTGCCCTGTTTTCTTTCTGTTCAATAGGTGTTGTGTCACTGCAATTCCTGCAGTTGGTGCAGGACAGTCCCTCCCCTTGGGAGACCAAACACCTCCCTCCTTCCCCAGCTCCTCCTGCTATAAATAAACAACACACACAAAATGAGTCAACTGGAAGCTGCTCCAGCTTGTAAACAACCTCAGCACAGTGTGCTTGGATCACAGGAAGGGAGAGGGAAAGATGTGGGAGGGGGGTTAGGAGGGTCTGTAGCCACCCCAGTGGGGAAAAAAAATCTCTTTTCTGCCCAATATAATAAAAAAAATCCCCCCTGGAACACTGCCCTGTCCCAGACAACACCTACAACAAATGAGGCCTGTTCAGTGTAATTACCCCTAAATCATGCAGTGATTTCTCCCACCCTGTAATTACTATCAACATTTAATTGCCGGGCCCTCTATGTAATTATAGATTATTTACATGTTAAAATTGTATTTAAAAAAATAAAATTAAAGCCTTTTCTGTCACACAGAATATTCTCCTCCCTGGGGCTGTTGGACATGAGTGGATCCTCCAGCAAACTGAGCCCAGCTCCAGGGTTGCTCCTGCATGGAATAATTCCCTTCCCATGTCTCTCCTCCCCACAGATGGAATGACACTGATCAGCCACTGCCTCTGTCCTGCTGTTCATCAAACCATCAGGAATTATTTTAAGGATGGAGCAATTAAAGACAAGGAACATATTCCAGTATTTTATCCATCTGCTCCCTGGGGAGGGCTCAGCCAGTTTTGGAAATCCAGATCCTCATGTGCAACTAATTCCAGGATCTTTAATTCTTGGGTTTGCCCTCCCACTGACAGATTTGGGGGTGAAAAATATGAACTGATATATAAAATATAAACTGATAACAGTGTGTCCCACTTTGTGGTGGCTGTGCCCTCTGTCCCAGGTGTGTAAGGCAGGTAATACCTGAGTCAATAATCACAATTCCTTCAAAATATAAGGCAAAATACACGAGGAGAGGTGTCATTCCAGTGTCAGTGTTACCCTTTTCCCAGGCAAATGTTTGCCACTGCAGCCCAGACTGGATTTTCCCAGGAGTAACAATGACCCAAACACACCTGTTGACTGCAAACACCCCACATTTCCATACCCACAGTGTCCCATTCCTGGGAAACAAGCAGCAAACAAAGGCTTACCAGGAAGAAGTCCAAGGCACTTGTATTCTAGCAGCCATTTTTTTGTTTTATTATTTAAAGTTAAGAGCACTCATCAGCTCACAAAGGAACAAATCCCATTCCTGCAGTTTAGTTCAGGTTTCAGCCAAAAGGAAAAAAAAATAAAAATAAAAATAGAAGGCAGCTAAACTAACTCTGCACTTTACAGCTCAATTCAAGTTAAACCTCCTTGCTTTATAAATAACTGTTATAGTTAACACTGCAAAATTGGCAGATCTACAATATCTTGAAGGGGCAGAGAGCATTGGTTATTGAGGCTGATAAATACAAGTGGAGAAGCTGCAGTAGCACAAAGAGCACAGGTGGTGCCAGGGCTCTGCTCTCCCAAAAACGGGACCTTTCCCAAAGCTCCAAGTCTTCCAGCTGTGCTTCCCAGGGCCCAGAAATGAGCCCCAGGCTGCCCAAGCCCAGTCAACCCTCCCCTGCACAAGGACAAAACGTTTGTTTTCCACCACAGAGGCAAAACCCTGCCCTAAGCCTTAAAACCAAGGTGTGCAGATCTTAATTAAAGGAAGGAGCTTGTCCAAACAGCAGCCAGGTGAGGTTTCAAATTCCACCTTTGAAGTAGCACCATCCTCAAAGAAGTTGCAAAAATAAAAAAAAGAAAAAAAAGAAAATAAGTCAAAAGCCCAAACCAGCTGCTAAGAACCCACTGCATGGAGGTTTAATTAATGGGATAATTAACAGAGCCCAAGGAGGCACCTTACACTTTGAACTTCTTGCTTCTTCCTTCAGGCCACTCTGGTGCAAACACACCACAAACACTCCCTTGCTTTAACAACCCCTCCAAGCACTCCCAGACTCCAGGCACCTCCTGTCCTAGAGGGCTTGCAAGAGCCCAGCCCGAAAAATGGTTCAAAATGTGCTGTTCTGGCACCAAAATCAGGCCACATCCACCCTTATACAGCTCAATCCCTGCTGACCTCTGGAGCTAAAGGACTTCCACGTTGGGAATGGAGCAAACTGGTGTGGACTGGGCAAGCCAAGGGCCTGACCACCACGTTAAGTGGTTTGTTTTTAAAGTAGCTTTTTAACTCCCCATTCAGAAACCCCAACATCTATGGATGAAACTGTGTAACCAGAACTGACCTTCCTCTATCTTACAGGGCTGGAGAAGTCTTGCAGCATGGACAGGGCCTGGCTCTAGGAGGAAAAAAACATCCCAGCTTTATGCACCATCATGGAAATCTCGGGCCTTTAACATGATTTGCTACTTGGCCAACCAAGAGAAAGAAAAACCCCATCCTCAGCACACCCAGCCCTGTGCCAGGCAAGAAACTCCCTCAGCAGAGCACAAGCCCCTCGGCTGCTGGACTTGTGTTGTCCCAAATCTGACAGGAGGGAGGAGAAGGAATTAGTTGGAAGGGTATTTTATTCCTCACTTGTTTATCTATGTTGGATGTGTGGGATGGGAAGGGGGATGTGTAGCTGCTCCAAAGCTGCAGGTTGAGTTAATCCAGCACTAAGGGGAGAGGCAGCAAGTCCCAGGGAATCTCCATTTTCCTTCCTCCTCAGGACAAGCTGGGAAAGAGCAGGGGCTGTGGCCTTCTGTGGACACAGTGCACTGGAGAGAGGTGGTACGTGAAGGTGACAACAACGAGGGAGAGCTGTGAGCTCTGGAGCCTCCTCCTCCCTGCCCTGGTGGGTGGGTGACACACGGGGAGGGCAAAGCTCAGCACAGAGATGGCCCTCAGCACCTCACCCAGGACAGCCCAAGACCTTCCAGCTGCACGACCTCCACGGGGTGGGACAGGCAAGGGAAAGGCTGGGGACAGGAGCTGTGGTGCCCTAGTGCAGCTCAATGAAGGCTTCCAGCTCCTCGGGGATGAATCCCTTGTAGGGAATCTTGTGCTTGTCCAGGGCTCGAGCAGCAAGGCACTGGAGGGTGATGTAGTTGAAGGGCTGCATGGTGCTCTTGGTGAGCAGCTTCTCATCCAGCAGCTCGTAGGCCGTCTGCTTGAAGGCGTTGGTGGCATCCATGTGGGCCCCGGCCTCCATGAGGGCCCTCATGATCAGCGGGCAGTTGTTGCGGGCGGCCACGTGCAGGGGGGTGTTGTTGTCGTAGTCCCGGCTGTCCGGGTCGGCCCCGCACTCCAGCAGCAAGGTGACGACGTGCAGCGACGGGAATTTGCCCACGGGGTAACGTCCCACCGTCGTGGTGTCCTTGTCCACGGCCATGTGCAGGAGGGTGAAGCCGTTCTTGGCCCGGGGGCTGCACTTGAGCAGGCGGTAAATGGTCTGGCGCTTCTGGTGCTCCTGCTCCGGGGTGCATTCCACCTTCTCCAGCAGGAAAACCAGGTGCAGGATGATGGCCAAGGTCTTGGTGAACTGCGCCGAGTCGGCCACGGGGTCCTTGCCGTGCACCAGGGCCCTCTCCACCTCCCGCACCCCTTTGCTCAGCACCCCGATGAGGTCGGAGAAGCCCAGGTGGGTGCCTAAAGTGCCTTTGGAGCGGTCCTGGAGCACGTAGGAGTAAAGCTCGGCAAAGGAAAGGAAGCTGCTGGCAGTCATGGGGCTCAGGGGCTCCAGGTTGCCTTGCTGCATGTCCAGGGCGTACTTCCACAGGTTGATGCAGCGCTCGAAGTTGCCGGAGTCGGCGTAGACGGCGCCGCGGTACCGGATGTAGTAGGAAGTGTCGGGGTGGGAAGGGCCCAGGATGCGCTCGCGGATCAGCAGCGCCTGCATCCGCATCTCGTCGGGATCCGTGATCAGTGCCTCCAGTTCCTCCAGAGAACTCACCTCCCGGGAATAGTCGTAGGCCAACACCAGCTGCCTGGGCTCGGGTTTGGGCAGGTACTTCCCGCCCTCGCAGCGCAGCTCCATCGCCCTCCTCCAGTACTTGTGGGCTCCCAAAAGGTCGCGTTTCTTATCCACGAACGTGGCGCCCAGCAGCTCCAGCGCTTCCACAGCAGCCTCGCGAGTGCACAACACGTTGGGCACCTCGTCCTCGCTGGAAGCCGAGGCGCCGCATCCCTCACCCCCCTCCTCTTCCCGGCAGCCCCGAGTCTCCTTGCCGGCGCCGCAGTCCCTCTGGTGGCTCCCACCTGAGGCACAGGTCCCTCCGCGGCTCCCCGCAGCCTCCTCCTGCCGCAGCCCTCCCTGGATCAGGTACTCCACGATGTTGGTGTGGCCGGTGACGCTGGCGGCGAGCAGAGGGGTCATTCCGTAGCCGTCCTTCTCCATGCGGGCTTTGGAGCGCAGCAGGAGCTGCAGGATCTCCAGGCTGCCGGACTCGGCGCAGTCGTGCAGGGCCGTGTTCCCCTTCACGCTGCGCCGGTTCACATCGGCCCCTTTCTCCAGCAAGTAACGGGCGATCTCCCGGTGCCCTTTGTAGCACGAAATCATCAGGCACGTGTGCCCGTGCCGGTTGGCCACCTCCAGGTCGGCCCCGCGCTCGCCCACCAGGTACCGCACGATCTCCAGGTGCCCATCGAAGCAGGCGGCCCGCAGGGGGGTGGAGTTGGTCAGCGTGGTCTGGTTCACCGAGGCGCCGTGGTCCAGGAGGCTCCGCACCACCCCCAGGTGCCCGGCGGCCGAGGCCGCCCACAGCGGCGGGGCGCCCTCGATGGTCTCGCCATCGAAGCTGACGGAGCCGCCCTCCTCCACGCGGGCCCCGCAGTGATCCAGCAGGTACTCCACCACCTCCAG
>VXBA01001570.1:1024592-1062444 GCA_013399895.1 Serilophus lunatus
GGCCGCTCCGTGAGGGCCGGGCGCTGTCCGGGTGTCTTTTATCATTCACAGCGTGTGCTCAGCCCGTGGAGGTTTTATTTCTGTTAAATTCCTTGATGTTATTGAGCTTCAAATCACAACGGCTACACAGAGTTAATCTGACGTGGTTTAATCGCAGCGAATCATCACTTGTGTTCCGCGGAGTCACAGAATCTCCTCAGCTGGAACGGACCCACAGGGAACGCCCAGTGCAACCCATAGCCTTGCTCAGGTCTGATGGAGCTTTTTAAATTACAGTTTTCTGCTTTAGAGGTGGCAAAGCCTCGTCCCCAAAAGCAAACGCAGATTTAGTCCCTGAGATCCTCTGCACAGGACGTTGTGTGCAGCCCCCTTCATCCCTGAGTGACAATACCTGCCTGGAGTGAGGGAAAACACTCGAGCAATAAATAGCCCAGCTTAGATGAGCAAAGCTTTACTCACCAGAGCCTATTTTTAGGGCATAAGTTGAGTTTAAGTGTCTCTAATCGTTACACAGGGAATTGGCACGGGGTTTCTCCTGCTGTATTTTATTTATAGCTGTTTTTTCTCCTTTCCAGGGAGATTTGTCTCATTATTTCCATTATTATTATTCTGTCTGTCATGATTATTATTCAGTCCATCCACCCATTTTAGGTCTTGTCTGGCATTACCATGGATTATCCCTCTAATGCCTGTTGCCTCCTCACAGAATATCACTTTTGTTGCTAAGAAACTGCTTTTGCATAACAGGCAGCGTGAGCCCAATTTTCTCTACAGCAGCTGCTGAAAGTCCCTGGGAGCAGCAGGTGCTGCCTGGAGCCAGAGCTGGAGTGTCCAGGGCAGAATTCCCACATGGAGTCCCAGTGTGTGAGGGACCTGTGCTCGGGGATTGTTCCCTGGGAGGATGGGGAAAGGGCTGGGATGGATTTTCCAGGAAAACTGTGGCTGCACCAGCCCTGGAAGTGTCCAGTTCCACAGGTTGGAGCAACCTGGGATAGTGGGAGGTGTCCCTGCCCGTAGCAGGGGGTGGGAATGGATGATGTTAAAGGGTCTTTCCAACCCAAACCATTCCCTGATTCTGTGGTACAGTGACTTTGTGACTGAGAAGAAAAGCAGCAAAGGTCACTTGAGCATCTCCAGCCTCCTGCACATTGGGACAGGAGCAATCACAGGTTGGAAAAGCCCTGCAGGATCATCAAGGCCAGTCTGTGTCCCATGTCTAACCCATGTCCCCAAGTGCCACGTCCACATGGATTTTAAATCCTTCCATCAATGCCCTGGCCAGCTTTTTGCAATGTTTAACAACCCTTTTAGTGAAGAAATATTCCCTAATATCCAGCTTAACCCTCCCCTGGCACAGCTTGAGGCCGTTTCCTCTCCTCCTGCCCCTTGTTCCCTGGGAGCAGAGCCCGACTCCCCCTGAGTCCCCCTTCCTGTCAGAGAGTTGCAGAGAATTCCAGGTGCCCCTGAGCCCCCTTTTCTCCAGGCTGAGCCCCCCCAGCCCCCTCAGCTCCTGGAGTACCTGGGATTGCTCCCTGTCCCTGTCCCCCAGGGCACAAACCACTTGTGTTTTCACACAGAGAAGAGCCTCCAGCAGCGATTTCGGCCACACTGGGCCCATTTTAGCACTGCCACGGGAACCCTGGTGTGTGTCTGTGTGCAGCAGCTCCCTGGATGGGAAGATCCACCCTGTCCCTGTGTTCCCACTGGGAACATCCATGTGCAAATCCCCCCCCCCCAGCTCTGAGGCTGTTTGTGCTGCAGGTCAAGGCACAGCCACGGTGACATTTCCTCTCCCCGCCGGCTCTTCGTGTTGCCATGGGGACCAGATGCACTGGCTCTTTTATCTGAAGTATCTATTAACCAAAGCTTCCTATTAATTTCCCCTCCACAGAATCCATTAGGGATTCACCTGAACACCACGAAGGCTTTTTAGGTCCCAAATCTCAGAAACCTGCCCCTCGTTCCGGGGTGAGCTCAGAGACGTCGCGGCCTCGAGTGCAGCTGATGGAAATGTTTTTGCCATCAATAAATTACTTGGTAATGAGGGAATAAAGAGCATGAGGAGAAGGGGCACGTCAGCCTTTCCATATGGAATGTACTCAAGCCTCAGGACATTGTTTCCAAGCCAGGGATAATTCAGTCTGGGAGTCAAGGAGAGCAGCAGGTGGGGGTGGATGGGCTGTACCTGCCTCATCCTCAGACGTCCAGAACAGGATTATGACCATGGCAGGGACCAGAGTCACTTTGTCACCTTGGTTCTCCTGCTTCCTTTGGCTTCTCTTACCAAGGTCACCACCAAAAGTGTCCCAAACCAGGGCACTAATGTGTCCAGGCATCAGGGAGATGGAGACACCACAGAATCGTGGAATCACAGGATGGTTTGGGTTGGGAGGGACCTTAAACTTCTCGTTCCAATGCCCTGCCATGGGCAGGGACACCTTCCACTATCCCAGGTTGCTCCAACCTGGAATTTGATACTTCCAGGGATGGAGCAGCCACAGCTTCTCTGGGAAATCCATTCCAGCCCCTCAACACCCTCACAGCTAAGGATTCCTTCCCAATATCCCATCTCTCCCAGTGGGAAGCCATTCCCTGTGTCCTGTCCCTCCATCCCTTATCCCAAGTCCCTCTCCAGCTGCTGGAGCCCCTTCAGGCTCTGGAAGTGGCTCCAAGGTCTCCCTGGACCCTTCCCATCTCCAGCTGAACATTCCCAGCTCTCCCAGCCTGGCTCCCAAAGCTGGAATCTGTCTCCTGAACAGCATCAGTGGTGCAGCTCCCACTTCCAGTGACACCACAATTGGGAAGAAAGGCTCTGTAACACCCATCTGAGGGTGTCTCCAAACCACCACGTCCCTCCTGTACAGACCAACCCTCCCCACGGCCCTGGGGACCCCCAAGGCTCTGTCAGGTAACTCAGGTAAAAGCCCCAGCCAGAGTTCTGGGAACAGAGAGGGGAGTTAAATACCCAGGGGAGGAAGAGCAGAGCAAAAACGAGAGGTTGTGACAGGGCTGCCACATTGTGTGGCAGGAGGGTTAATTTTTTGTGAAACTGCCATTTCATATTCCCTTTCAGACAAGCTGAATTACACGGTGCTGGCTGCTGCAGGAGTAGCATAATTTTCCTCACAGAAATAATGACAGGGTACTTAAAAAGCAAGTGAATGGATGGCTGAAGGACTGGGCAGAGACTTCAGAAATCCAGGCTGAGCCCTCACCTTGGCTACAGCTCCTTTGGTGACCTTGGGCCGGTCATTTCATCTTCCTGTGTCTCAATTCCCTGCCAATAACCTGGGAGTAATAACTGTTCTTTCTCTGTCTGGCTTATTTAGGCTGAAAACTCAGAGTTTAGAGCTCGTGTTTTCTCTGCTTTGAAGGCAAGGAAGCCAAAGAGCTTCAATCCATGTTCAGGTGTCTGGGACAACCATGAAATACAACACGGATGATCATAAAGGGCTGGGATATGTGGTTTGGAACATCCTAAGTGGGAAGGGCTGAGGAATTCCTAATCCATCATTCCTCATCTCTTCCCTCAAAAAATGGTGAAGTTTGGATCTGTGCTAAGATTTCCAAAAGCATCCAAATAATTTGGGAACAGAGGCCAGGCTGATTTATTGAATCCCTGAGTTACTTTTGAAAGGGTGAGTGGGTAATTTAGACAGAATTTCCTGTGAGGTCTTTCTGCTCAGTCCTGCTGCAGCAGCCTCTCAGTTTTTCCAGTGTAAATTGAGGTTTGCAGGCAGCTGTGTACCCAGGTTTTATCCATCCCCCCAGCTTTTAGGGGTCTGTGTGATTTCCAGAAGCCAAAAGAAGATGGTTCCTTGCTACAACAGCCAAAGACAAGATTTCCTCTATAGCTGAGCAATTTGCTGTACAAAGGGAACAATTCTAAAAATAGGGAGAAATGGCACCCTGACATTAAGAGGAAGGATGACCCAATCCCCAACTTGCTGCAGGGGTTTTTGTCCTCTAACTGCCTTCCCCATTAGAGCTGTGATGACATTATTTGCTGTGGTTTTGTGGGGCACGAGGCCACAGGCACCTGGAAAGGAGGATTTTGATCAGCCTGCAGAGGCTTGTTGGGGAACACTAAATCAAAGGAGTTTCATTTACATCAGACACCAGCCCGGCCACTGCAGCATTAATGGCTGCACTGCTGCCCTTGGAATGTGGTGTGGGTTTAATCTGTCAGTGGGGGAGTAAGAGACGGGGGAGAGCAAGTTGTTCTGGCTTATGAAATGTGGAGCTTTCCTTCCAAGTGCCACTGATTTGTACAGGTTTAAAATTCTCTTGGCAATAGGGGTGGCTGCCCCATTCCTGGAAGTGTCCGAGGCCAGGTTGGAGCAGCCTGGGACAGTGGGAGGTGTCCCTGCCCAGGGCAGGGGGTGGCACTGGATGGGCTTTAAGGTCTCTCCCAACCCAAACCATTCTGTGATTCTTTGACTCTCAAATCCCATATTCCATACTACCAGTGATGTGGGCACTGAGTATATCCTGGGTAGGTTAAAAAAAGAAAGTTCTCTACAGCACCAACAACCCAAATTATTAAAGACATTTCAGTACTTTTACCACTGACCTCGGCAGAATTCAGGAGTTTCATTTTCACACCTAAATACCTTTGAGAATAGAGGCTCTGAGTGGTGTTGAAAATTTGTTCTTTTTATATTTTGAAGCCCTGCTGGACGCAAAGGGCTCAACTCTCCAAACAACCCCTGCCAGGCATCGAGATCCCAGCGGTGTCCAGATGCCCAGCACAGCCCTGCCCCTGCCCTGGTCTGTTGAGGGGGCTTTGAGGGAGAACTTCCCTGCCTGAAAGCTGATTTCCATGTGAAATTGTGTGGCAGGGAGACAGGTTTGGGAAGCTGCAGGATGAGTTTGGTTCTTCTCAGACACCTCTTTGCTTCTCTCATCCCCAGATTTGCTTGATTTTAAAGGGGTGGGATGAGGAGCAGAACAACTGATACGACCTCCAAAGCACTTTCAGACATCCTCAGCTCTCTGGGCCGTGGCAGCCTGGGCTGTATGGCAGGCTATGATTTGTTGTCACCTTTATAAACAGAACAACAAAATCACTAGTCTTCCACACAGAGCCAGGCCAGGAGAGCAGCGCTCCCTCCTCAGGGACGTCCTCCTGCACCTCTTCTCCTCTTGGCCTTCCTTGTTTCCTCCTCCTTTCATTCTTGTTCTCGCTTCTCTTCAGGGATGGATGGTGCTCTTTGCTGAGTTCCTCCTGAGACAACATCAAATCTCCCTGTAATCATCTCTCCAATTTGGGGCCGTTCCCGTGAGTTTCTGCTCCATTTTCTCACTCTGGAGACTCCCCAGGGATATCAGGGCTCAGCAGGGGCTCCTCTTTCCTTCCCCTGTGATAAACTTCTGCAGGAGTGCTCTGTCAACCTGTCTGTCTCCCAGTTCTATTTCAGCCTGACTAAAATAAGCAAATGCAATATATACTGAGGAATGCTGGAGAAAAAGACTCAGCAAAGAAAAAGATAATGACAGTGCCGAGTTTCCTGGAATCCCACTGAGAAGCTGATTTAAACAAGAAAAACAAACCCTTTTTGCTATTTCCTTTTCTCTGGATTTGTTGATGAGCAATCTTTAGCTCATCCCAGGTCCAGCTTTGCTTTCACTCCCCAGCTTTTCTCTGTTAATACCTCACATATGGCACGGATAAAGGTGTGAAAGGACAATGCTGGCTCACATCCATGGAAAGGATCTGACTTTATTCCTTGTCTGAGTGAGGCTTACTTACCTCAGCCACTGAAGTCAGGCAGGGAACAGCATCCTCCCCATCTGCACCAAGCCTGTTAGATGGGACTTTTAAAATAATAAAAAAGAGAAAGAAACAGAACTATCCCTCAGGAGCTGCTGCTCCTTCCATGGGAGGAGAAAGTGTGGAGCAACAGGAGAGGGTTTGCTGCTGCTGACAGGGGTTGTGCCCTGTGTAAGCTCAGAGAGAGCAGCTCCATCCTTCCCTCCCCCTCTCTCCCTTTTTTTTTTTTAACATATGTGCTTTCTATGGGCACTTTAATCAAACTCCAGATGGGTTGTTTCAGTCGGGGGATTTGTGCTGCTGCAGAGATAAGAGTCCTTTGTGCTGGCCTAGGTAGCAAGAGTGTTTGTGATAGCTGGAGCTGATACCAGGAGATGTCCAGGTGGTCTTATTTAACAGGGAACATTAGTGATACCACCATTGTCCAGGAAATCAGATAAAAATGGGTGCAGGTGTTACCCAACCCCGTGTTTGTGTAAGGACAGTGCCAACTGCTGAGTGCTGCCTGCACTGAACCACAGAGCAGCACTGCAGAGGGGGGATGTTCTTGTGCAAGGTCTCTGTCACCCCCAAACTTCCCACTGAAAGGGAAAAATTTAATCCTTGTGGGTCTTTTCCAACTCAGGGTATTTATAATTCTAATCCTGAGTATCAAGTGAGTGTGCACTCCTTGCTCAGACTGAAGAGAAGCTGGATTTCCTAAACTGAAGCATTTCACCTGAACTACTGTGATGGATTGGAAAAGAAAATGGAAAAAATAACTCCTTTCCACCATGTATTTCCCTCTCTGCTTTCCCACATTCAGGGAGTGAGACAATATCTAGAAATAAAAATTCAGGACAATTCATTCTTCTGCCTAGGATAATTAGAAGAGAGAATTGTACAGATGGATGAACTTCAGAGAGAGAAGACAGTTTGGGAAGTGCTAACCTGGACTGTAATTTCAGGTGACAAGGACACTCTTTAGTCCTTGTTCTGGAACAACACTGCCTGGCACAGTGATATAACAGCTCCAGGAAGGGATTCACCACAAATCACTGCTACAAAACCACGTAAAAATCAAGACAGAAGAAGTATGAGCGAGGCCTGGGCTCTTCTGCTGGTTTTACACACAGCCATTCCCTTCCCAGAGTGAGGTATTCAGCAGAAAACATCGATGCCAGGCTCAGAGCCTCCTGTCTAGACTCCAGCTCGTGGGATCTGTCTCGGTGGGGTCATATTTCTCCATGTGATATTTTTCAGGACGGGATCTGCCACCTCCAGTTTGTCCCAGAGATTTCAGGGACGTGGCAGCTCATGGCCCCTCGTACTGGTGGCAGCTGGAAGGCTGCTGGAGTTCCTTGGGGAGTGTTTCTGGGGGTGGGAGCTGAACTGAGCTGGGAAGAGCCTGGTGAGAGGGAGTGGGGACTCTTGGCCTCCAGCTATGTCAGAACAGGCTCATCACGGAGAGATCCCCAGCTGCACTTCCAGGCTGTAAATTAAACAAACAGTATTTCCTCTCTCCCAGAGCACAGGGATGGCAGAGAGAACAGTGTGGCCTTATTGCTGTTATTTCCTCTGGTTTCAATCTCTGTCCTCTGCCCCCCACCTCCTCCCCAGACCCGTGGTGCCCACTTTACCCGATTTGTCATTTATTACCCTTCTTTAAAGAGAGACAGGGAGAAAAATGCTCAGTGCAAATTATATTTTGAGCTGTTGTGCTTTGCCTCTTTGGTGGATAATAAATCTCTCTGGCAATGCTCCTCTGTATAGGATTTGTCATTAAATGCAATTAAACAAACCCTGCAGGTGTCCATGATCAGGCCTGCAGTAGCCCATTCACAACTGCAATGTTATTATCAGCCTGACAACAAAACACCAGATATTTCCTGAGCTCCTCTGATCGATGAGCTCGCCTGACTTGGAACTGGAGGGAGGAGAAAAGGGGGACCAGAGCAGTTCAAATGCTCTTTAGAGTTATTGATGCAAAAGTCAAAAAGCTGCTCAGCAATCAGAGGAAAGGTGGAGAGAGGAAAAGGCAGAGGATGGGAAAAATGAGAGAGGAGTGTTTGGGTGTAAAAAGGTAGAAATGAGGCAAGATAGCACATGGTACCATCTACCCAATGAGTTGATTAATGCACAAAGGCAGGATTTAGGAGGCCAGGAAGGTATTTGGGGATGATTCTTTAGCAGTTGGGCTTTTAGTGGTGAGTCATGTAGGTTCCATCTCCAGTCAGCACAAATGTCCCTCTCACTCTGAGAAAGGACTTGACTGGCAAGTAGACCTGCTGTCCAGGGATGTTTGTCTGTCTCCATGAACTGTAATCAAATGGCTGGATCAGACACCCAACTAATTGTAAATCCCAGCTGGAGCAGCCAAAGGAATTGGCTTTTTCAAGGCTGGGTTGGACAGGGATTAGAACAACCTGGGGTAGTGGAAAGTGTCCCTATCCATGACAGGGGGTGGAACTGGATGAGCTTTAAAGTCCTTTCCAACCCAAACCATCCTGGGATTCTGTGATTCCATGAATTCACATCCCTTTCCACCTTTATTCACAGGGAGCCATGTCCTGGCACAGCCTTGGGAAGCACACACTCCAGAGGTGCTGCCTGGCAGGATTTGTCCAAAACAGATGCAACAACATTCACACCAGAATTGTTGTGTGCTCTGACAATCAGGAACAGGAAAAAAGCTCCTGTGGTTTCTGTCAGCCATCCCAGACAGCCTGTGGAGTGTGAAGGTCAGGGATTCACAGGGGACTGGCTGCCAGCAAGTCCAGTGAGGGAGAAAAATTTGCAACCACCAGTCGAATTCTTCTGCCTGACTCGTTTGCTCAGCTCTGCCTCGGGGTGGGACTTCATCCCTCTCCTGCCCTCACCCCAGGAATCCTGGTTTAGCACAGCTGGAATTGCAGTGACAAGGGACAAAGGTTGTATTACTGTCCCTGTGCCACTGAAAACAAGGGATTTGGGGGCTGGAAAAAGGGGGTTGGGTGGGTAACAATGGTGTAAGGGCTGATTATTTACATCTACAAAAAAAACCTGCTGTAGGGGTCTTTAAGATTTTATAGTCTCATCTGTAGGACCAACAGAACCTTGTTTACTGTCATGGGATCATTTTGGGATTGTGAGAGAAGGAGCAAGGAATTCTGTGATCAATCTGTGGGTCTCAGGATGACAAATTCCCTGGATCCTGCATCCACTTCACTCTGCCATGCTGGTCTCTGGCTCCCTGGGTGCCAGGACAGTCCAGATTCCCATAGCCAAGAATCCTCTTTCCCTTACTCTCCTACCCAAATCTTGGAGGCTTTCCCTCTCCACTTTGTGTCCTTCTTTCCACATCGTATTCCCATGTAACCTGCTGTTTTGTGCCACTGGCAAACCAGTGTGTGATTATCTGGTGGCACCAGACAGGACTGGTGTGTTGAAGGTGCCAGGAGGGCTCTGTCCCTGTGGCACCACACAAGGTGGCCACCAAATCTGGCTGCAAAGTGTCAAGTCACTGGCCACACCAATGGTGCTGGTCCTTGGGTCACTGGGGGTCTGCAAGGGCATGGAAAAATCCACAGCTGCCAGTATTGTTTATCATGGAATCCCAGAGTGGTTTGGGTTAGAAAGACCTTAAAGCTCATCCAGTTCCATCCCTGTAATGGGCAGGGACACCTCCCACTATCCCAGGTGGCTCCAACCTGGCCTTGGACACTTCCAGGAATGGGGCAGCCACAGCTTCTCTGGGCAACCTGTGCCAGGGCCTCCCCACCCTCACAGCCACGAATTCCTTCTCCCATCTTTCAATGGTGAAACCATTCCCCTTTGTCCTGTCACTCCAGGTGCTTGTAAAATTTGATGAATAAAAATTTATGAATAAATCAATTTTGCTTGACTTCCCCTACAGACCTTGGGGACGTCTGAGATGACGCTGGGTCAGAACATTTGGGAGCCACGGCTGTCGCAAACCGGGAGCTGTGGCACGTGGCACTGCCCCTCTCCAGTCCCTCCCACTTCCCTCCGTTTCTGCCTGGACTCTGCTCTCAGCCACACCTTCCAGAAATGCGGAAACGTCTCTGCTCCTCTCCCCTGGCTGCTGTGGGGTTTGCAGGGCTGACACAGAGGGGCTGTGCTGTTTCCTAGGGAAGAAGGACAGGCTCTGGCACGTCCCTATGCCAGCCCGGGGAGCCGGGGGCAGCTAACGAGCATCCCTGGGGTGGGGCTGCAGTCCCTGTAAATGAGCTGGGGCTGCTCAGAGCCCTCAGGACTTGGGTGGAACTGCTGATTTACACCACGGGGCCAAGGCTGGGACTGGTGGGGAAAACCCCCTGGAGTTTCCATCAGTGGGTGTGAGAGCAGGGAGGGAGCTGAGGGGACACAGGGAGCAAAGAAAGGGCGGAATGGAAATGCACATCGCCTTGGATTGACTTCAACAAACCAACAAACACTTGGGTTTTTTCCTCTTTCTTTCCACCTCCCTCCCTCCCCAGCTCCAGCAGCTCCTCTCTCCGTGCTGCTCATCTCCCTTTGTGCACCTTTTACCCGCACTCTCCTCTCTAAACAGGTGCAGTTGCCACTCAATAGACTTTAATTACCACTTCAAGGGCTCTCACCAGGGTCTGCGGGAGGGTGGAGATGAATTTTCCCGAGGATTATGTGTGTCTGAGTTCTCTTCAGTCAGATGGCAATATTGCTGTCAGCCTGGATCCTTCGAGAGATCTCTCCTTCATGTTCTCTCTGCTCGTGTTAACAAAAAGAAAAACTGCTGCTGAAGGGGGAAAAAACCTCCCAGCCATTAACTGGATTAATTAGCAGGACAACAAACGGGTCTGGAGAAAAATATTACAGAAAATTTAAACCCCAGGAATCCCAGCTGGGCTTCTAAACCGTTATTTGTGCTTGCAAATCAGAAGGGCAGAACTTGGTGTCTCCCAAGATTTCTGGGGGAGACAGGGCTCTAAAAATACAACTTGTTTTTAACCACTTTACCTTCTTTTTTGCTCTGTGCTCTTCCCATCACAGCTCACCAGAGAGACACGGTGTTAATGCATCCTGCTGGGACCCTGGGGATTCCTCCCAGGGAACGTGTCAGCCCAGTCTTGCCTTCAGCACAGTCTGCCTCTGATGGAGGAATTATTCCCAGTGTTTAACTAGTAACATAACATTATTTTTATTATTAAGATCCTCTTCAAAAGGCTAATCCTGGAGAATCCAGAGCAGCTGATGCCTGTTGGAGATGCCTAGAATTGTTTGCCCAGGATGTGAGTGTGCTCTTGTGGAGATGCACACAGAAATTTAGATTGCTGCAGAAAGGAGCTTGGAATACAACAAGATCTTTTGGGACAGGGAAGATTTGCAAATATTTAAAAAATCACTTATTCTGCTCAACATCAACATTTCTAATTTTTCACAAAACGAAATGCAGGAAGGATGGTGTTTTATAGCAAATTAAACAACGTTTTCTCCTGGCAAAATTAAGTTTGTTTTCCTAAACAAGCAATTCAGCAAATTGGGGAAACACTGTAGCCAAAGCTGCATTTTTCCAGATGTCTTTTCCATCTTGCCCAGCTCCAGAACAGCTGGGCATGGCCAACATCTGGGCTTCTCTTTGGCTTCTGCATCCATGCATGGATCCAGCCAGTATTCCTGGGGGAATGTCCAGGCTCCTCTCCCCCCTTGGGCATTATCCCAAACAATACCCCCCAAACTCTGGCTGAGGGTCTCACCTGCAGTCCTGTCTCTGCTCCTCCGGCCTCGTCTGCCACTCCCATCCCCGTGGCTTTGGTGGCACCTGCAGCACAAAGGCACAGGAGATGAGGGAAGGATGGATGGACAACACTGAGGGAATGGTTACTGGTTGGACTCAACGAACCTGGAGGTCTTTTCCAACCTTGAAGACTCTCTGCAAGGTGCTGCTGAAGGAATGGGGTGATCCCAATGTAACATCGGCCCTGACACATCCTTCAGGCCCTGGGTTTGTTCTGTTCCTCCTTCCTTGGGCTCAGGGTGCTGCTGTGACCCAGTAAATTGAGGAAGTGGATCTGAGGGATCAGACTGGGACAACGGGACAGGGCCTAGGATGCCAAAAGAGGCGCCATGATGTGCCCACAAGAGCTGTCTTTTGTGGCTCTTTGGGATTTCTTCTCACTGAGGATTCCTCTCTTCCTGTACTTCACCTGCAGCCCCTTCCTCTCCTACTCCTGCCCTCCCCAGCCCTCCTGACATTCTTCCTCTCATTTCTCAGCTTCTCTTCTGCTCATGTAACTCATTCTTTCTGCTTCTAAGATTTGAAACCCTCCTGTTTCCATCACCTCTTCCTCCCCCCTTCCTTTCCTTGTGGATTTTGCTTTCCAGGGCCATGTACCACACGTTCTCCTGCCATTTCTGTGGGACTGGGAGGAACATTGATCACAGCCACCTCAAGCCTGTCTCTCCCTTTTCCCAAAGAGCCGATGAAAATGTCACCCATGAGATAATAATCATGTTGCTCACGTCCCTTAATTGCTCTCAGAGTACACGTCAAGGCTTCAGAGCCTCTCTGAAAGGCAAGTTCTGGCCTTTGGCACATTATTGACAGGCTGTTGATAGGCCCCTTTGTTGAAGAGCAATTTTGTCCCTTTTCCTGTACAATTTTTTGGTTTTTTTAAAGACAGCCCTTTCAGAGAGAGTAGATTTTTCAAAGAGAGCTGAGCATTGAATGGACAGGCATCAGAGTTATTCCCAAGGAGTGGTGGCACATGTGGGAGATGAGAGGTGCCAGCACGCTTCGTGCAGGACTCCATACACGAAATCAAACTGTGATGACTGGCAGCTTCATCCTCGTTGTTTTTTAGTCCTTCCCCTCTTAAACCTGCTAATAAGATGGGTTTTTGCAGTTTATCACTAATTAGACATCCTGTGTGTTCCAGTCCCTGGCAAACAGTAAGAGACAGTTGACACTTGAGCTAGGCAGCGACTCATTTGTATCTATTAACAGTAATTCTTTGGGGTTTTTAATACCTGCTGATTGAAGTGGACTGAGAGCTCCTCATCACAGCAGCCCCTGATGGTCTGCAAAGCTCTGCAGCTCTGGGGCAGGAACAGTGTGAGCAGAACCAGCAGAGCTGCTGTGCCACCGCTGCCGTGGGCACAGACCCTTCCTCAGCAGCGTCTGGGGCACATCCCTGAGCAATTTCCACCTCAGCTGCAATTCCCAGAGGCTTTAAATCCTCCTCTTTAACACAAATTTATTTTAACGTGCCCCTCCCGTGAGCAGGGCTGCATCCCAAGGTAACCCCACCACAGCTCCAGCTCAGACGACTCCCTACACAATCCCGAGCGAAATCTCCAGGCTCTGTCCAACTCAACCCCAATCCTGAGAGAAATTAAATTCCTTCCTCTCTGAAACAATGTCCCTTGGAATGATTTTGCCCTTAATGAGCCCCGACTGAGCTGCTGTGTTCCAGAGCCACTGGTGTGCATGTTAACAAGGAGCTCTCTCCGTGTGGGTGAGCGGAGATGGCCGGCCCTGTAATGGGGAGGCTGTGCAGCATCCTAAGTCCTGCATTAGGCTGTGCCTGGAGGAACCCTGGGATGTTCCGCCGAGACTGCCTGCAGGTAATCAGCTCTCCCAGCCTCCTGGCTGGCCCTCACCCAGTGCTCTGCTGGCAGCTATTCCAGGAAACAGCTCTGGAGACAAAGTTTAGCCCCTAATTTATTCACCAGCACCAAAGAGGGAGAGGGGGGGAAATGCTGTTTGATTATGGATGAAAAGGGAAAATTCAAGGGGATGTGGAATTCAGAGAAACCTCCAGCACGCTGAGGTTTGGTTGTTGAGCCCTGTGAGGGACTGGAAGTCCTGGAACTTTGTTGTTTGGTTTGGCCAAATCATGAGCAATACTTGAAAAATATCACCCACCTCGAATTTATCTTTCACTCCTGCTTGATTCAAATGATGCATCCCAGTGCTTCCCATCCTAGAAACCTATTCCACACATCACAAACACTTTAATCAACATTTTGTTGCATTAAACACATCACAGGGAGTCCAACATAGATATCTTTAGGTCAGTGCATGTTACACACGAGCCCACTCTGTCAAAATTCAGGAAAAGGAGTCCTTCCAAGCCCATTCCCCCACTGACAGAGCAGCAGAACAACATAACACCTCTCCTCTAGGAAAAAACCCAACCTATCAGCTAATTTATTTTTCCAAGTTGTGAACTCATTAGCTGGCAACTATTGTTCCACCCACCTGTGCAGCCCCTCGTGGGGTCACAGAAAACCTGCCCAGAGCTCCAAACACACCTTTGTCAGAGCATAGTGAGAAGAGCTAAAATAAAATGTTGTCTGAATTAGATGGGGTGGATTAGAAAGGTGATAAAAGCTAAGACAGGAGAAAATAAGATGATAAATAGGCCTGGCAAGATAGAGGATAATCTGCCTCCCTGGCAGGATAATCACTTTGTTCTGTTCCCTAGTTCCATTTGCTCTTGGATCTCCAGTGCTTTGCAGATATCACCGAATTTGGTTTTCTGGTACCCTGGAAATGGGGATGCCCTTGTCCACCTTTCAGGGTAAGGGGTGTGAGGTGCCTGACTTAGGAAAGGCTTTAGGATTGCAAACATCAGCCCAACTGTTGCTGTTTGTTGCTTTGTGCCTGTGGCAGGGCCGGACCCTGAGGAGCAGCTGCTCAAACCACAGCTTTTCCCAGCTCACCTTTTCCCAGAGCCAGAGCAGGAGCCAGTCCTGTCCTGTACCAAGTGTATCCCTGTTCCTGTCCCCAGGCTGAGCTGGGAACATCCCGAGCTGGAGGCAGCAGTGGGAGCACAGCTCTGCTCCTGATCCTGGTGGGATTTGGCTTCAGCCGTGCCCTGGCCATGGGACCAGAGAAATTGTCCCCTCTGTCCCTCCTGTCCCCTCTGCTTCCAGGTTATAGATTCTCTCTGAACAAACCTAAACAACTCACTTGAACAACTAATGAGCTCATTAAACATTCTGGGCTCTGAGGCTCTTTCCCAGTCAGAGACTTGTCTGAACTGGCCTTTGCTCTCCTCGCTCCAGAGAAATTCCCAGTGCTCCCACTAAATCCATGCAAGGCTTGAGCCTGCAAAGCACTGAACCTTTTTCTGTCACCTTCACCCTCCAAACGAGGCCATTTTATCCAAGAGGAAAGTTTTCCATCACTTCCTGACATTGATTTCTCCACAAACATTCGACCAGCAACACAGAGCAGTGGAATGTTTGATTAACCAGAATTACAGAACACAGCATGAATAATTTTGTGAGCCGGACTGAAAAGATCTGCTCTTGTTCTCACTGGGAATGGTGCAATTTTCTCCTCCTTTTCTAGAGAAACTCCTCTCTAATGGCCGGGTGCATTGTCATCCTACGGGAGCAGGGACTGACTGGCTTCTGATTTGGGGGGACTTGAATCCATGCAATTTTCACCTGGGCTGGAATCTTGTAGGTGGATTTTTCATCATGATTCTGGATTTTCAAAAGAAGTCAGCAATTTTGGATGCCTTGTATTCGTGTTTGAGACACTCTAATAGGGACTGATTACGACAGGCAGGTGCTTAGAGATCCCTGAAAAGCAGGATTAGCTGGAATGTGTCGTGCTGGGCACCTGAAAACACTAAATGCTTTGGCAAATCACAGGGGAGAGGGTTTTCTGTTTCTGAACATGACTTGGGAAGACTCTACAGCCTTAAGTAGCACAGGATAAAGAGAAGATCTTTGCATAACATTATGGAAACATCCTTTAATCCTCAGTACTTGTTTTTAGGTGTTGTTTGATCCATGAGCAAGTTCAGTGCTGAAGTTGGTACAAGTGATTTCTATTTTCCTGAAGTGGGGCCTGATATTGTGCAAGATACGGTAGTAGTCTCTAAATGAAAACTAATCAAAAGGCAAAATTCTCCCTTCCAGTGGGACACAGGATTTGCTGGATTTCCCTGTGTCCATGAGTCCACCTGCAGAGCCACAGGCTGTGCCACCAAATATCCATTCTTTGCACTTCCCTGAGTCCTAAGCCTGAGTCCCAGAACCAGAATCGTTGTGTTAAGTGCTGAGCAAACACAGAACACAATTCCCAATCCCAGGGAGCTCACCGTGGTGGATCCACAGGGCTTGAATTAACAAAACAATCTCCACAGCTGGACACACACCCTTAGAAAGGGTGCAAAAACCCACCCAGCTCCTCCCTGACCCATCAGAAACCACGGGGAAAATCCCTGTTGGAGTCTCCCTTCCCGCTCGGAGCTCACAATCCGTGGGGATCCTTGGCCGTGCTGGAGCTGCCTGTTCATAAACAGGGGAAAACTAAACCCTGCATCCCTTTATCCCCCAGAAAGGGCCTCGTGGACACTGGCAGGAGCCACCTGGGCTCTGGAAGTCAGGGCTCCTGGCGCTGGGCTGTGAGTGCACAACGGGAATGGCCCAACTCCTCCAGGAGAGGAACGAGCCCAGGGAGCGCTCAGGGCTCTGCTGAGTCAAACAGAAATGTGCCAGTAGGGATTTTTTTGCTGTTCCAGGGTCAAACCCCAGAACTGAGCTGGTTTTAGGGCTGGATGTTTGTTTTAGGATGGTACATGTCCAGCCTGGTCTTCCAGCACAGAGCCAGGGCCTCCAGAGCTCCTGGAAGGGCAATTCCTCTTACTCTCAGTGAGTGCTGGAGACTTCAAATATCCTGGGAAGCCTTGGGATACTCAAACACAAAGATCAATATTGAATATTGTATTAGCTGTTCCTGAACTGTATTTTTCTTTTCATTATCTATCTTGTCTCCAGGCTGAAATTTAGGAGATTTTATTACATTAATATCCCAGCATCTGCCTTAGTAAGGACACAATTTACAGTGATGTTTCAGCATTTAAAGACAGATCATTCTAACAGTATTTACCAATTAATTTAGAACCCCTCTCCTACTCATTTTTAGGTGAGGTTTGTGCTGACTTGTTTTACAATCCCTACACAACCCCAGTTTGTTCTAAACTCATTCGGTTTTAACAGTAAATTAAATAATGACAAATGTTGTGGCCACACAAGGATCCCAACAGCCTTTCAGGGAACACCTGCCTACACACAACGTTCATTTTATCACCTGCTTTCCATCACTTTTATGCCTTGAGTCCTCAACTGGACCTTGAGGTGGTTCCATGGGAGGTTCATTTATCTTGTTTTCCTGGATGGGGTGGAATTCAGTGTCTCAGCAGAGACAACTCCCACTGATGTCTGGAGAGAGGGACAGGACAAAGGGAATGGCTTCCCATTGCCAGAGGGCAGGGATAGGTGGGATATTGGGAAGGAATCCTTCCTTAGGAGGGTGGGGAGGAGCAGGAGTGGATTTCCCAGAGAAGCTGTGGCTGCCCCATTCCTGGAAGTGTCCAAAGCCAACCTGGGATGGTGGAAGGTGTCCCTGCCCATGGCACTGGATAGGATTTAAGGTCCTTCCAACCCAAATCATTCTGTAATTCTGGCACAGAAGCCAAATTCTTTGCTCAGAGTTCCCCCAGATCCCGTTGGGACCCTGAATGAGGCACCTGAACCAGGTGTGTGGGGCAGAACAGGAGAAGAACAACCTGTCTATGCCCAGCCAAGCTCCAAAGCTGTCACAGATCCAGCCTCTGAAATCCACTCTCTTTTTCCTGCTGAGATTCCCAAGCACCTCCCAGTCTCCCAGATGCCACAATTGCAGTGGAGTGGCAGCGACACACAGACAAATATTTGTGCAAAGCACACAGAGCCTGGAGACTGGAACATTGTCTGTCTGGTGGGAGGAGGAGAGGGGAAGGAGGATCCTGCCTTTCCAAGGTTTATTTCTATTTCATTTTAACTGACACAATTCTATATAGTGTTTATTTCTAGCAAAACTTCAAAGGTTTCCTTCCAGCAGCCAATGTGGGACCCTCCTGTCAGACTGATTTCCAGTTTAGTCATTTTGCTGAATACTTGAAGGGTCAGGAATTAAATTGAATGAAGTTCAGACCTTACCCTCAATCCCCTGTTCTTCAGGGAGCTCTGTCAGGGACAGGGTTGGATCCATCTACGAGATCTACAAAAAACTGCCAGTAAAAAAAAAAATAAATTAAAAAGTGACAAAATATGCCCTGACCAAATGGAAATGTAACTTTGATTAAGCAATACTCTGAACAACACAAAATTTAGTTATCTTTGAGGCTATGATATCATCTGTCCTCCTATTTTTTATATTAAATATGAAATTTGATTAGGCAATTTCCCAGAATGCAGAGATAAACCCATAAAAGCAGCAATAGGTATTTGGTGCAATATAATTTTCTGGATTCTTCTGCACTGGGGGCCAAATACATGATTTTTCCCCCTTCTTTTACAGCTGAACTTCAAAGGGAAAAGCCTGAAATTGGTGTTGGAAGAGACTGAACCTCAGCAGCAGGTTGCATTTAGGACAGACCAGAGTCCCTGTGCATGGAACTGATGGGAGAGAAAAGATTTACAGGGAGACAAAGATATCTTTCCACTCAAATTCCACAGGGAAGCATTTCCACTCCATGGGCTGCTCAATGTCTATAATGTCTCTGAAGGCCACGTGGATATTCAAGGCTTTAAGGAAATTACTTTCTTTTCAAGTGTTTTTCTTCCTTTTTTTCCCCTCCAAATATTTAACTCTGAAACAGCAAATAGGAGTTTCCTTAAAATGGAGAACAGCTTGTTTCCTTTTCCTCTCAGAGACCAACATTACTCAGGAAAAATCCAGGTGTGAAGGCAGGAGACAGGGCCAGGCTGAGCCTGGATTGAAGCACCTTGTTGAGCTTCTGCTCAGCAAAGTGTTCAAACCCAGGTTTAGCAGAGCTGGGGGAGAATTTCCAATGCACAAGGATTCATTGAGGGAATATCTCAGCTCCCAAAAATGGAGATAAAACACATGCAGCAAATACCTCCAGCTGACAAAAGCACAGTGAAATGCTTCATTTCCAAAGCGCTCAAACACTTCAGTGTTTTATCTTTTTAATTCTCTATATGAGATCCTTGGTTTAATAGTCTAAAGAGGAAAAAATGTTTCATTTCAGCTTGAGGCAGAGTGAAGTACTTTGTTGCTTTGTCAAAGTAAAAATGAAACAAACCTCAAACCAAACAACCAAAACCCCCACTTTGTTTAATTTGATCCCACTACTTTTTTTTTTTTCTTAAGGGAATATTTTGGGGGAAAATCCACTCTAACTTAGCCATTGAACATTTCAATATAACACAGTCTATCAACAGACCCGAAGTGCACCTCTACAGCAAAGCAGATTTTGAGTTCTCAGAGAGAATCACCCATGGAGGGACAATATTTCCAAATAATTGTTCCTTGATATATTGGCTCCCAACAGCATCTCAGGGAAATATCCTGTTTCTCTACAAACGAGGGAATTTTAAGAGCAACTTTACACCCAAACTACCAATCAGCCACATTTCCAAAACAAGAATTTTGTGGTTTCCAACGCGAAGCTTTGATGTTGAGTAGATGGACAGTGCAGGTTATGTTTGGATTCAAACGCTCATTCCTGGCTTCCCAAATGGTTTTATTCCCTGTCCCAGGGAATAAACCCCAGGCTCTGAGTGTGTCTTATCTGGGGCTGCCAGGGATGTTTGGAAGTCGCCTCTGCACCATCCCAATCCATCCCAATGTCTCTTCCCACCACATCCAGACCCCGAGTGTCTCCCGAGTGCCCTGCTGGGGGCAGCGGGTGATGTCCCTGCCCTGGGCATCCCAGTCCCGGTGTCCTGCTTCCCCCTCCCGCACAGACCCCTCCGGGGCCGGACTCACCTGGCCCCGCTGAACCGTCCAGTGTCGCCTCGGGGTCCCGGCGCTGATGCCCCGGGAGGGTCCTGCCCGCACCGGCCGCTGCCCGGTGCCGCTGCAGCCCCGGCCGGGCGCTGTCCCTGGTGCTGATCCCGGGATGCGGCGGGGATCCCTTCGGGATCGCCCGCGGGGATCTGGCCGAGATCCAAGCGGGATTCGGCCGCGATCCCCCCAGGGCCAGGGCCGCCGACCCTTCCCCCGAGCATCCCCCGCATCCCGCCGGGTCCCTGCCCCGCGGCTCCACAGGTGGGCGCGGTGCCCCCCGCGCCGGACCCGGACCGCCGGGGCACCCGCCGGGCTCTCCTGGCACCGGGACACCGGAGCGGCGGAGGGGCCGGGGAGGCTGCCCTGCCTCTGCCTCGGGGCTTTTATGGGCCGCCGGGGGGGCGGCGGGAGGAGCGGCCGGGCGGGGACTGTCGGGCTCGGCCAACGGGAGCGGCGGCTCCGGGCAGCTGCGGCAGCATTACATCATGGAACCGCCCCGCTTCGGTGTAAGGGGCTCTTCCCGGAGCGATGGGAGACGGCAACAGGTCTGTCCGGGGGGCAGAGACCCCCGGGAAAGGGGCTCGGAGCTGAGAGGGGGAACAGGGGACACAGACCGCCGGGGGAGTCCGTTTGGATCGCCTCGGGCTCCTGTCTGAGCGAGGATGCTTCGCTTTGTGAGGATCAGTGCTCCGGGTTTCCCGGGATCAAACCCCACCAGCCTGGTCTTTCCATCGCGGTGTCCTGGGGGGCTCCTGCCCTCAGATTTCCCGACGGACCAGCAAAGCTTCACCCTAAATTCTCAGCCTTTGTCATCCTATTTCGGGGCGTGCACAAACCCTAACCACCCATTTCTTCCCAGAGACTCTGAGCTCAAAGGCAGCCCAGATGTGTGTAGCTGGGATCCATCTGGATGTGTCCTGTTCCCAGAGCAAGGAGGTCAGACAGCAATTCTCTCGCGTGTCCCAAAGAGCACAGCACTTGCCAGTGAAAACAAATTGATTTCCTAACCCTCACCTCCAGGAACACTCGTGTTTCTGCCTCTCACTAGAGGTATCAGCTGGGATGGGTTTGTGCTGTGCCCCTCAGGTGGCAAATACAGAGTGCAGACAGCAATTCTCCAGTGCTGCCCTGAATTATCCTCAATGGTCAGTCGAGGTAAAGCTTTGTCCTCGGCCACATCCTGTGCAAGGGATGTGTTATCACATGATACCAGAGGAAAAATAATTGTTTGCAACATTAATGAGGTACATGTCAAAGTGGTCCCGAGTTAAAGGGTAATGCTTAAGATCTCTGGGTAACATCTGAGACCCACATTCAGATCTGAATTGGGAAGTTGCTGCTATGGATGGATCTCCTGTGGATAAATACGGGGCTCCTCAGACCTGTAAGAGCAGATAAGGAAGGGACAGTTTTCAGAAGGCACTAGGTGCTGTTCAAATGACAGCTCGATTATAATAAAGGCAGGTGCTCTGTTTCCCACTCTTTTTGTTTGTTTGCTCTCCATTCCATTATGGATTAGGGGCCGAATCCTTTGCCTGGCTCACCCCAGCCCAGAACCTGCCCGGTTGTTGTTGCCCAAGAAGGAAAGCTGGGTTTGAGCAGAATGTACCTGTGTGTGACACGAATCTGTCCCTGCAGCAGGGGCTGAGACTGCCAGTACCCACTGACCTTGTGGTGCATCAGTCACAGCACAAAGAATTCAGACTGATGTTTGGGTCAAAGAACATGTTACAGCCTGGCCTTGGATGTGCGTCTGCGGGAGATTTTCATTCAGGAGCCAAGTCTGGAAGGCGTTGCTCTGGCTTTGTCCAGGCAAAGCAGGAGTCTGGAGGAATTGTGAGAAGGATGGGAGCTGAAGCTGTAAAGAGGGGTGCCCAAGTCCCTCCACAACACACCTCAAAGGGCAGTGAGACTTGGATCCCCAATTCCCTCAGAACATTCTACTGGAAAGGAAATCCAGAGTAAGGGAACCCCAGAGATCAGTGCTCTTGGCTGATATTACCCCAGCTGGATCCCTTCGTCCTGAATTTTCCTTTTCCCTTGTGTGCTCAGCAGGACTCCCTCGATTTGCTCTCAGTTCATTCTTTTCGTGGTACCAGCTGCTGTCCCCCAGCCCAGAGCTGCAGCTTCAAAATCAGCTTTGATTTCCCTCCAGCTTCTGCCACTGAGTCTCAGCTCCCAAGCCAAATGGAGAAAAGCCCCACTGAGGTTAAAGAAATGGGCCACAAGAAAATGATGGAGAATAAAGCCCCCATCTGTGTATCACAGGATATAAAATCAAAGGATGGGATGGGTTGGGTTGATAGGACCATAAAAATCATCCAGTGCCACCCCCTGCCCTGGGCAGGGACACCTCCCACTATCCCAGGGTGCTCCAACCTGGCCTTGGACACTTCCAGGGATGGGGCAGCCACAGTTTCTCTGGACAGCCTGTGCCAGGGCCTCCCCACCCTCACAGCCAGGAATTTCTTCCCAGTATCCCACCTCTCCCTGCCCTCTGGGAGTGGGAAGCCATTCCCTGTGTCCAGTCCCTCCATCCCTTGTCCCAAGTCCCTCTCCAGCTGCTGGAGCCCCTTTAGGCTCTGGAAGGGGCTCCAAGCTCTCCCTGGATCCTTCTCCAGGTGAACACCCCCAGCTCTCCCAGCCTGTCCATAGTTCCAATTCTCTGTATCTACAAAGAAAGGCCATTTTGCAGCTTTTCACGAGGGATGAGACATGAGCAGGCACTGCCTTTTTTCCTGAGACCTGTACCTTCTCCTTTTAGGGCTGTTGGGCAGGACTTTGGATTCAAGTCCTGTCTGTGCCATCTAACCAGTGATTTCGGGCAGCAAATTCAGGTGAGGCTTCAGAAACTCGATTTTCAAAGGGATCTGAGTGGTGAACACAAGCTGTGCCTGTCCAGCCCAAAGTGTCTCAAGCCTGAGCTACTCATTTAAAAAATACATTTGAAATGTTGGACTTATTATGAGTAGAGACCTGGAAACTCTCTGTGTCCGTGGCAAATTCATTCTATGGCTTTTCCACCTCGGGAGACTCCTCTGCCTCACTCATTTGCATTCGAGATTCGTCTCAGCGCGAGAGGGGATCGGACAGATTTTGTTGTTTTTTTTTTTTCATCATGGAGAAAGTCTGGGATGAACTTAGAATCCCCAAAGGGAAAGGTCATTGTTTGATTTAATTATTTCAAGTTGTTTTCCACCCCCTACTCCGCGCAGCCCTCAAGGCTCGGTAATTAGCAACGAAGCGAAGGGGGAGCGGCGCTGGACTTTGGCCCCATCTGACCTGATTTCGTCCAACGTGTGTGATTAATGCTCTGGTCACATGGCAGCTGCCAGCGACTTGTTGCTGGGCATCCAGAGGTTTCCAAGGGAACCGCTCCTTCTCCTGCCGATGCTCCTCAACAAGTGCGGGAGAGCCGCGCTTTGGTTCCGAGGGCCGGGCGGAATTCGGGAGAGAAAGGTGTGTGGAGAACCCCTCCCCAATATAGAAAGCAGCCGCCTGGAATTCAGTGGGGAGGCTCGGACAGATCCCGCTGGGATCGCTCCCGTGTGCTCAGCTCCACGCCCGGCCCGGCCCACGCGCGTCGCTCCCGCCCGGTGCCACCCACCCGCATCCAGCCAAACGCACAAACCAAACAACAGCTCCCACCCCCCGGCGTTCTCCTCTTGGCCGAGTTGCTCCAGCACACGGCTGAGCCCCCTCTGAGGCGTGGTTACAACTCTCTTTTAATCACAAAGACGGACAGATCCGGTCCCCCGGGGGCATTTCCACGCTGCGCGCACGGATCCAGCCTACCTTTGGACTGGCGCAGAGCTCCCTCGTAGCCCAGGCTCCTCTCCCTCCCCCAGATCTGCTCTCCCCGGGGCTCTGCCCACGCACAGCAGCGGCGGTTTCCACGAACACCTCCCTCCACGGCCTTCCCCCCGCGCACGCTCGGATTTACCTGCAGGCATCGCTCCCAGCCCTGCCTGCAATTCCTGCGAGCAAACCACGGAGTCAGAGCCAAGCTCGAGTTGGGAAAAGATCTCTAAGGTTGTTGAGTCCAACTGTTAACCCAGCACTGCCAAATCTATTGATCAGCCTTCCAGTGCAAAGGGAAACTGAGGCACGGGCAGCCCCTGCAGTGCAAACACTCCTAACCCCAGCTATGAACGCGGCAGGAGGAGGCTGCAGGACAGAAGGGTTTGGGTTGGAAGGGATCTTAAAGCTCATCTCCTTCCAGCTCCCTGCCATGGGCAGGGACATGCTCCACTTTGTGGCCTCAAGTGTTTCCAGGGATGGGGCATCTACCGCCTCTCTGGGAAAACTTGGCCAGTGATTCCCCACCCTCACCGTGACAAATTTCTCCCTCACATCCTGCCCAGGGCAGGGGGTCAGTCCCACCTGCCATCAGCCCCATCGGCACACACCAGACCAGAGTGAGAGAGACACCAGAGCCTCCCACAGGAGGAAGGACTGAGCAACCCCCTTGTTCCTGTGCACACACACTCCCACTCCCATCCCCACTCACATGGTGCACATCCCGGATCCCCAGCAGTGCCTGCACCCCCGGATGCACATTCCGTGTCCACCCCGACCCTCCAGCAGGGACTGGTGCTGCTCTGCACCCCGTCGTCCCTCCTCTCCTTCCTTCCTCGCTGTCTCACAAGCCCAGCATGTGCTGTACACAAGGCCAGCAGTTCTTGGCAGTAAAAACCAATTCCCTGAACCAGCGAACGCAGCTGACTTGGCAGCAGCTCTGGTCTCTAACACCCGCCTGTCCTTCCACTTTTCCCTTTCCTTGTGCTGGAGGAAGATGGGGATGGGGGTGTGTTTGTGCGCTGTCTGCTCGCACAGCACCTTCCCAAGCTCGGTTTAGTTAGTCATGGGATAAGTGTCAGCCCTAAAGAGGCTCCTAAGATTGTCAGGGCTGTGCCAGAGACTTGCACTCGCATCCCTCACACACCTCATCCTGAAATCAGCTCGTTCCACTGTTTTTTGTAGAGCAACACTGATTTATCCCCTCTGAGAGCAGGTTTGCATTGCCGAAGGGCACAAACACCGAGGGAAACGTGTCTCAAGCAATTCCCTTATCTCCCCAACTCTTTCTCCTTTCTCCCAGGTAGGTAACGCATCCTCACTCACCCTCTGGATCAAACAGCTTTCAGGAGATGCTTATCCACTGTTATCTAATCTTCCAGACTACAGCGTGTGCCTGCAGGAATAAAAGGTGTGAATGGCTTTGGGTACCAAACTGGATTTAGAGTCATATAATCACAGAAGGGACCTTAAAGATCATCCAGTTTCATCCCTTGCCATGGGCAGGGAACTTTCCACCGGACCATTGACACGATGGGAAGAGAAAGATTTAGAGTCTGATTCCTCTGCCTCTAAACACAGTTTTACGTCAGAACTTGATGTTTGGTATAAGAGGTGTATCCAACTGAGGAGAAACAGTACTCGGACTAAACTCAAAGGATTAAGCAAGAGGGATGTCCTGGCTTTGGTTGGGATAATGTTAATTTTCATTCTGGCAGCTGGAGGCATCACTAAAACTGCTCGTGAGCCGGTGAAAGTTAAAGATGCACCAGGAAAAATGCAACTTCGGGCAGGGCAGGGAAGGCTACGAATGAGCAGCGGCTCGTTCGAGGATTTCTGGAGGAAAACAGCAGCGTGAGGTCTCTCCCCCCACTCTCAGACTCCGCCTGCGAAAGGACAAGGCGATGTTTGTGTGCAACAACCCACTTTTAATGAGGTGTCTGCAAAAGGCGCAATCAAGGAGCAGCTCCCGCCTCGGGGGAGCGGGGATGTGGCTCCCTGCCTTTATCCCGGGGTGATGGCAAAGCCCCGTGTGCGTGCGCTTGAACTGGTGACATTGAGACCATCACACACGTAATGAGGACAAAGAGGTGACTCCCAGGAATGTGCGTGGCCTTGGTGGGGTTTGTGCTCAAGGGACTCGCAGCTGCTGCAGCACTTGAAAGGAGGATGTTGTAAAAATAAAGCCAATGCAAACAGGGTAAACAAGGAGCTTGAGAGCTGGAGCTGTCAGGGACTAGAGCAGCTTGTAAGGAGAGGTTAAGGGGAAAGAAAAAAAATAAATAAAATAAATACAAACAAGCCGGAAAGCAAATAAGAACGCTGGAGGCAATATTTTCATAAGCATTAAAAGTAGAACCCGTGTTCCGTTTTCAGAAGGGGTTTTAACACTTCGAAGCCAAAATCACACTCCCTACCAATAAAACCTGGGTTTCTCTGTCCCTCAGGTGTTTCAGATGCTGTTTCTCACACCACGAGGAGTTGGTGCCCCAGTGAAATTACCAGACAGTTTAAAACTAACAAAAAGAATCACTTTTTCACACAGCACCAAATTAAATTTTGCAGCTCATTTGCCACAGGATATCTTGTAGCCTGAAAATATAAAGGGGTTCAAAAGGTTTTAGACAAGGTTAGGGAGCTTTGGTCTATCAGTGACGATTAAACTTAATAGTTTGGATGCAACATCCAGGCAGATCCTGGAGATTGCTGGAAGCTACAGAACTACAAGTGGGAGAAAACTTATTCTTTTACACCCTCAGAACCTGTCCTGAGAATCTTCCTCTATTTGCATCCAGGGCCAGAACACTGGGATAAGGCTGTGTCTGGTGTGGATCAGTCAGACCATGTTTATAATCCTAAACATACCAAGAATCACCAATTTTGGCTTTCAGAGGGATCTTAGGAATCAATCATTTAATAATCCTGATCCTTAGTGATCCTCATTTTCAGAAACCTCGTGGTCGCTGTGATTTGAAGGGATTTTTCAGGCACTGCTGCTCCATGTGTCCATCCCAGGGGAAAAGCAAACTGTGTGAGGAAAGGTGTGGAGGCAAATCCTGCTGTCCCCTGCAGTGGTGTCAGTGTGGAGCACTGATTGATGCTTAATTAGTGCAGAATAAATGAGCCCAGTGCTGATGGGACAGGCTGACTTCCGAGAAACACGGGTAGAATTACCAAAAATTGTTACTATTTCTGAACTGACTGGGGCTGCCAGGGGCACTGTTTGATGCTGGGACCCCTAAAGCAGAGAATGGAGAGCACAGACTCATTGATGTCCATGTGTTTTGTGGATTTTCCATTCCTGGCTTTGGAGAATGATGCTCCCAAGGAAAGATGTGTCCTCTCCAACGGATGAGATGAAATTCCACTTATTGCTCCCTGTGTGTGTATGTGTTCTGAATTCATCCACATGCCTTTTCCATTTCTCATCCCCTCCCACTCCCCTCCATATTTCTGCTCTTCTCTTCCCCTCCATCTCTGTCCTCCCCTCCCTGCACCCTACTCCAACTCAAACACCCAAGCCTTGTTTTGGATGAAAATGATGAAAAATAACCCCCTTGTGAGGAGCTGCAGCCCTTGCTCTGCCAGAGAGCGTGGTCTTATTCATTAAGGGAATGGTCTTGTATGCATTTGGGCCTGTTATCAGTAACACTCCAAAGGGAAATGGACTACTTAAACCTATTATATCACTGCTTTATTCACCATGTGCTGCCATTTACCTCCTACATGACGCTGGGCTCTAATAGCACCAGTTCTGAGAAACCCTGCACATTAGCCACAAGCAGCTCATTAATCCACTGTTTTCATTCTTGCAAAAATAAAAAAAAAAAAAGAAAAGAAAAAATGGGCTCCAACCACAGGAGAGCTCAGATGTTGAGCTCTCAGCCAGAACCAGAACAGCTCTGTTGTGCCAGCAGCTCTGAGGGAGCCCCAAAAACAACAGCATTTTCTGGTCAGGGGGCACACTGGCACAGGGGGGTCCTTGGGCTTAGGGGGAACAGGGATGGGAACCAGGGAATGGGATAAAGCTGTCAGGCAGCAGCTGCTGCAGGGAGACTTGGAGAATCCAATGCCTGGAGGCTCCAAGCCAGGCCTGTGTGGTCTTCACTGGGATCAGGTTGTGGCTGTTGGTGCAGCTCCATCCCAGGATATCAGTTGTCCCGGACAGAATCCCAGAATTAACCAGGTTGGAAAAGACCTTTGAGGTCACCAAGTCCAACCTATTACCCGACACCATCTCACAGCACTCAGTGCCACATCCAGGGCTTTTTTAAACACTTCCAGGGACAGTGACTCCACCACCTCCCTGGGCAGCCCCTTCCAATGGCAAATCTCTCTTTCCGTGAAGAAATTTTTTCCTAACATCCAGCCTAAACTTTCTCTGGCGCATCTTGAGACAGGGGGAAGAAAATGGCAGGCATGCCTTGAACTCCATCACGGGAGGGGGGTCCCTGAGCAGAATTAATTCCCAGTGGGCACAATGAGCTCTTCCTCAAGAGCCCTTAGAGAAAATGAAAGGCCCCGTGTCCCAGCCCCGAGGCACAGACTGGTGAGGCCTTTTGCTGCTCCACAAACACACACAAAGCAGCAGCCACAGCTGCTCCATCAGGGAGAAGAGCCCTGCTAAGAGCCCGTGTTTTCTCTCCCTGCCCTGCTCAGGAGCCAAGCTGCTCCATCTTCTGGCTGCCCGGCTCCCTGTCCAAGCTCCAGTCCACCCCAGGGCAGAGCTCACTGCAGAACGGTGCAGGTGTCTCCAAACATGGGTATTTCTGCTGAAATCACCAAGGTTGAAAAACAGACCTTTTAACTAGAAGGTGAACAGGAGTTCCCTTAAAAAAGCTGCTCATCCATGTGGGAATAATAGAATATCTGTGCCCACAAATGAGGCACAAAACAGGAACAAGAGTTGATATTTTTTCATGAGGGGATTTCAGGAATCTGGGATCTGTCCTTCTGGTTTCTGTTTCTTGCCTTATTTATCAAAAGGGATGCTGCACCCTGGCTGCAGATCCCTGCTTTCCTACAGGACAAAGAGAAATACAGAGGCAAGAGGATCTGAGCAGGGTTGCTGGTGGAGTGTTTACAAGCCCTCTCAGAGCTCTGCCTCCTGTTTCAGTAATTCCAGTTCAATGACAAGCTCAGTCCCAGCTCTGCCGTGTCACAGCCATCACCAAACCTGCAGGTCTCCTCTGCCATCAGGGAAAGCTGTTGCAGAGACAGTGAGAACTAGAGAGACAAATGTTTGGTCTTCAGGACCTACAACATCTTGTTACCGCCTGTGCTCCCCTCTGAGCCAAGGAGGTCCCTTTCTCAGCTGGAAAGAAGGGCAGAGATGCTCATCTCCACACAAAGGAAGGGGAGCTCTGGAGATACTGTGGGACAGAATCAACCAGACAGACACCTAATGATAGATCTTCTCTAATTCCAGATCCCAGCTGCTGTTGCTGCTGGTGGTCAGTGAGTAAACCCTCAATACTGTCAGCTGTGTACAGCTCTGTCCCTCTCCCAAAACCCTCCCAAAGTCACCAGGATGGACAGAACAAAGAATATCTTGACTCAGAAGGGACCCTTAAGGATCATGGAATCCCATCCTGGATGTGCTGCTTTATTAGAGCTGGTTTAGTGAAAAGTCTAAGCAGGGAAATCAGGTTTAGAGGTGAGCAGTTGAGTTTATTTCTACTCCTGGGGGAGGATATGAGTGAAATGGGAGGTGAGAGGTGTATGGTGCTGCTGGTGGCAGAATTCCTGCCTGGCTGGGCTCAGGAAGTCAGGAGAGCCTACAGCCCAGGGAGACTGAGGCTGGTAAAATCCGTCCTGCCAAAAGGAAACGTGACTCCAGGCCTGATCCTGCACCCTGCCTGCTCCAAAGTGTCTGTGCAGAACAAGCAGGGAGCTGAGAGGCACTTACAGAGGCATTTAGCCTCACACAAAACATTCTCCTGGGGCACGAGGGGGATGGAACAAGACTGGGCAGACTCTTCTCACTGAGCTCAGCTCCACTGAAATCAATAGGTTATTAGGCAGCAATTCCAGCTCTTAATATTCCACCTCTGAACAGTATCATGTTTGTGTTGAACGAGGAAGACTCGGGCTAGACATGAGGGGAAATTCTTTGCAGTGATAGGGATAATAAATCCTGGGAAAGGGGGGTGCAATTTCTAGTGCACAAGGTAATTAAAAAGAAATCCAGATAAAATCTTTACGGAAGGGGAAGTGAGGCAAGGAGGGTGTGTAGGGCAGGGATGGGAATTCTGCTCAGACTGTTTCTGGGGTATGAAACAGAGCTCCAGACAGCTCTGAACAGTGTGGGTGACCGGCCCCAGCTCCAGGCTCATCCTCTCCCCTCTCCTTTCCCACTCCAGCTGAAGCTGCCCTGCTAAAAGCCGAGGAAAACCAGGCTGCCATCCCCCTTTCCCCCACCCCTTGTATCTCCCTGCCCCACCTGAGGCCCTGTTTTCTCTTTTGATGCTTCTAATGAAACGAAGTGGCTGCAGACAGAAAGTTTCCACTTTCTGCCTCCGGGTTGATTATCTCGGAGCTGCCACCGGCAGCATCCCGGCCGGAGCCTCCAGGGATGGGAACCCTCAGGGGAGGGGATAAAGTGGAGCTCCGTGCCCTGCGCTCACCGAACACCATTAGAGTGCTCCGTGCCTAACCTGGCAACCTCGCCGGCCTGGGGGCTCTGGAAAACATGCACTGCTGCATGGAGGGATCATATCCTCCTCCACAGCCCTTGGAACAGCATCAGAACCCGGGAAAGGAGGTGTAAAGTTCTTTTATCAGCCGTGCTGGTGCTGCTCAAGGGGAGCTGCTCTCACCTGCTCTTTTTTCTGTGTGCTTAATGCTGTCAAGAGATACTTCTTTGTGTCCCTCGTGGATAGAGACTGTTTGTGATCTGAGCAGGGGAAAAAAGGAGCAGCTGCCAGGCACTGTTCTGTGTCTCCAACCCCAGGTTTGTCTTTGGAAGCTGAGAGGGAAAAGTCCAGCACATGGCCCAGATCAGCCTTCTGCCGACAAGGGTTTCTGCTACAGATGTCCAAGCATTAAGGCTGAACCAGCTTTGGGCCTGGCCAGAAACACTGAGGTTGATAAAAGGAGCTCACCAGGGTTTCCACAGACCAGGACACCCCAAAATCACTTATTTGGCTCTTAGAAGGCAGGCTGCTGCCTTGTTATTCTCTGTCCATTCAGGAACACACTGCACAGCCAGAGCTTGGTCCCAGGGAAGGTCAGCGCCAGACTCCTGCAAACACTCCATGTGCTTCTCAGCAGTCCAGGCACTACTTGATCCTGCAGAAGATTCCCTCTGGATTCCTTCTTTCACTCACGTGCTTCCTTCCAAACAAAGGGATTCCCAAACATCCTGACCTCCTGGAGCCCTGTTTCCAGGCTGGATGCTGATGGAGATCAGGTTGATCCCAAGTACACGGCCCTCTCCGAGATGACTCCTGGGTTACACTCTTGCACTTTGGAGTTCCTGGCTGTTCCTGGAAATCCGGGCTGTACCAGCAGGGCTGAGTTACCCCGAGATCACCTTGCTTGATGGGAGGGGAAAGTAAACAAGATTCTGCTCAGCACTGCAGAGACCAACTGCTCCAGTGTTGCCTGGCAGATGGGGCCCAAGGGGGAGACCATCTGTTTCCGAGTGGGGCCCTAAATTTCTCCCTGTGAGATCCCAGGCTGCAAATACCCAACGGAGTTCAGTGGGCACAGAGGAGCAGCCATGACCTGGATTGCTCCTTAGTCCCTGGTGGGCAACTCCCAGAGCTGAGCCAGGGCTTGGACTTTGATGTCATGAGCTGTTGGATTCCTGCAGCAGTGCTATTCCCTATATTAATTTCTTTTTTTTTTCTCTCTCCACATCTCCACCCTCTTTTCCTCTCAGCAGTCCTTCCCACATGTGTGCAGTGCTTTGGAACAGGACATGTTCCCCGTTGCAGAACTGGGCAGGGGCTCTGTGGTTCCCCTGCCACCAGCTCTGCCCTCTGCCCACCCTGCTCTCCTCATCCCAAAAAAACCACAGCTGGCTGTGCCAAGGCCACCTGCCCCATCCCTGGCTGTTGACACCTCAACACAACCTGGTGACACTAGAGAGAGTTAAAAACAGACACCCTGAGGGTGCTGCAGAAACAGTATCATACCTCAGGGCAGGGCCTGGCACCTCACAGGGAATGACATCCAGGGAAGGCTGGAGAAGGAAAGAGCAATCTGCTGATAGTCAGCATGTCTGGGAAGCTGGGAACAGATTGCATTAAACCGATAATAACACCTTGGGCAGTGGGGTGGGAGTTTCCATCTGGCCTCGTGCTGAGCTCAGGCTCTCTCTCATTTCTTGCCCCCTGCAGCCAGGGAATCTGAGGCACTGGGATGGCACAGGTCACCCAGCTGGAAAGAGGAGCCTTCCAGGGAGAGCAGGGAACTGCCACACCTCAGCTTGGCCTCTGGGCTCTCCTTTTGCCCAAACTGGATCCTCCTTAGTCCGGGAGGTGGGAAGGCTCTTTGCTTAATTAGTAGTAACAGCTGAAGCACTTGAGAAACAAAAGCTCCCCTCTCTCTCTCTCTGCCCCACTTTTACTTGGGAGCCAGGGGTGGGGAGTAAATTACTTGGAAGGCAGAAAGCGCCCTGGATCTTGTCACCATGGCTGCACAGACACAGCCTCCTGTTATCTCCAGAGGAACAAAACCCTCCTCCCACCCTCTCCTGTCTCAGCTGGAGCTGATAAAAGAAGACATAAACAAAACAAATAATAATAATAATAATAAAAAAATTACCTTAACCCAGGAAATAAATACCCAGGGAATGAACTAGCATCTGCAAAATATATTTGTTTTTGCAACGAGTTTTGGGTTGTTGGAGAGCTGAAGGGCTCCAATGAGCATTTCAGGGTATAGAGCCCGTCCCAGGAATACTGGGATTTACACAATCACGACTCAGGAACTTCCCAGATGATGCCACTTGTTGGAGAATAACAATCGTTAGCCACATACACCTCATTTATTTATTGGATGTGTGCACTGCTAACATGATCACGTGTAATTTTTAAGTCTTTTTGTTTGGAACCCACAATGGTCACACCTGTGAGTTGTCAACAAGAGCTGGAGTCTTCCCTTGTCCCACCATGTGCAGAGAGAGGCACCAGAGGAAGCAGCAAGTGAGCAAAGACACAACAAATCAGACAATCCTGGAATATCCTGAGTGGGAAGGAACCCCCAAGGATCGTGAATCCAACTCCTGGCCCTGCACAGACACCCCAACAATCCCACCCTGTCCTTGAGTGTTGTCCAAACCCTCCTGGAGCTCTGGCAGCTTTGGGAAGTGCCCATTCCATGGGGAGCTTGTTCAGTGCCCAACCACCCTCGGGGGGAAGAACCTTTTCCTGAGATCCAACCTAACCCTGCCCTGAGGGAAGATGCAGATTTTTGTGCCACAGTCCAACTGCTTTTGTTCCCTGGGCAGCCCCAGCCTCCACTGCAGTGGAGCACAGGAAGCAAAACAAAATGAAAACCAAAGTGGGCCGTTGCTGTTGTGTTGGTTTCCTTGTGTTCTCACAGCTAAAAGGCTAAAAATATGCCAAATAATATAGCAGTAAAGCAGTGAAAACTAGCCATGTATTTGTGTTTTGAGCAAAATTAGGGCTATTATGGCTCTTCCAGACGGGCTTCCCACAGGAACTGGGTGGATAATTTCACATGTATCAAAGCTCTGACCATCTGGTGAACGGGAACATACCTTTTAGCAACATGTCTTGTTTTGGCTCAGTGCCTCCAGGGCCACCTCCCTACAACAGACACTATTTCAGTGCTTAATTACACTTAGTGTTAAAAAAGGACAACTTATTTTTAGTGTCTGTCTTTCCAATATCAGCTTCTGGCCACTGAATATTCCACTGCCTGTGTGTGTGTGTGCCTGTAGGAAGTGGAGTGCTTAAATCAGCCTGGGAGTTATGCAGGACACTGAGGGTGAGAGGGTGGCTAAAAATTGTCTTGGGTTACAAAAAAATAAAATTATTCATGTGTGAACCAACAAATGAAGTTCAGGAATTACTGATAACTCGGTGTTTAACCTACTTTTCTCCTCTTGGCACTGGCTGGCTCACTCAGTGCTTTGGCTCACCCACTTTTTTACAATTAGTAGTAGAAATGGTACCAGTTGTAATTTTAGCATGAAAAATTATTACTTTGTAATAAAATAAGCATTCTGCTCAAGTGTTGGTTTTGTTTACAGCTTTTTTTCTTGCAACTGCCAAAGAATATCAAGTTGCCCTTTCCAAAAAGGCTGAATTAAGGGGCTGATTATGTCTTTCCACTTTTCCACACCTGCATTTTCTCCCCTCAGTAGTTTTTTTGGCCTAACTGCAGCACCTGTAAAAGTCCAATCTGGGGCAGAAAAGACTATTCAAGTGTGAGAGGTTTCTGCCTGGGAGATTTGAAGGTGTGAACTCCTGGTTTTGAACTCACCTACCCTTCCTTTGCATATGGATTTACCTGGATAAACTCATTTAGCCCGTGACAACAGCTCGCTGGAAAGATCAGGCTCTTGTTGATGGCTCTGAGCACGTTGTTATTCCTCATGGAAACGCTGCTCTGGTGTCCTCCTGCAGCCAGATAAACAGGGACATCTGCATTTCCATTGGAACAACAGCAATAGGGGTATTAATGAAACTGGGATAAGGCTCCAGTGCTCACAGCCTGCTGGAAAACGCTGGGGATTGCAACCCAGGCCATGGAATCACGGAGTATCCCGAGTTGGAAGGGACCCACAAGGATCATCAGTCCAACTCTTGGCCTTGCACAGGAAACCCCAACAATCCCACCCTGTGTGGGAGAGTGTTGTCCAAACTACTGCCCCACCCCCTCCAGCTCCCCACTCCTGTCAGGGAGTTGGAGAGAATTCCAGGTCCCCCCTGAGCCTCCTTTTCCCCAGGCTGAGCCCCCCCAGCTCCCTCAGCTGCTCCTGGTGCTCCAGCCCCTTCCCTGGACACCCTTCCAGCCCTTCAATATCTTTCTTGTCATGAGGGACCCAAAACTTGCCACCCCTTTGTCTGGAAACCAGTTGTGGTGCCAGACCAGTTCCAAGGGCCCAGGGCAGAACTGACTGACGATTTTGCTTCTGCACGGGCAGCATTTGACCTCTCAGTCCCCTGCTGACCACGCAGCCCCTTTTATGCCTCAGCATCACGTGCTGGTTGAGTGTCTGTCCCCTCTGCTCCCACCACACTCCCCCCCTCATCTCCCAGCACCCTCCGACTCCCAGCATCTGTGCCACTGGCTTGGCCTCTTTTCCTTTATGCTGCTCCCCTCCACCGTCGTGTGACTGCTATTGTGTGGTCCCCGCCGAACAAAAGCCAGCCTGACCTAATTTAAATCAGTGCTATTGAAGCTCTTCTTGTTTTATCTCCCAGCACAAGGGCTCTGCTCCCCATTTCAGAGAGGGAAGAAATGAATGGCTAATGGGGGGGGGGGTTATTGTGCGAGGCAGCGTTGTCTCCCGGCCCTGATTGTTGGCTCTCCTGCTCCACACGGTGCTTCCAGCTCCTCTCTTGGAAGAGCCACGCAGGCTTTGGGAGTGGAGGGAGGAAAAGGGGAGAATGGGATTGTGGCAGGGAAACAAAGCCGAGCGTGGCCGAGGCTGGGGCAGGACTCGTCGCTCTGAGGGGGCAGATGTTGGTGATAATAGAAGAGAATATCCACCTTTCACCTTCAAATAAGCTTTCCCACTTTTTTTTCCCCCCCTGGGTATTTATGTGACAGTCCTTTCCAGTGCTCTGGGGACTGTCCGTGGGCAGGGGGTGAGGCAAAAGGGATCCCAGAGGTTGGAAGTGCCTGGAGCAGAGGGTAAGTGGGATAAGTCAGGGGCTTGGAGGGGAGACTGAAGCGCTGCCGGGCTCCTTGTCTTGCCAGGCAAAGTTGGAGCAGTCCCTGACAATGGATGTTTGTCAGAAAAGCAGGAACATCCCCCGGAGCCATCCCAGCGACCGGGAAGAGGGAGCTTTGTGTGTGTCCCCAAGGGCAGCGCTGCCCACGCTGGGGAGGATCCAGAGCCCAGGACTCACCTCCACGGTGTGTCCCAAGGCTGCCAGAGCCCAGCGCCGCCTGAACCAGGGGGACCACGGCGGGATCTGTGTGGGTTTGGGAAATGAATGCTCACAGCACGAAGTCTTTCATCGAATTCCAGCCTCCGCCTCCCACAGGTATTTTCCAAAAGCCTCCTCCCTGGCGCTCTCTGCTCTGCAGCTCCTGAAAGGTCTGTGGAAGAAAACAAAACATTTGAATCTTTCCATGGACGGTTTTGGTTCCTCCTGTTCGAGGGAGGGGGCTTTGCCCCCAGCTGTTGATTAGGTTTGTCCCCAGCACACTCAGCTCAGCGCAAAGGTCGGTACCAGTCCCCTCCTGCAGCTCTGGAAGCTGCAGGCAAAGGGAATTTCACTCCAGGATGTTCATTCAGCAACAACACGAAGCAAACAAGCCCCAGGACATGAGGTTTGCCGTGGACTTTATCATGAGTCAGATCAGAATAAAGCACTGGCGAGTCCTGAAGTTAAAGGACAAGTGACAACGTCCCTCTCTATCCCTTTTGGCCCCGAATCAAGAGATCAGCTACAAAATCGTAAAATTGAATTGTAAAACCGAAAGGAGATTTTATTAAGAGCAAGTGTTATTAAAAGTGAGGTTCTTTTCGCTTTTGGCTGGGTTTGTGATTCATTTCTCCCTTCTAAGCTTTTCTCTTCATGCTCTGCCAGCAGAGCATAAAACACCCAAGGAAACAAAACAGGAAAAAATAATTCTCATGCTACCACCTGATTCCAGAGGCTTTAGCAGAAAGAGAAGGATTGCCATGGCTATGGAAGTTAACATTTCAGTCAGGTAAAAGAGGAGGAACAAACACATTCCTGGAACCATCTGTGTCTGAGGGCCCTGGCACAGGGTGCCCAGAGAAGCCCCATCCCTGGGAGTGTCCAATTCCAGCTTGGAACAACCTGGGACAGCGGGAGGTGTCCCTGCCCACGGCAGGGGGTGGAACAGGATGAGGTTTAATCCAAATAATTCTGTGATTTTCTGATTCTCTGTCGAGAACAGTCCGACCCATTAGAGACGCCTCATTTGCAGGGAGGGATATTTCCCCCCCTCGCAGGGAGCCCACCGAGGTTTGTCCTTTTGCAGCCCTTGTCCCCCGGGCCGGGGGGATCCCGTCCCTCCCGAGCAGCTCTCCAGGGAGCTCCACTCCCTGTCGCCACTATTCTACCGACATCTGGTGGCAGCTGCTTTAGGGAAATCGGTTTCCTTCAGCAGAGCCCCCTCGGGGGGCAGCTCCCTGAGGGGCTGCGCCCTTCTCTGAGGGGAGCCCCGAAGCCTCGCCGGGGAACACGCGTCTCTGAAGCGAGCGGCGCTCTGGGGCCGCTAATTACTCGTTAGCGCTAATTACTGGGAGTCTCGCGCGGCGGGTCTCGGATTTTAGGGAAGGGTTTGTTGGAAGTCGCCGTGAGGGGACACTCGCCGTGGCGGGAAAGCGCCAACATGAGGCGTCGCCAGGAGAGTTTCCGTACAGCGGGTTTCCGTAGTGTAGCGGTTATCACGTTCGCCTCACACGCGAAAGGTCCCCGGTTCGATCCCGGGCGGAAACATCCGTTTTTTCCTGTATCCCGAGGTGGGGTGTTTTACGGTTTGTGTTTTTTTGTTCTGTTCACTCTTTTTTTGAGTTTGAGTTGGTTTTAGGGTTGGGTTTTTTCCGCTTTTCGCGAGGTTTTGTTTCCCGCTTTTCCTTTGTGTGTATTTGTTTGTTTGTTTGTTTGCCCGCCGTCTCGGTGTCCCCACAGAGTCGCGAAGTGACAGAGGTGCCCCCTCACCGACCAGAGCGGGGCTCAGGCGGGCAAAGCGCAACCGGGAGCCTCAAATCTCTCCCGAATTACTGAGAAACAGGGGGAAGAAAAAGAAAAAAAAAGAGAAAAAATGAAAATCAAAAGCCAAGTTGCGTTGGCCGGGAATCGAACCCGGGTCAACTGCTTGGAAGGCAGCTATGCTAACCACTATACCACCAACGCCGCTGATGGTGCTCTGCCCCGCTGCCCTCAGCAACCTCACACGGAGGGACCCGGCCATGCCCCGATACCGGGGGAGGGGAGCGGCTCAAAGAGACACCGACAGCCCCGCAACCGCCTGGCTGCGGCAAAAAACACCGAGTTAAGCGCCTGTCTCCGAGGCGGGGCGAGGGGGGATTGTTCTCTCCGTGCTTTTTTTTTGGTTTTGGTGCTTTGTCGCCTTCAGCTCTCTCACTGCGCGCGGGGAGTTGTAGACACCGGAGCGGGCTGCACGGCGGGGGGGAAGCGGCGGACTGGCGGTCCCTGGAGGGGCTTCGGGGCGGAGCAGAGCGCTGAGAGCAACCGACCCAGCAGCGTCGAGCGCAAACCCCTCAGCGACCTTCCCTCAGCACGATTAAATCCGCGCGGGTTCCGTCACAGCGCGAGCACCACCCGCTGTGGTTCCTCCCCTCCCGTGCGCGTTCCCGCCCCATCCCTCCCGCCCATCCC
>VXBA01001570.1:1063312-1084002 GCA_013399895.1 Serilophus lunatus
GCCCCGTGGGACGGGTGGGATGAGGGTTGGGATGTTCCTCTGGATCGTTAAAATCACGGAGTACCCGAGATGGGAAGGACCTCAGGAAGTGTCTGGTCCAACCCCCTGCTCCAGGCAGCCCAGACCAGGTTACTCAGCATTCCTGAGCATCTCTCCCACTGCCCTTTCTGCTTGCATCAAAAATTACCCTTTAAATTACTGGCTGCTTCTGGCTGCTTCCTCCCTCCCTGTTCTCCTCTGCAGTTCAGGAGTTTCTTTGTGATGCTTTGTCTCCCCTGATCCCCTGTGAGGGCATTTTGTGGAGAGAGCAGGAGCCTCAACAAAGGGCAGTGATTGAGGGTTAAAGATCTTTGCACTTGGGGAGGCAGGAGGATAGTGAAGCACCTTTTTATGCTCCTGCAAAACAGATTTGTGTGGTGAGCTCCTCGTGGCAGCAGGCTGAGGCACAGGGAAGCAGCAGTCAGAAGATAAATGTGGGGGTTTTTATGTCCCAGGTGGGACTGTGACCCTCTGGCTGCCTCCTTCTGGTGTGTCCTTTGTTTGACTCCTGCCTCTCCGTGTGTGGACCAGAGCTGTGTTGTCTCAGTTTTTAGCCCCTGAGACTTGCAGGAATTGCAGGGCTTTGGGAAGGGAATGGCACAAAGGTTCAGTGCTGAGGATTCTCAGATTTTAAGGAGAATTTTCAAGGAAAACAAAGAGGCGCCACAGAGTTCAGTGAGGCCCTTTGTTAAGGTGAAGAATTCCCTCAGATTTATGGTATCCAGCATAGATTTAGACCAGGGATTTATTTGTGCTCAGTTGCAAGTGTAACCCAGTGCAGGGTCCTTTTATCCAGCAGTTACATGAAATTTCCTTTTCCCCTCTTCCTTCCCAGTTTCCTGCCCTGCCCAGCTCTCTGAGTAGTTAATGCAGAAGATAAAGAGGGTTCGCCTGGAAAACGAGACTGCAGGAAGTTGGAGAAGGTACGTGCCCCAAGCTCCTCCTTGGAAACCTTCCTGGTGCTGTGGGACCAGCAAGAATCACCTCTGCTGAGGCTCCAGAAAATCCCCAACTCCACAGCCCTGCCCAGGGAACTCTGTCAGGATCTGTGAGTCAGGAAGTGACTCAGGACAATAAATTGTTTCCCCTGACTCCCAGTCCCAGGCTTTTTTTTGTTGTTGTTGTCCTGGTTTCCCACCTGTGCTTGAAAAGAAGGGCTTGGATATCTCATCCATCTCCCTGACAGGCATTTATTTGAAAACTCTCCAAGGGTCTCTTAATGGTTTTGGGAGTGGGGAGAGCAGGGCAAGAACCCTGAATCATCTAAATCTTTGTCTCAGCGTGGGGCATAAGGGACAGGGATTTTCCAGCAATCTCAGGTGTTCTCCTGCTGCCTAAGATGGTTAATAATTGGTGTCTTGATCCAGCCCACCTTTGAATGATCCCAAGATTAGAGTGAATCTCAGATAAGTGACTCCTTTCCCTTCTTTCCTTACCTGCATTCCTTACCTACATTTTTTCCCAGAGTTTCTTTTCACTCTGTACCATGTCAGGACCACAGTTTTAAGGTTTTCTCCCTTCTCTAGTGGAAGGTGTCCCTGCCCATAGCAGGGCCTGGAAGCTAAATGATTCTTAAGGTCCCTTCCAAGCCATTCCATGATTTTTTGAGATTCCTCCACACCCCAGTTATGCCAGTGGTAATTCCCAACACTTCCTCCTCGCTTTGTGTTGGTGGCTGCTTTGCTTATCCCACTTCTCCCTTCCCGAATCCAAATCACCAGGATGAAAACTGTACCAAGCTTAGAGCTGTGCTGTTCACATCCTAAAATCACAACAGTGCAGTTGGGAAGGGGCTCCAGCTCAATCCAGGCAGTTCCCAGTGTCCCATTTGTGGGCTGGTTTTAGCCCTTAAAGGTTAAACTTTCCCTTGTGAGGAGTCAGCCTGGCTGAGCAAGGTGGATTCATCAGCTGGGTGGGAGTAACCCAAGGCTTGAGCACCTTGAGCCAAGGCCAGATGGTTTTAACTTGCCTGAATTGACCTGCAGTGGGATTGGGTTGGGAGAACTGCACCCAGTTTATGGATTTGAGTGGTCTCCCTGTCATGTGTTTGTTTCTGTGATCTGAGCTGCTGCAGAGGCCACAGACACACTCGGGCTTGGAACATCCCGTCACGTTCTCTTTTGTGGTTTCACTTGGGCTTCCTGCCTGCCTTTGATTGGGAAACACTCCTCTTTATCCATTTCCAAGCTGTGGATTTACTGCTGGGCAGTAGGTCCCAGGAGTAGCTACAGATTTATTTTGGGAGCTTGTTCTGGTGTTACTATTCACACGTTTCGTACGATTTAGGGACTGAGGAGTTTGAGGAGATGTTCTATTTGCAGCCTTGGACTGTGTGCCTGGAGTTTAAGGAAGTCCTGATGAATTTGGGTTTAGCTTTGCTCATCTCCTGCTATAATTGCATAAGATGTCAAACTAGGGGAGAACTTCCTTTTGGAGAGTGTGTTAGAAGGTACAAGCTCTGAGGAATCATGGAATGGTTTGGATTGGAAGGAACCTTAAACCTCATCCAGTGCCACTCCCCTGCTAGGGGCAGGGACACCTCCCACTATCCCAGGGTGCTCCAACCTGGCCTTGGACACTTCCAGGGATGGGGCAGCCACAGCTGCTCTGGGAAATCCATTCCAGCCCCTCACCACCCTCCCTGCCAGGAATTCCTTCCTAACATAATATCCCATTGAAACCTTTTCTCTGTCAGTTTGAAGCCATTCTTCTTTGTCCTGTCACTACAAAATAGCCTCTCTCCAATCCTCAAGGAACGTTCAGGTTTCTCCTGAAAAAGGTAGGAAATGGGCAAAGTGGTGACACAGCTCATCCTCCTCCTCCTTTCCTTTGATTCTCTTCTGGGAAGGAATTCTTTGTGCATCCTACTGAGTCTTTGAGATTTGGTTTCTCTGTAATTCCTGCTTAATCCTTACATGTGACAGCTGCCTCTCAGAAGTTGTTCTCCTGTCAGTGCAGCCCAAGAAACAGCATTCAAAAACATCCAATTTGGAAATTTAAATCTTGATCCTGCTGAGGAAAAGGCCTTTTTTTGTGTGTGATCCTTAGTCTCTGGTTTAGTGCTTTGATTCTGTCTCTACAGAGAAAACTCCACCCTAATTTCTTCCAGTAACCTCTAGTTCTTCTGCAGTTCTTTGTAACATTCTTCCAGGTACCCCCAAAGCAGCTAAAATGTCCTCATGGAAGGACATCCTGCTTCCCAAATGAGGCATCCAAAACTGGTTTCCCTGGTCCTGGGCTCATTCCTGCTTTGCAGTAGATGACATCACTGACCTTGGGCAAGTCTGCGGGTCCACCTCCCCTCCAATTAACGTCTGTGTTAATGAGGGGGTGGTTTCTGTCCTCTCCCTCAATACCTGCTTGGCTTGGAAATGTCTGAGGAATGTGTGCCACGTTTTTCAGGATATAACCAGGGTCTGCTCCTGCTGCCTTCTCTCTGTTAGCAAAGCAATTGCACTCTTTTCTCCCTGTTTTCCCTTCTCTCCTACTTCATTCCTGGCCTCAGTGTCTCCTCAGGTGAGTTGCTGTGCTTGGGTTTAAACCTCTCTCCAAGTGATGAGCAGGTTTTCCTTTAGGGCAGGAAGGGGACTTCACTCCTGTGGTCTCACAGGGCAGAAGTTTATGTGCCTTTATGATAGGTCATGGCTTTGATGACTTATCCATCCAAATTCCTGGAGTGGTTTTCCTTTGAGTCAGGCTGCTTGTACTTCCTCTGACAGCTCGTTTCTAGAACCAACCCTGGGAGAGGGAGTTTTCTGAGCTTGCTATGGAGTCGATATGAGATGGGAGATGGACTTTTCCTTTCAATGTATTTAAAATGTAATCTTGGAGTGCAGAGAATCCCAGAATCTCATAGTTTAAGGAGCACCTGCTTGATTTTAAGGCTGAATTCTCTCCCTCCCTCAGTTTTTTGCCCAGCTCTGAAGGGGATACGAGGATGACTGCAGTGGACACGCTGTCGGACAGCTCCGAGGTGGTGGAGATGGAGGATGTGCCTTCCCAATTCCAGGTGCAAAAGCATTCTTGGGATGGGCTGCGTGACATTATTCACAGCAGCAGGAAGTATTCAGGCATGATAGTGAACAAAGCTCCCCATGATTTCCAGTTTGTCCGGAAAACAGAGGAGTCCAGCCCTCACTCTCATCGTCTCTATTACCTGGGTAAGCCAACGTGCCAGGGGCAGGGTGGGAAGGTGGTGTGGCAGCAATTCCAAGCTAAACAGGCCAGGAAAAAGGAGATGAGGGGACTGAGGTTGAGTAACGTGGCTGGAGGGTGGCAGGAAACCTCCCCAAGCCTTTCTGTGTCCTTTGTCACTCAGCTGATGGGGCAGGAGAAAGTCCTGAGTTTGAGGAATATCCTGTCTCCTGCCTCTCTGGCTTGGGAGTAATGGGATTTATTTGCTTCATTAACCAGACTGACTTTCCAAGAAATTCACTGTCAGTAATTACTAATTACACATTGCAACATATTAATGGCAGGGTGGTGATGTCTCCTGCTTTATTAAGTGCTGTGAAGGTACAATGATTTCAAGAGCAAGGAAGAAAAATTAGGTGGGAATGAGCTGTTCCTGGTGTTTGCAGGAAAACACCCCTTTCCTTGCAGTAGGGTGGAGGGAAAGCAGAATGTGCTGTACAGGCCCCTCGTTACAGTTGGAGCCACAATGTAATTAGTGACAGAGTGGTTGGGTTTTAGGAACTGGGGATAATTTTGTGGTTGGTAACATGGGAAGCTTTATAGGCTATAAAGAGTTTGTTGTGCTTTGGGGCATGAGCTGATCATTACTGGGCCAGTAAAGGAATTATCTGGATGTGGTTCCCTGGAGTGACCCTGTTGTTTTTATTTCTTTTCCCAGTTTTTGGGTGTAGGTCACTGTAGGACATAGGATGCTGGATTTGAGGGACTGATTTGTTCTCTGCCATTAAGCAGCTCCTGTGTGCCAGTGACTTGATTTGTGTCCCTCATGAATTCCTGGGACACAAGTGCTGCTCTGAAGGGCAACATCCAGAGCTGGCATGTTTTTCTAGTTGTGTCTGAACAGTGAGGCTTGATTTAAAGCTGAGTGCATTTCAGGCTGACTTTGATTCTGGTTTTGATCTAGATGACTAAAGGACTAAGTGGCTAATTTGAAATTTTTTTAATGCTCAGTGGTTGGTGTTCTGCCAGGGTGTGACTGTTCCAGGAGACAGAACCAGGAGTGAGGATACACGAGTGTCTTTTCACTGTTCCCTTCCTTAAGGAATTGTACAGGGCATAGAACAGATTCTTAAGACCATCACATGAGATCAGTATCAGCCAGGTAATCCCAGAGTACCTCAGGGGATGCAAATAAAGGGAAAATGCTGATTCCTTTGCCCTGATTAACAGCTTTTGATGTGTGCTGGTAAATACTCAGAACCCATTGGAGCAGTTTATAGAATTCCGGAGTGGTTTGGGTTGGAAGGGACCTTAAAGCTCATCCTCCCACTGTCCCAGGTTGCTCCAAGCTGGCCTTGAACACTTTCAGGGGTGGGGCAGCCACAGCTTCTCTGGGCAACCTGTAAGTTCCTGATTGTTTAACTCAGTATGCAGTTACTGCCCAGTATTTAATAACATTTTAAAGTTCTCAGGTGAATACTGTCAGTGACTCAGTGCTGAGGAATAGGATGGAGACTCCTGAAGAACTTTTTTGTAGGATTGAACACTTTGGGGTTTTTTTTTTCACTTGGAAGCAAAGTAAAATGTCTTTTGGGGAGGAAAGCAATATTTTTCTTCTAAATGCCAATTGATTATAGTCAGCCTGAGGTCATAGGAGAAAGTCCTAATACAAGGAGAAGGGAATTCTAGGTCATATTTGAGTGCACAGAGTCACTTGTTCCTGTGTGCAGTTTTTCTGTTTGACCATCTTAAATCATTCCTGGCCCTTCCCCATGGAATTTTATGTTGTATCATGGCAGATGCTGCTTATGTTAAACACCACATGCTCAGCACTTTGGTGTTCCTGCATCTCTGAGGATTAAACCCTCACATATTGCTTTGCTTCCTGAGCACTTATTAATATTTCAGCTTTAATTTGAAGTAACTGTGCTGCTGGGTCAGGCAGCTCAGAAATCTCTTCTCTGTTCTGCCCAGAACATGTGCAGAGGAGGCAGTGTCAGGGCACATATCCCTGTGGGAATTTCTGATCCAGGGAATCTCTGCACAGAGGGCAAGTTCAGGGGCTTTGGTTTTTTGTTGAAACTGCCAAAATTGTGTGTCAGGATATTTCATGGTTGTTTTGGAAGTTGGATGAAGGCCAGGAGCTTATTTGATAACCACAATCAAAGGCTTATGTAAAAGGACTGAGGTCTTTTGACTCTGTAGGAAGCTGGTTCCCATTTGAATGGGCTTTCCAGAGCTTCCAAGCTTTTTCTTCCCTCCTTGCTGCTGCCTCAGCCTGGTTGAGGTCCCTGTAGCAAATTCCTGGATGAAAAACGTGGAGAGTAATGTTGAGTCACCCATTTAGGGAGTGGTGCTTTTAGAGAGGATCTGGAGCATGGGCTGGACAGACACAGAGGGGAAAGTTGGACCTCATTATTAATTTTTATAAATAATTTCTGAAGAGCTTGGCTAATGTTAAATCTTGTTTAGGGAAAATTCCAAATGAATTACTATCTAAATTTAAGCAGTTCAGATGTTATTCTGGGACTGAACTGGGAATGAATGTGGGGAAGAGTCTCTGGAGAGCCCCAACCCCTCTGTTACCACACTTTGGTTTGAATTTGCTCTGAGTCCTCCTTGTCCTGGCTAACTCATCTTAAGTAGGATGATGCTTTTCTCTTCCTAACAGGAATGCCATATGGTAGCAGAGAGAATTCCCTTCTTTACTCAGAGATTCCCAAAAAGGTACGGAAGGAAGCCTTGCTGCTCCTGTCCTGGAAACAGATGCTGGATCACTTTCAGGTAAGTGGAATTTCCAAGAGCCTGGACTGTCAGAGCTCAGGGAAAATGGGTGTTGCTGTGGGGCTGCTGTGGTGGGGACACCTGTGTGGTGTCTGTCTTCTTTAAAAAAGTTGGGGAAGTTTAGTTTAAATTGCTGCTCCTGCCCTACCACTCTGAGTCAGAGAGGGAGGGAATTTTCCCCTCCCTGATTTCAGTGTCTTAATGTCCTTTGTCAGTAGAAACATGAATGCAGCGAGTGGAGGGTGTTGGTCTTTCTTTTCCCACTAAGGAGGTTCCTGTTGGAAAAGGATTTAGCTGTCCTGACCCTGCTTGGGCTGCTGCTCCTCCTCAGGGTAATTCAAGATCCCAGGAAGAGCTTTTGTTTGCAGTGTCTGACATGGAAACTGTTTGTGAAGGCTGGAGATAACGTCATTAAGTTAATTGGTTACATCTGATTTGCATAAGCAGAGCAAGTGCAGCTGTTCTCAGCTCCTGCTCAAGTGCCAGCTGCAGAAATGAGAGGTTCACACTTCATCTCTCCTGCAGAGGGAAATTTTTGGGGTGTGGGAGTGGTTTAGTCCTCCTGGACCACACCTGGAGTTATGGACCTAGACAGTGAAACTGCTGCCTGCTTTGGGCTGGGGTGGTGTATTTTGGCCAGTCTTGGAGCATTCCCATTCTGTGGAAGTGTCTTTCCCTGCAGATTCTCTGAGATTTTCCTTTCCTTCAACCCCAGGCCACCCCCCACCACGGGATGTATTCCAGAGAAGAGGAACTCCTGAGGGAACGCAAGCGACTCGGTGTCTTTGGGATAACTTCTTATGATTTCCACAGTGAGAGTGGCCTGTTCCTCTTCCAGGCCAGCAACAGCCTCTTCCACTGTCGAGATGGGGGCAAGAATGGATTCATGGTGAGCCTGCTGGGAATCTTGTGAACAGCACCTGGGAGGGACTTAATGGGTTGGGTTGGAATGGCTGCACATGGAATCACTGAATGGGTTGGGTTAGAAGGGACCTTAAAAAATCATCCAGTGCCACCCCCTGCCATGGGCAGGGACACCTCCCACTATCCCAGGTTGATCCAACCTGGCCTTGGACATTTCCAGGGGTGGGGCAGCCACAGCTGCTCTGGGCAACCTGTGCCAGGGCCTTCCCACCCTCACAGCCAGGTCTCCCTGAATCCTTCTCTTCCCCAGCTCTCCCAGCCTGTCCAGAGCAGAGGGACCTCAGCCCTTGGAGCATCTCCATGTCCTCTGGACCTGCTCTAATGGATCAACATCTTTCCCATCTCTAGTTATGGTGGTTCCTCCTGTGTCCTGGCAGGGCTGCATTTGCCATCACACCCTGGGCTGTGCTGCACCTCTGATTTAGGCTTTTTAACTGTGAAGATGAAGCTGATTTGGTACCAAGCTCTGTGTGTGTCTGTTGCTGTAGGTATCTCCAATGAAGCCTCTGGAGATCAAGACTCAGTGCACGGGGCCACGGATGGATCCCAAAATCTGCCCTGCTGACCCAGCCTTCTTTTCCTTCATTAACAACAACGATCTGTGGGTGGCAAACATTGAGACAGGAGAGGAGAAGAGGATGACATACTGCCATAAAGGTAACTGCTGCTTCTTGCCAAGTCCTAAAGGAAATTCCTGCTGAGAAACGTGGCTTGGAAAATCTTTGTGGCTTATTAAGTTTATTGTTCTTTTGAATCAGCTTTTTCCAAGGAGATAAAAATGCAAATGCCATCTCTTCCTTGTTCCTCTCCAGGGTTATCCAATGTTCTTGATGACCCCAAGTCTGCTGGTGTAGCCACTTTTGTCATCCAGGAGGAGTTTGATCGGTTCACAGGCTACTGGTGGTGTCCCACAGCTTCCACAGAAGGTCGGTCCTTGTTCTGCTCTTCAAATCCTGATGCTGTCACTGCTGCCTCCTGCTAGGAATGTTATTCTGAGCAGAGTTTTCCTTGTAGCCTGGGTTTGGACTGTTTCTGGGAAGGTCACCTGAAGGAACGAGACACTGAAGGGATTTTAGTTGTGTCCAGAGGAGTATTTGCAGGATGGTCGCTGAGAGCTGTGGCTCTCCAGGTGTTCACTCTGTTCCAGGCAAGCCAGGAACACTTGGAAACACTGTAGGAAACATTCTTGCTCTTTGTCCCAGGTCCAGAGGACTTGAAAACACTGCGGATCTTGTATGAGGAAGTGGATGAGTCAGAGGTGGAGATAATTCATGTTCCTTCACCTGCCTTGGAGGAGAGAAAAACAGATTCCTATCGGTACCCCAGGACAGGTGGGTGAAACACCTGACGCAGCTCTTGGCTCCCACTGGCAGCAGCAGTGGAATTGGTGCTATAAACTTTGCCTGATTAATCTGGGTAGGTTTTAGGGTGTAGAGACTGGTTGTAAATGTTGAGGCCTAATTGAGTCTCTGAGCTCAAAATCTCCTGCAAGAAAGGACTGAGATTTAAAGTTCAGCCTAAGTGAAAGGACTGATGAAAATGGAATATATCTAGTGGCATATCATGGAATACATTTTGAATCCTATTCTTCCTCACTCTCCTGAGAACATGCACAGCCCACTAGGCAAGGCAAAGCAAACTGTTCCCGTTCCCAGAATGACTCTGTGGTCACAGTGGTGTTTGCTCACATGCATATTTGATATTTGTAAATTTGCACACACCCATTTCAGTAGGACCAGGGGCAGTTCCTCTCTGGAAGCTGTGTTGTGTATAACCATGGAATGCTCAGGTTGATCATCTTGGTGTTTTGCTTTTTTTTTTTTCCACTTCTCTGCAGGCAGCAAAAACCCCAAGATTACATTAAAACTGGCAGAATTTAAAACAGACAGCAAGGGTAAGGTAAGTGACAACAACTCAGAACAGGACATTGCACAGGAGGGTTGACTAGGACTTCCTAGAATTAAAGCAAGGTCACTAAGAAATCCTAGACACTGTTAGTCAGGGCTTATCCTTTTTTAACACCTGGTTCCCTAGTGTGTTTATCCAAGAGACAGAAAGACTGGAAAATGTTCTGGTGGCGTTTCAGCCAGGAGCAGGGAGGGAAGTGGGAAACAGGGTTATCCTGGCACACCACGTTGTCCATGGTAAAGCAGGAGGGCTGATCCTGGGCTTCATTCCCTGCCTGTGTCCTTTCCTGTGGCTGAGTGCCAAAATCATTTTGCTTTGAAGCCTGTTTTTCCCTTCTCTCCATGCTGTTTGTAGCCTTGCTTCCCCTGACCTGGCCCTCACTGATTCCAATAGCTAAACTTCCTTGTTCTCCCATCTCCCTGAACTCCTGTGGGAGGAGGTGGGGAGCTCTGGTGTGAGTCTGATTTTGGTGTTGGACCTTCCTTTTGCTGCAGATCGTGTGCGCTCAGGACAAGGAGCTGGTGCAACCTTTTGCTGCCTTGTTTCCCACCGTGGAGTACATTGCCCGTGCTGGATGGACCCGGGATGGAAAATAGTATGTCCATTCTCTTTCCAAATTCCCATTCCCAAGGGCTTCCCTGGTTGCAGACCCTTGACAAGCTTGTATAGAATTCGTCACCTGGTTTTCAAGCCGTGAGTGCCAGAAATGGCACATGAATATTTGGCTTTTTCAGTGCTGTAACATCCTAAAAGTAGGAATGGAGCAAATGTAGAGCAAAGTGACAATCTGTGGGGTTTGTCACAACCACAAAGGTAAATGGCACTGATCCATTAAGGGATTCCTTTGGAGTTGAAGATGTTTAACACAAGTACGAGGTGTTTTTGCTGAGAACGGGAATGTTGTGGAAGCAGTTTTAGCTTTGTTCATTGATCCAGTTTGTGATCAAAGCCAAGTGTATCCCAGGACAGTGGGCAGGTTCTGTGGTGCCACGTCCTTTGTGCAGTGTGTACAAGGGGAAGGGTTGCTCTGGGACTGGCTGTTGCTCCAAATGGGATATAAATTTACGGAATTCACCTCAATCTGATTGGTTTGAAATTCTAAAGCCTTTAATTTTTTCCCCTCAAAAGCTTGCTTGGCTGCTAACCAGTGTCTGTGCAGATCAAGTTAAGGTGACTTGGCTGTCTTTGAAGGTGGCATTCTGTAACTCCTCATTAATTTTCTGCTCTGGGAAGGAAATTCAGAGAGCTTTTCCAGCAGGTAATCCCGGAGGTGATTGTGATGTTCTGCACCAGAGCTTATCTAAATGTGCTGGATATCTCAGCTCCTGAAATCTGCAGTGCTGGGGGAGAACTGACTCTTTTCAAAGCCTGCCTTTAATGAAGAAACTTCCCTTGGATGCCCTTCCAGGCCTTGGAGTGGCCTCACTGTGCAGTGGTGCTTTGCCATCTGTCCTGTTGAGAGCCTGGAGTGCAGCAGCACTTCCAGGGACTCTCCTTGGAGAGGAAACGAGGCTGAGACTGAAGCAACTCCTTCACTTGGCACTTGACTTTAGGTCTGGGCCTTTCCCTCTCAGTGCAGCATGTGAGGGGGAAGCTGCACATGGATCACTTCAGAGCCAGAGCACAAACAGAGCCTCCTGCTGGAGGGGCTTTCCAAGGAGGAGTTATGTCCTGGAGACAGGATTCTGTTAGAGGTGCTCCCTTGGATTAGACACTGGCAAATCTGTCAGACACTTGTCTGAACGACACCCCTGTGAAATAGCAGAGCTGTCTGGCAGGGCTGTGTGTTGGCAGAGCTTCCAAAGGATTAGAAAGCAGCAATGATGAGAAAGGCTTTGCATTCAGATGCCCAAATCCTTTCTGCCAGCTAGGAGGGGAAAAAGGGGGATGCGTGTTCCAAGTGCTAGGAAGGGACATCTATTCTGTGGCACTGACATTCACCTCCAGCTTCTTTCCCCAGTGCCTGGGCCATGTTCCTGGACAGACCTCAGCAGCGGCTGCAGCTAATCCTTCTGCCTCCAGCACTCTTTATTCCAGTCCCAGAAAATGAGGAGCAACGTGCTGAATTTGCCAAAACTGTGCCAGAAAATGTCCAGCCATTTGTGATCTATGAAGAAACCACTGATGTGTGGATAAATGTAAGAGGCCCAGGGCTGGGAGGGGAACACAGGCTGCCCCTTCCTCCCTCTCAGATAATTCTCATGTTGCCTGGGTGTCCAGTTTAGTCTTTGCTCCAGTAGTCCCAGATTTGGTGTTAATTCAGGGGTTTGATAAAGCCATGGGAAGGACATCCATGAACTCAGCACTGGAAGAGATGAAGATCCTGCCATCTCCTTGCAGTTGGAACTGTTCATTTAATTCTTTCTAACAGTCCTGGCACTTTTGCATGGTGTTGCACTTTGGGAATGTAACACTGCTGTTCTTTTGGGGGTGTTTCATTACAATTTAAACAGCTTCTTGAAGCATCAACAGCCCTGATCCCTGAAATTTGTATTTTTTTTGGGTGGGTAATGGACATAGGGGACAGGGAATAAACTTTAGCCTCTAAGCATCTTGGTACTGAAGTGGCAGAGGGAACACTATGACATCCCAAAGGTGTTGGAATAGCAACTGTATGGCTGAAATGTAGGCAAGGCTTGGTGCTGGTTTTGGTGACAGCCATGGAAAGCCCAGAGCCCACGGGTGTTTCTTTGTGGTGGTAGAAAATTATGGAATGGCTTTTCCTTGCTTTTTCCCCTCATTCCTTTCCTTAGAAATCCAGCACAGACTCCCCTGGATTTCTCTCTGCTGTGTCACTCCCCATCCCTGACAGCTTTTTTCATGCTGTGTGGCAGGTTCATGATATCTTCTACCCTTTCATCCAGCCGGAGGGAGAGGAGGAAGAGCTCTGCTTTATCCGAGCCAACGAGTGCAAGACAGGTTTCTGTCACCTGTACAGGGTGACAGCCATCCTAAAACCAGGCAGCCACGACTGGGTGCAGCCCTATGTCCACAGCGAGGGTAAGGGCTGCTCTGGGAGTTCCTTGTGCCTTGTGTTGTCTTTTGGGGAGGGCAGGGATTTATCCTCATGTTCCTTCTTCCAGATGATTTCAAATGCCCCATCAAGGAGGAGGTTGCCCTGACTGGTGGGGAGTGGGAGGTGCTGGCAAGGCATGGATCCAAGGTAAGAGGGTATTTTTATTCCCTTGCAGTGTTTCAGCTCTGTGTTGTCTGCCTCTAGTCCTGGCCTGAGTGCTCTGTTCCACCTGGGACCTGCTAGAACTGCTTAGGCTTCATTTTGTTTCTCTTTTTATTGCTGCCTCTGCTTTCCCCAGAAGTGCTGTAGGGCCAGTGCACATGGATCTGATTGCCTTTTTAATCAGACTTTGGATTGCTCCTTGGGTAAATCCCAGGAGTGGGTCAGGCCATAAAAAAGGACACAAGTCTGAGGTTTAAGAGCAACAAAGAACCATTTTGTGGAGAAGCCTGGGATTGCTGCCTTTGCTGAGGCATTTTAACTCCAATGAGTGCTTGCAATGTGGAAATGTGTCCTGGCACTCGGAGTGAACTCTTGGTCTCCAGCTGATCCCTCAGCAGAGCCTTTAGGAAGAAGGCAGCTGGGGAATATAAAGCAATTTAGAATATGGAGAAACTGTATCTGTTGTCAGTTGCAGAACAGCCAGAAATGAATTTTTATTAATCTTGTAGAAGCCTAGTTTCATTTTTGCTTCAGGAATTAACTTCAAGTCTGATCTTTAACGCTCCCAGATGATTTCTGTCAAAATAAAGACCTTGTCTGTTCATTTCCAATTAATCTGGATTTTCACTTCTCGCTTTTAAAAAGACCAACAGCTCCAAGCTTTTGGTTTCTGCTGCTTTTCCTCAATCTGCAATTAACCTGCTGTCCCTCCCCATGTGGATTCTCACTGTACATGCTGTTGATTTTGGCCACAGCTCTTCCCTGCATGTGTTATGGCTAAAATTGTGTTAGCAGCAATTATTTTGATGCATTTGTTGCTCCACAGGGCTCTGCCTGGTTTTCCTGGCCAATTGAGTTGGATATTTTTTTCCCTTTGCTGTTCACGGGGGTCTTCAAACTGTGGCTTAGCCAGAAATAGCATTTGGAAACTGTAAGGTGGAAAACAGTTCAGTTGCTGTTGCTGGATCAATGCAGTATTTAAAAGCTGTTGTCTCTGTTCCCTGCCTGGCTGGGTGGGTTTTAGAAACAGCTTTAGAATCAGTTTTAAAAACCTATTTTCATGTATCTTAAAGTTTGGTGCCGAGAGCTGTTAGACTCCCACAAATGGGGGATTCATTGTCATGATTGCTGAGAAAAATATACCTGTACCCTTATAATCCATACTTTTGGAGGAGGGTGGAGCCAGGTGGGGGTCTCTTCTGCCAGGTAACAAGTGACAGGACCTGAGGAAACATCCTCACATTGTACCAGGTGAGGTTTAGATTGGAAATTAGGGAAAATGGCTTCATTGGAAGGGTGTCCCTGCCTTGGGAAGTGGTGCAGCCACCACCCCTGTAAGTGTTCAAAAAACTTGTGCATGTGGCACTTGGGGACATGGTTAAGTGGTGAACATGATGGGTTAGTGGTTGGACCTATTGATTAAGGAGGGTTTTTCCAGCCCAAGTGATTCCATGATTCTGTAAGATGCCATATTTTAAGCACAACATCTTCCTCGTTTCACCAGTGGGGAGCAAAGCCCAGCTTTTTGGGCTCATTAATAAGCAAATGCTTTGAGTCTTTAAGGAAACAATGTTGAGGGACTGTGTTTTGTCACTGCACTGGATTGTCTGCAGCTCCTCAATTTCTGTGTGTGTTCTCTGGTCCCTCGCAGCCCCAGCACCCTGAGCAGCCTGTCACGGTCTGTGTGTGTCCTGAGCTGGCCCTGCCCCTGGACAGGCAGAGGAGCACAGTTTGTCACCCTTCTGTCACTGAGCCCTCTCTCCTCTGCACAGATCTGGGTCAATGAGGCTACAAAGCTGGTGTATTTCCAAGGGACGAAGGACACCCCGTTGGAGCATCACCTCTACGTGGTCAGCTACGAGTCCCCCGGGGAAATCATCCGTCTCACCACTCCAGGCTTCTCCCACAGCTGTTCTATGAGCCAGGTTTGTTGTCTCTTGGATCAGGGATCCTCACCAGGACCAGCAACGAGCCCTGGGTAGGGGTTGGGGGTGTTCCTTGAGAAGTGGGAGCTCTTGTCTGAGGGGGTGAGCTGTGGGAGATGAAAGACCTCGTTGCCCTGACTCTGCTCTCTGCCATCTCAGAACTTTGACATGTTCATCAGCCACTACAGCAGTGTGAGCACTCCTCCCTGTGTGCACATCTACAAGCTCAGCGGCCCCGACGATGACCCACTCCACAAGCAGCCCAAATTTTGGGCCAGCATGATGGAGGCAGCCAGTAAGTCCTGGAGAATCTGCCAGTGCTGCATTACCTGGGATACTCTTTTCTAGCAGTAAAAAAAAAGTGGTGGGGAAGAAAGTAACTCCAATAACTTCACTCTCGAGGGAAGAGGGATTGTGTTACCTTGTGTCTCGTGGACAACTCGCCCAAGAAATGCTCTGTGGGCTTTTGAGGGGGTGCTGTTTCACACTTTGAGCAGAAACAGGGCTGGAAGGTGCAGGGTTTAAACACCCACAGGGGTTTGGCTTTACCACAGACTGGCTGGGTTGGGAGGGACCTTAAAGTTCATCCAGTTCTGACCTCCTGTCTTGAGCTGGGACACCTTCCACTAGATCAGGTTGCTCCAAGCCCTGTCCAACCTGACCTTGAACCCTTCAAGGGTGGTTTTCTATCCATGATTTGCCTGAAAAAGGAAGGGACATGTGTCTTGGAGGCAGGTGGCTGCTTCATCCTAGAAGGTAGGCTTTAAAGGTTTAGATACAGCTCTCTCCTGAAACCCTTCTGCAAATGTTTTTTTCCACTGTTAACTCCCACACCTTGCTGTTGTGGCATAAAGTGCCTTGTCAGAGAATTCCCAGCTGGTGAGATTTTCCTGTGGGATTCCTTCCCTCTTTATCTCCCTATGCAATCAAGTAAAGGCTCCATATTTCCCAGGGAGAGGCTTTGCTAAGGCTTGGTGTGGTTTGGTACTGAAAGAGCCCTGACCAGGGTCAGGTTTGGACAGAAGGAGCTTTTTCAGGCAGGGTGGGAGGCAGAGCCTGCTGCCAGTCCCCTCAGTGCCTGCGTGTGTGACATTCCTGCTGCAGGTTGTCCCCCAGATTACGTCCCTCCGGAGATCTTTCACTTCCGCACACAGTCGGACGTCGAGCTCTACGGAATGGTCTACAAACCTCACGATGTCCAGCCTGGGAAGAAGCATCCCACGGTGCTCTTTGTGTATGGAGGCCCTCAGGTAATAATCCAGGTGAACCGTTGGGGTCAGGGATGGGGTTGGTGCCCTAGGCAGAGCTCTGTAGCCCAGTCATTCATGAAGGCTTGCACTGTGGGTAGCAAGGAACACTATCCTGGAATGGGTTGGGTTGGAAGGGAACTCAAAGATCATCCAGTTCCAACTTCCCTGGCACGAGCAGGGACACCTTCCACTATCCCAAGTTCCTCCAGCCTGGCCTTGGACACTAACAGGGATGGGGCAGCCACAGCTTCTCTGGGCAACCTGTGCCAGGGCCTCACCACCCTCACAGGGAAGAACTTCCTCCTTATATCTGATCTAAATTTCCTCTCTTTTAGTTTGTCCCTGCATTCTGACCTCTCCTTCAAACCCCAGATGACTTTTCCAGCATTTAGTTTGATTTCCATGGCTCTGATAGCTCAATTGCTGGCTGCTGTCCAACTCGGGATCCCAAACAGTGGGACAGACACAGGAAGGTACTGGAAGGCAGCTGCTCAGCTCTGAAACTCTTCTTCCCTCCTTGTGCAGGTGCAGCTGGTGAATAACTCCTTCAAAGGCATCAAGTACCTGCGGCTGAACACGTTGGCATCCCTGGGCTATGCTGTGGTGGTGATCGATGGAAGGGGATCGTGCCAGCGAGGCCTCAAATTTGAAGGGGCCCTGAAAAACCAAATGGTAAAATCCTTCTTGTGCTGATGAACCCCTGACCCTTTGCCCTTCCTAAGGGTGTTGGCTGCTTGTTCCTAGATTTAGGAAATCTAGAAGCCTCCCTGTTGCCTTTTAGGGTCAAGTGGAGATAGAGGACCAGGTGGAAGGTTTACATTATGTAGCAGAAAAATATGGGTTCATCGACTTGAGCCGGGTCGCCATCCACGGCTGGTCCTACGGGGGGTTTCTGTCCCTCATGGGGCTCATCTGCAAACCCAGTGTCTTCAAGGTGAGTCTGGATGTGGGGTTGTCACCGTGGGACACTTGGCTCTTGTGGCTTCTGTCACTCTTGGCAGCTGGAGTTGGGTTTTTGGCTTGTTTCTGGTGGACAGGTGGGAACGGCCCTCAGTCCTGTGTCCGGCTACAGCTCAGACCTGGCTGGGGCTGGATGAGGATGGCTCTGGGATGGTGTATGGGGTTTGTGTGGCCAGGTTTTGGTAGCAGGGGGGCTGCAGAGGCTCCTTCTCCAGTGACTGCCAGTGGAAGGCTTAGCTTAACATCCAATGAGATAATGGATGCACTATTCCAAAACCCATTCCCAAGTCCCCAGCACCATTTCTGGATCATTCTACAAGTCCCCTTTTGAAAAGGAACAGCCTTTAGTGCTGGTGTGCAGGACTTTGCCCCACTCTGACCATAAGAGAAACAGCAGGAGTAGGAACCTGTTCTTTATGTGGGTTCACTGTGAGAATCCTGTGCCGAGTGACACAAGAGCCCAGAGCCTGCCTTTTCCTGCCTCTTCAGGAAATCAAGGCACACTTGGACTCTTTAGCAGGTGCTAACTGAGGCTGTCTGCTGTCTCTGGTTGCCAGATTGCCATAGCAGGTGCTCCTGTCACAGTGTGGATGGCCTACGACACCGGCTACACCGAGCGGTACATGGACATCCCAGAGAACAACCAGCAGGGCTACGAGGCTGGCTCTGTGGCATTACACGTGGAAAAGCTTCCCAACGAGTGAGTGCCTGCTCCAAACCTGCTCCTGCCTCCTGCTCGGTGCCACTCTGCTCAATCCCAAAAGAATGGATGGGTTCTGACCCCGTTAAACTCCCGTGGCTCGTTGCTGCTGTCGGGCCTTGGCACCCCCAGCCCGCTGTGCCCCTGGGTTGTGGCCCGTGGCTATGGCCTGGCACTGCTCTTGCTCAGCTGTCAGCTCTTTGCTCAGACCCTCTGCAGAGCTTTTAGGTGGTTTTCTCATCCTGTCCTTGTCCTGTTTCTCATCCTGTCTCTCTCAACCCCATCTCCAGGCCAAATCGTTTGCTGATCCTCCATGGCTTTTTGGATGAAAATGTGCACTTTTTTCACACCAACTTCCTGGTATCGCAGCTAATCCGGGCTGGAAAACCTTACCAGCTGCAGGTAGGAGGGACAAGAGCGGAGTGGGAGGGGCCCATTGATCTGGAAAAGTTCTCTGTTGTGTGTTCTGGAGGGGCAGGAGGAGGTGGAGGCAGGTGCTCCCAACGTCCTGTTGTGATGCTGGTGACAGTAAAGAGCAGGATGGACTCAGAGAGGAGGCCAGGAGGTGGCACTGTGGCTGTTCCATCACTGGCAGATGTGGCATGTGCAGGCAGGGCTGCTGCCCTGGGGCCTGGAATTTTCCTTCTCTGAGAGCTGTTGCTGTCCCACTTGGCTGGTGGCAGCAGAGGTGGCTGCAGTGAGGGAGGGTTGGTGCTCCAGAGCTTCCCTGGCACCCCTTTATCCCAGTGGAGACTGAGCTGAGGGAACAGGGCTGAGGTGAGGGAGGAGGATTGCGCTTCAAACCTTCCTTGGCACATCTTTGTCCTGATGGAGACTCTGAGGGAATAGGGCTGAGGTGAGGGATTTGTGTTCTGGATTTTTCCTGGCATGTTTTTGACCTGATGGAGACGGGTGAGGGAACAGGGTTGAGGTGAGGGAAGGGATTGGTGCTCCAAACCTTCCTTGGCACATCTTTGTCCTGATGGACACTGAGTTAAGGGAACAGGGCTGGTGTGAGGGAGTTCTGTCCCTGCTCAGTGACCAACTGCCCTGTCTCTGCCCCTGCACAGATCTACCCCAACGAGAGACACAGTATTCGGTGCCCTGAGTCAGGAGAGCACTACGAAATCACGCTGCTGCACTTTCTACAAGAATACCTCTGAGAGCACGAGCCTCTGCAAACTTGGACACTGACAGCTCAGCCCCACTCCTGTGCCCTCTTGCCCCCTGACAGCCCTCGAACCCAGAGCACAAGTGGCTGAGTGCCCACGTCAAGCTGGGTGTACTCCCCATGCCAGGGGGGAAGGCTGGAGGGCACCTTCCCTTTGGACAGTGCCACCTTCTTTCACTTTCCAAGCTGGAGGTCTGCCCCTGCTCGGCTGCTCATCCTCCTCCTCTCCTCCAGCCTGGCTGTTAAATGCTTTTTTTTGCTGCTACTCCCTCTCTCCTGGGAATCAATGGACAGTGATCTGTCTCCCGAGGCTGAGGTTTATGTCCACCTCTCTCTCTCTCTCTCCCCAACCCTTTTCCCCTTTCCACTGCCCCTGTGCAGTTCCCATCCTCTCACCTGCAAGAACTCAGTGCCTGTGTTGGAAGAGCCGAATCAGAAGCTGCCTTAAGCCAGGAGTGGGAGGGAAGAGAGAACTACCTACTGCTAACCCCAGGGAGCTGAGCCCTGCTGCCACACTGGAGCCCTGGGATGTGAAGAGAGCTCTACAGAAGCATGCAACACTAGTCTTCTTTCTTTCTTTTTTTTTTTTAATATATATATTTTCCAGTTGAATTTTGAAGAGCAGATGGAGGAAGTGGCTGGGGCCAGTGACAGTGTCCTCTGACCCTTCCTCTCATGGCAGCTCACACACACAGAGTTGTGCCAACAGGTAGCATCGGCAGCTGGCTACAACCAAGAGCCTCTCTCCAGAGCTCACAGCAGCATTTGGGGTTTTTTGCAACACAAGATGGATGATATTTATGCAAATCCCCCCCTCTCCCCTCCGTTCTCTGTGCCGCCTCCTGATCCCACCTTCTTTCCCTGAGCTTTCAGATGTGCACTGAAACTGGCTGTGCTTCAGTTCTCTGCGGGTCAGTGACTGGTCCCCTCACCCATCTACTCAGCAAACTCTCTCTCCTGGTTTTTAATTTACCTGGGCAACAGGAACTGCAGTTCTGGGAAAGGGGGGATTGAGCAATCACACCTCAGGGGAGCACATCCCCCCCCCTCAAGCCAAGGGTTCTGCCAGGGGCAAAACGAAAACAAAACAAAACCCACCCAAAACGAACCACGTTGACTTGCCCTGGAGTATTTTAAGTGCGTATTATGAAAAGAAAATATTTTTATGGATTCTTATTCTTTTATAATTATGAGTGTAAGATGTAGCGACTCATTAAAATATTGGAAAGAGACGTCGTGGCTGCTTTTGGGGGGAGTGGGAGGAAATGGCAGCTGCTCACACAGCCAGAGTGTCTCTGGTGAAAGCCAAGTGCTCTGTTCCTTTCTGTGCCGAGCAGTGGAGAGAATATTAAATCCCTGATGTTCCTCGGGGGAAGCACGATCCAAGCAACTGAGGGTTGGGAATCCTGGGCTCTGTTTCTTGGCTCGGCGTGACCTTGAGCGAGTCAGCACCAGCCTGGGGGGTGGGCACCTCCCTCCAGAGGGATATTGGAGCTCTGATCCCAGCCTGGGACACATGGAGCTGCTTTTTGCAGAGCTGGGCCTGTCTCTGCTCGTCCCAAACCTGGCTTTGCTCCTCCCTGGGAGCCGGGCTTTAATTAAACCCGCTCTTAATGCCCCGAGGATGCTGCTGGAGGCTCGTTTTAAATGCAAAGCTTCTTACAGCTGGAGCACTTCGGGAGCATATTTCCCCCCCCCCCCCCTTCCCCCCCCCCCC